>OY735228.1:47409253-47474253 GCA_963457665.1 Thysanoteuthis rhombus | reverse complement strand
TCGAAGTACAGGGGTCAGTTAACACTGAAGAGTAAAAAGCCTGAAAGAAACTTTGAAAAATTTTTAAAGACTTTTTCTTGTTTTGTTTTGTTTTTTGCTCACCATCTATTCCTATATTTTCCTTGAGGACTCCAAGGCCACAATCAGTGGTGTAGCCTAGGGATGGGGCTAGTGGGCAATTTTAAATGTCAATGGAAGGGGGGGGCACAAAAGCATTAGGAATAGTCGTTAAACTACTGGATTTCTACTAACATTGCACAATAATAATAATCACTATTTTTGAGGGCCCCCACCAAAAGGAATCAAGCTCCCCAGGTGCCCCCTCATTTCCAGCTATGACCCTGGCTGCATCCACAGTGTTTGATCATGCTTTAATGACAATTATATTTTAAGAAGATGAAGTTGCTAAGCTGACAATCAACTCTCCAGGTTTGGGACCGTTTTATTTTTATTTTTTTCTCAGAGTAACCTTGACTGCTTTACAGGACTAGAGGGTTCCAAATGCCCTGCAATTTACCTATAGCTCGATGAAGAGGTCGATTCATGTCTTTTCCAAGGGTAATAATGCAAAATGAACGTAAGCAGTCTTAGCTGAAACTTGATTCAACAATTCAGTTTTCTATGTTGATAATTCACTACGCAACTCCCCACCTCTCCTGGGAACGATTTATATTTTTTGTCTGAAAGCTGAGACCCCGGTTGGTGTCCAATAAGGTAATGGAGTATATCGCCACAGTCAATGGAACTCAGCGGCTCATAGCTTCCTTTTCAATTATTCATGGGGTCTGTACTCTGCGGTCGATGCCGAGTCTCCTTTTAGAGTCATTTGATGCATGACAAATGCAAAAGAGCAGGAGTTTGAAATTTTTGCGGCAGTCAGAATGAAGATTTCTGATACTTGTCCTGTAAACTCATTCCACAAGTGCTCTAGTGTCAATCAATACTCCCCTTGCATGCAATAGATGAAAAACGTGATAAAAACATGAATATTTACTGAGTTAAGGCTGGTCTGGCACTAGCAGAGGCATAGATGAGTAAGATATTTGAAAATGCACCAAAAAATGTTTCTCCTATTGTATTTCTTTTGACTAATTTCATAAAATGTTTGAGTCTCTCTTGTATAGAAATAAATAATATATATATATATATATATATATATATATATATATATATATATATATGTGTGTGTGTGCGTGTGTGTATACATATATATGCATATATACATATATATTTATACATATTTATACATATATATGTATTTATATATGGTATGATATTTGTATGGTTCTGTGAGCTGATCATCGCTTCACTCTGATAATGAAAACATATATCATCCTAGAATTTCAGCTAGAATGTGGTCAGTGTTTCTCATGGGAAGATCTCTTGGTCTTTCCAAAAGTATCATATTATCTATAGCTGAAGTATCATATACTGACGAGCATCAGAATACACGTAAAAAGGAATATTAGCAGGGTGGAGAGTTTTAAATGGAAAAAATCATCTTTTTAGAAATAAATACCTTCAGTATTACCCACATATATGTTGACCCAATTTAAGAGCAGAAAAACCCTATTTCAAAATAAACTTGCCTTACGTGCCAGAGTACTTACACTCTAGCATTAGAATTGATGAAAGAGTGGAGTGAATGAAAAATTGAAGAAATTTATTGCAGAACCAATAAATTGAAAATTAATAAAGAATAAAACAGAAGACATCTTATTTATATTTGACAAAGAACAAATAAATTTTGTTTTAAATGTTAATTTTTGATTACTTAAAGTTATCTGGGTTTATTTTTTTATAAAATTTCTTCATGTAGATATTTTAAATAAACAAAAACATGCTGTACCCAAGTAGGGATGATGAGGGTAGGTCCAGAACCCCTGAATACCCTCCACTCCTGGATCAGTGCTTTTATAATTATCTATAGTTGATGCATCATATATTGACAAGCATAAAGATACTCAGTAAAATGTCAGCTAATAGACCAGAAATCGATACAAAAATATAGAAGCAAAACAATCAATAATTGAATGAAAGATTGATTTTTTTGACAGATTGCATTCAAACAAACAGTTAATAAAAAACAAAGTAATTTCAATTCACTGTTTCTTTTAGATAAGGGATGTAATGTTTCAGAGGAGCAGAGTGGTGTAACAGTTGTCAGTGCAGGAAGTGGAATTGTTAAAAAGACTCCAGATCATGGCTGAGACTACTTGCATTCTCTCTGGTCTAATGCCCTTTGGAAAGGCATGAATCTACCTCAACCACCACAGTTATTGGTAAATTGCCAACCAGCCAGACCAATTTGAAAAATGGAGAAAAAAAACCTATACAGACTGTTTTGGTGACAGTTTTGTTTGACGGTTTCTAATACAAAGAGAGGCATACATGGGGAGGGGGATTAGTTTAGGAACATCCTTCCCCGACCCCCAAAAGCTTTATAAATTGTGGTTCATCTATTGTGTTTGTACTGACGTTATTCAATAAGTATATACTTTTACATGAATAGCATAAATAATACTTCAGCCATTAAGTGTTTATTTCACTTATCAAGTATTATTAAATTGTGCATGTCTATTGCAAATTTTTCTCTTCCATTAACTTCACTAAATGTTGGAGGGAGCCCCTCAAGGAACGAAAGCCCCCAGGCCCCCAAATCTTTAGCCATGCCACTGAATACACACCCAACAATAGACAATCAGCAAACAGGAAGGTTGTACCTGGGGATTTGACTGAATCGAAGGAGTGTCAGTCAGCGAGCACAAACCAGTCATGACATTCAATACTGACATCTTCTGAATGTCCAATCTAAGAGCATCAATATTTTCATTCTCTTCTCTACAAACTCTGAAATATGAATAAACTTTTAAACTTTTAAATCCTTGCCATCAAAAGTATTGTTACCATAGGCATATGGGAACTCTTTGGTTGAGGAGAGTAGAGGGCTCTATTTCCCCCTAATTTCACACAGATTACAAACACTAGTACTAACTCATAATCAGAGTCAATACAAGAACAACCATAGCATCAAATTTTGAAGTCATGTAAAAAAAAAAAATTGTATTGAAGAATAAATAAAGTCAGAATAGATTCTATTTATGACATCACTGGTGTTTTCCATTGGAAAACATCTAAAATAGAAGTGAAATAGAAGTGAATACGAAAATTTTCCCACTGTTTTGCCAGAACTAGGGAGGGCACTTTCCCCTCCTGCTCCCCCATGGCTTGCACACCCGTCATCGTTGCTTTTAAACTTCAGTAATGCAAATTTTGGGAAGTACACAAATTGAATGACTCTGAAAGAGATGAAGTATGAAAAGTTTACTCTAGGTTAAAGATAATGGGTTGAGAAACAAACAAGCTTTGTCACCACAAATTTAGCTCAAGAAGCAGGGCATCAGAGAGGAATTTGATTAGGTGATGCAAAGCTGTCCTCACCGCCCTCCCTACACTGCACAAATACACCTGTCTTCTAGCCATCTTGCTTTCATGTGCTATAATGCTTTCAACACGTCATACCATATTCACTTGCCAGTAAATGATAGAATCAACCTATCCTTCTGATGGACTGGACACATCACAACTGTTTTTTTTTGTTTATCTAGGTTGTGTTTTCAGTGTCAACTTCCAACACAACACAGCTCTATCAAGCAGAGTTTTGCATCCACCTTTTGGCCCTCTACGTTCCATTGCAATACACTTGTTGCACCCACCTCTCCAATAAAGAGCAACCATTGAGAAACATCTCATATGGAATTCTGAGTAAAAAGTATCATTATTTTTTAGTATCTAGATTCTCATTTTTGTCTTCTTTTCAATACCTGTCACATATTGACTTTTTCAAGTCTCCAATAGGAACAATTTACAGACAAAATTTTTTCCTGCTATATAAGTCAGACCAAAGTTTGACAGGAGAGATATGATACAGGATTCTTTCTTTTGCAGTTTTTCACTTGGGACATCTGGAAAAAGACCCCTCTCTTTACTCTCAGATAGGACAACTGAGAAAGGCCTTAGAACGGATCTGCCAAAACTTTGTGGGGACAGCAGAAATTATTTTTAAAAATGTCCTGTCTTATCTGAATTTTGTTAAATGGGGTGTATCAATCATGATGAATGATATGGTAGAACTATTTTTCTTGTCTTTGTGTTCAGTAAAACCAATCAGCTGACCAAGCATTGATATCAATCTGGGAACCTCTTATCATAAGGGACTTCTTAGAAAAAAAGCCAAAAGATTATCCAATGCAAGGGAAATAACTCTGAAGTTAACTCTGAAAACACAACCTAGATATACAAAAAAAATTTACGTACTTTCAGAAGTGATTACAAATTCTAGAACCAACATCACCAGACAAAAACCAGAGGGTACACAGCCAAAATGCAGTGAATACATGAACACTAGGGTGAGGAAGATAATCCAACCACATCGTATATAATGAAGGATAAGTCTAATTGTCTAAAAAACTCTTCAAGTGTTAATTATTCCTACCAAAGTTATTGACAATTGTTTTTTGTCATGTTCACCAGATATTCTATTCTCTTAAACTTAAACATGTTTTCTGTGTCATGGAATTATTGCCAATACTCTCACTAGTCTGCTTTTCATTTCTTGGGCATTCCATTCTTGCAAAATCAAGAAACCGAAAAGAAAAGAAACGAATCTCCTTGGCTTTCCTCTTGTCTTCATTCAGAATACCATTTCACACGGCCGTCTTTTGAGGTCTCTTTCAGGCTCCGCCACTTTCCAATCTTGTCTTCATCAATAACTCTCATAAGGTAAATCATGGTCAAGACCATTGTACTTTGAAAGAACCAATGTTCATTAACCATGGTTCACCACATGATCACTGATTCCAGTTCTGGCTTCACAGAGTTTGTTCATCACCAGACAAGTAACTACGCCTCACTCGGTCAGCAGGAAAGCACTTGTTGGTACGTTGGTACAGCATTGTTCTGATGGTCCATTGTTATCTTGAACTTCATTCCATATTCATACACTTCTAAGAAATCATTCCCTGACTAAAGATTCTTTATATTTTATATCACAAGATAAAGGATACCGTCATGGTGCGGACATTATGCAGAGTAAGCCTTCTGGTGCTTGCCATTCACTATTTCATAGGGGCCATAGTTCTCGAGCTGTGGGCCATTGCTTATTAGTGAGCCCTAACTATCTCCCAAGTATATTGTGTAAATTTTTCCTAATACACAAATATATATTTCAAGCCTTGAACGTGTCCAATGCATGTACAATGTCTGTCCCTTTCTGCCACAGAGTTACCAATGCAGTTGTTTAATCATTATGTTATGTGACATCTCCACCTTATAATAATAAACCATATGTCTGTCCATCTGTCCGTCCATCAGCCAGTCCATTTGTCACTCATCAAAAATGAAAAATTTACTTTGAAAGGGGTGGGAAACGATGAGAGGTCGTAAGAATGGAATTGCCACACCTAAAGATTATGAAGAGATTGGGGAGCGGGAGAGAGGAGCATGATAGGGTACTTTTAAGTGTTGGGGATGAAACAAAGAGATCTTCACTAAAGGAGAACAACTGGACTCGCCATTGAGAAAAGAAGAAAGATGAGAAAGTATAATGTGGTGGAATTGAGTTCACTTTCCTGTCTCTGTGAGTGTAAGATTTGATTCAGTGCCAGAGATGGTCTCTTTAGGCAACTCTGATGAGTTTTCTCTGATGTTAAAGTGTTTCAGATTTTCACCTCAAGGTATACTGTAAGCAGATCAACAGGTATTTTACAAGGACAAATTAATAAGAATCTTGGATAATAATGAACAAACCGTAATATTTTTTCCGATGTACAAGACCAAGCCCAGATTTGTTTTTTCATGAATAAGTTAAGTAAATCTCTGAACTTTTTCATTCACATCAAAAATATATTTACCAAATATTTTTGATAATTTTTCCACCTTGAATGTAAGATCAGTTCAGAATTCAGGGCCATTTTTTCAGTAGAAATACCTCATCTTCTATTCAAGTATATATGCTGTTTGATATTTGTTTAACTTATAGTTCTTACAAATTCCTCTGTGACTTTTGGTGGACCATTCATAAACGAATAACATTTATATCAAATCAAACTCATATCTTTCTAGACGATTGTTTACTTTAATAATCTTTTTCCTCAGTGCCGTTGTTTAACAAGGCCTTTTTAATGCAGGGCAACAGTTTTAGGCCATTCTGTAGAGACCAAGTTAACTTTCAGTGACTTGTGAGGTCAGAACTTGACCCTGGAACTACAATGTATGCTTCTTACATTCTCTCTTTCCCAATCGAAGAGCTAAGCCCTCCAGGCCCCCAAATCTCCATCTGTACCCCTGGGCTTATATGAAAACAGTAATTGTTCTTTAATTTTGATTCTCAGGGCACGAATCAGTAACACCACTTTGATTTAGTAAACAATCGATTCCAGAAGAGCAGGGGCATCGCTCTTCTCCTCAGAGAGCAATAACCATTTTCTGCTTCTGTAGTCTGTTTATAGCCCCCATCCCGCCAACGTGGCCACATAAATAAAATCCCCAAGGGCTATGGTCCAGTTATGGGCAGCACCCATCCTATATTTTCATCTTTACCACACCCAAAGCTTCTGAATACTTGATTTCAGACTTTGTTGACTGAAAAATCATTGTAGACTTGTTTATACCATCAAGTGGATATAAGGTACTGTGATTACTTACCTATATACACGCTCACACACGCACAACCTTACCCTACCACCAACCTCTTTGACCTTTTACATCTAAAGTTCATCCTGTGAACAATGCTGATGTAATTTGAGTCTAGTCTATTTGGGTGGGGTGGATTGAAGACCATCCCAAAGGTTAAGATGCTGTTGATAGTTTGTAGAAGGAAAAAAAGCAAGAAAACCAAAAAAAAAATGGAGTATGAAAAAAAATGGAATAAAAGTATGGAAGACCAAAAAGTATGGAAGACCAAAAAGTAAAGTCAGGCATGATAGAAAATGTTTGTATAAATGCATAAAAGATCTGCTGAACCGGAACATGACAATTCCATGAATTTGATTCTGGAAATTTTGGCTCTGCAGAAACAAACCAAGCTAGTATTCTGAGGGAAGTTATGAATCACCACCACCCATATACGCTGTGTAAAGGATGATCAATTAAAAAGTTGGAAAAAGGGGTGATAAGAGAATAAGCTACTTTCCTAAACTTTTGTTGGGCTGTAATCACCGGAATCTTTTCAAAAAACGAGTGGGCACAAACAAGTGACCAACTTCATATAAACTGACATTGCATATTGAACCCTCCCCACTAAAAATCTAGCTTGGAAGTGAATTTTCAAAAAACCAAAGTAGTATTTTTCTTACTCATCAAGAGGAGTGTGTGTGCAAAATTTCAAGTTTCTTCAATAAATGGTAAGGGCTGGGCAAAATCTGGATTGATATATAGATTCATATAAGTATCAGAACACATGAATGACACAAACTCAGCAACAGGATTTAAACTGATCTGTTGTGGGTGGCGGCAATGTAGAAGTAACATCACCATCAATATCTAAGAGAATTGATATCTGCTCCCAGGCAGCGGGGGGTGGGGGCAAAAGCTTTATGACATAGTTTACCAACTGGATTTCTACTGATATTATGCAATAACGAGGATGTGTTTGGGCATACATGAATTGCATTAATAATTCTTCAGCCTTTGTGGATGTTGTTCACCAATTAAGTGTTGAGGCATCTCAGTTCATTGCAAATCTCTAGCCGTTTTTGGCTATACCAATGCCAAGAACCCATTGATGTAGAGCACTGGTCAACAAGAGGTTAGGTATTCACCCATGTTGGTCCCTCTGTTTGTCCACACAATATCTCCAAAAGTTCTCAGTGAATTTCATTGATATTTTGTGGGATGAAAGGGCCATGATCCTATAGGTTATATTTTGGGATGGATCCAGAACTTTTTTTTTCAATTTTGTTAACATTGTGAGAACAATTCAAAGGGAAATAATCAAGTGTTGAAATGAATCAAGGTCCAACGGGAAATCTCTGATGAATAATTATGACATGTTTTTTCACTGCATAGTCTGGGTTCTATAATCTGATTGTTCTGTTCTTAGTGACAATGGTGTCGGTGGGATAATGCATTTTCTGAGTGCTTTCAAGTTTCCAATTGAGGCAGGATATCTCCAAAAGTTCTCAATGAATTCTGATAATATTTTGTGGAAGGGTGGGCCATGAGCCAAAAAATATTGATTAAATTTGGGGATGGATAGGGGAATTTTTTTTTCTGCTTAACATTGAAAGATATGACAAGTGTTCAGCTTCAGGGAAATATTCAAGGGTTGAAAAGAATCATGGTTAAAAGGGATATCTCTGATGAATAACAAGCTTAAATGATGAATGATAAGTCTAGGATCAGTAATCTGATTGCTCACTTTTTAGTGACAATGCTGTTGGCAGAGGTGTATGTTGCCTCAGTGCTTTCTAGTTACAACAGAATAGTGAATTTAATCATCATTGTGTCAGATTAACCAAAGCTTAGTAAATGTATGTATGAAGTAACTCTAACCCTAAACTCATTTTAAAGTTAGTTTATATTCTTGTATTAAATTCTGATATTATCATTGATTTTAGTTTGATAAATATATCAGATTCATATTAAAAACCAACAACCAAAATGATCTCCAGAACAGTCAACAAAGGTTTCTCCAGTTTCAAAGCTGAGCTGTCAGGCTGAATGGTCTGCATGCATGTAAGAATCGAGTAAGCAGGCTGTACTGATGAAACTATTCCCGGCATTTACTCTTTATTAAGTCTAAAAACTTAAACGGCAATGGGCAGGCCATGTTGTAAGATAGCAATGGGCTGGCCATGTTGCAAGAATGAAAGACAACCAATGGACATCACGACTCACAACATGGATCCCCAGAGATCACATGCGAAACCGAGGCCGACAGATTACAAAATGGAGAGATGAAATAGACATATTCAGAAAATACTGGCTCCGCGACGCCCCCGATAGAGAATTGTGGCAAATTGTGGGAAGGGTCCATGTCCAACAACGGATGTTAGAAGAGTGATGATGGTGATGATGAAGTCTAAAAACGCTTTTTTTTATTGGGGAGTTGGTCAGTTCTTTTAGCAATCACCATCTAACAAAAGGTTAGAAAAGTGATTTATCCATTGATCAACCATATCTCCAATTGATCACCCTCAACGCAACATGCTGCTAAAAACCACTGGTTGCATGACAGTTTCTATTGAATGACTAACCAAACCTTTTTCAGGTAGCAGTTGAACAAAAAATTAGGAATAGACTTATAACAATCAGGAAACATGAAGATAAAGCTGATGTTCTTTGTAAGGTTAACTCTTTACATCTAGTACAAAGTAGGTCTGGTTAGTTACTGAATAGAAACCTGCAAATGACCAATGTCGTTTAGCAACATACTTTGTTGGGGGTAATCAGTCAGAAAATCGGAAAAACAGATGATCAATTAATACATTGGAAGAAGGGGTGATCAATGAATAAGTTATTTCTCTTGCCTTCTTTTGGACAGTAATCACTAAAATGTCTAAATTTTCAAAAAATCAAAGGTGGGTTCAAATTGGGTCCAGTTTTGCATAAACTTACATTTCAAACTGAACCTACCAATAAAGACCTATTTTGGGGAAGAATTTGAAAAAAACAAAAAACTGTTTTTGTTGACTAGTGAAGAGCAAAAGTTCAAATTTCCTGCCCTCTAGCTCAATTAGCGTGGCCTGTACGTGTGATATATACAGACGTACATACAGTCATATATATATATATATATATATATATATATATATATATATATATATATATATATATATATATATATACATATATCCTTCTGCCCTGACTTGAAAAATGAAGAGACTTGTTTCGGTAGTTTTGGTGATGGTTTTGTTTCATGGTTTCTGATTCTATATCATGCAAAAATTTGGCAAAAAATATTTTTTACGTCTGTGCCTAAAATTATAAAATCAGAATCAAAGTTATAAAAGTAAGAATCATTTTTATTGAATTCTCATCTTACCTTTCGAAAAAAGAAATCTAAAATTTGACTGTAAACCTTAAAGAATACGCAAATTTAAAAAAATTGTCTGTTTCACATTGTATATTGAGAACCATAGACCAAAACTGTCAAAAAAACGTTTCTTCAGTTTTCAAATCAATCCAGCCAGCTGTGTATGCTTGTATAATGTGTGCAGGCTGCACTAATGGAGCTAGAAGTCTGAAAGTTTAAATATTCACACCAACAATTTCGTATCTACAAAAAACATTCTCTTTAAGTTTCTTAAAAAATTCCACTCCCTAGATAGGTTTTTAGTGGAGGGTTCATTAGCCATGTATGTTTATGTTAAATTGGTCCAAAGTTTGTGAATTCTTGTTATTTGAAAAATTCAGACTTTTTAGTGATTCATCATCATCATCATCATCACCAGCCTTTCAGCGTCCATCGTTGGACATAGACCTCTTGGGCATTGTGGAGCCGGTGCTTTCTTGAAAGGCAAGAGGCGTAACTTATCCATTGATCACTCTTTTTTCCAATGTCTCAATTAATCACACATACTTCAGGAGAGACACATTCACATTGAGAGAGACATACACATCCACCAAGAGACACCCAGGCACATATAAACACACATATACACACTCATTGCTAAGCATATGTGATAGTGTAGATATTGTACGCAAAGTTGTCTCTCCTTAGATAGCATATAAATGTAGCTTTTATCAAATTAATCTAGTCTATAGATATCTGTCTCCATCTATCTATGTGCATAATTTTTTCACTCTCCCTCTCTATTTATATATATATATATATATATATATATATATATATATTTGTGTGTGTATGTATTTCAGAAATAGACGTATTTGGTCCAATAGAATGAATCATAAATTGCATTATATTATACAGAAACTTACCTGAAATGATCTCCCGTCATTATATGGTCAATATATCACTCAGTTTAGATGACGTAAAGAGAATAAAACAATTAAAGAAACTGGAGCTGCTGCAGGAATTGAATCTATCATTGGTAGGGTAGCCACTTCAACATAACGATGCACTTACCATTGTGCAAAACAGTCGGCCGGTTATGCAAAGGCCCAAATAACTGCTTTCAACCTCAATTCTCATCTTGTTTATTCTCAGTCTTTTTGTCATTTTTTTTTTCAACACAACAGTATGTATTTAAGAAATGGACATGGCAGGTTCAGTTCCTGCAGCAGTCCCAATTTCTTTAATTGTTTATTCTATTTACATTGTCTCGGGTGAATGATACAGTAACCATGTAACAACGGGAGATCATTTCTTTATAATGTATAATGGTTTCTAAATAATCCATGTATAGATATACATTTAATCTTCCATTAAAAATGATGGACAAGGAGTATCTTTTTCATTTTCTATAAATCTTTTATTATTTTCTTGCAGTGGAATAGATATCTGGTTTCAATGAACAGAGATACTTTTCAATAGATTGAATGCTTCCATGTTTCTCTTTCCATCTTTTAGATAATATCTATATACATTGAAATCAGACATCTGTTGACTAAAACAAGAAAAGATTAGTAATTGATTACAAATGGCTCCTTGTCCGTCATTTTTGAAATTTGCTGCCAATTTATGCATTATATATATATATATATATATATATATGTTTACATCAATAAAAATTGCGAGGATATACACCTGTTGAATGCTAACATTTTGTGCCTATCAAACTAATCAGCTACCGGCAATCCGGTTTTTATTACCGGTTCCTGATGAGTTCGATATGCCAAAATGTTAACACTCATCAGGGGTATGTCCGCATGAAACTCGTCAGTAACAACGAAACTGGAAATATCTATCTATATTTATCACTCTCTCTCTCCCTCTCTCTCTCTCTCTCTCTCTCTCTCTATATATATATATATATATAGAGAGAGAGAGAGAGAGAAACCATGTTATGGACACACATATTTATAAATATATATATAGATAGATAGATAGATAGATAGATATATATATGTATACATTCATATATATCTATACATTTACATTTATATGCATATGTTTATAAATATGAATGTATAATATCTATGTATACATACATTTAGATATATTTGTATGCACACACACACACACATATATATTATATATATATATATATATATATATATATATATATATATATATATATATATATATATATGTATGTATATGCGTATGAATATGCGTATGAATATGTATGTTAATAATGTGCATGCATGTATATATACAAAAAAATTTTCTAATAATGAACATGAACACATCAGGTTTTTTTTTCCAAGGAGAAAAGCAAGTGTTGTTTACAATCTTATGTTTTTCATAAATTTACTTCCTGCCTATTTTAACATATTTCCTCCTCGTAAACCAACAAAACTTGGTTTACTTTATTTCCCCTCTCTTTCAATTTCTTTTTCTTTTTTTTTTTTACTTCTCTTTCTATTTGTAAATAATCGAAGTGAAGTTCTATTCACGTAAGCCTCAACTATTCCTGCAGGGTGTGTACACAAGTGGGGACGTGATTTTGCAACTGAATTATATAATTGCCCTGGAAAAAACAAGCCAACTCACGTTGGAATGATGTAATGTGCTGAATGCTTTGTGTTCATAATGATTGAAAACAAGTTGGTATTAAGAACCGCCCCCTCCCCCACTCTCACACACACACCTCGGGAGTTTGAGTTGTGATGGGAAGGTGAGTTATAAAGAATGGATGGGACTCGGCAAATGTAAAATTGTTGAGGGCAGCTGTTATTATATGGAGATCAGAATTATAGGAAATGTTTCCAGCCCCCACAAAGAAAGAGAGAAGAAAATTTGAATTGAATATCGGGGGGACTGAGACAGAAACTGAAAGAAAAAGAGAGAAGGAGGTGAGAGAAAAATAGAGAAAGAGAGAGGGTAATGGTCAGTTAGTTATTCTATCAGATCATTACAACTGTAATGAGTTTGGCCTCGCACCGAAGCTAAGAGCTAAGTTAAGTTTAATCAATTGAAGAAGACAGAAAGAGAGTTTGAGTATACATGCCTGGCTTAAGATCTCCGAGAGGAATTTTGTAAGGCAATGAAAATCTCCTTTTTCCCCCTTCTCTTATATACTACACAACCACCCTCGTCTTAAAGCCATCCTGTTTTCATCTGCTATAACCCCTTTAGTACTCCATACTCAATTCATTGATCAGTAAACAATAGTTAACCTTTTTTTATAGATGGACATATTATTTTCACTCAGGGTATTTTTGATAAACAGCTCCATCCCAGAAACTCTTGAGCCCCCTCCTTTGGCCCTCAGAACCCTGATGCAGCACACTGGCTCCACCAAGCTCTCAAAGGCGGAGTAGAAGTGCATTTTTTTCCTTAAAATTATTCATACATATAGCAAATAATCTTTGACATTATCAGTATTTAGGAACTTTAATTCAAGATAAAGACATGTCTGGTTAGTCACTCAATAGAAACGGTCACAAGACCAATGTCTTTTGGCGGCATGCCATATTGGGGGTGATCAATTTAAAAAATGGAAAAAGGGTAAAATCTATGTTTATAGATTTGATGATAGTTTCGGCTGACGGTTTCAGATATGTATTCGCAGCTACATATTCTTGGGAAGGATTTTGAATGCTGGTTTAAAGGTAGAAGGTAGGAGGAGTGGAGCTACACAATCTTCCTATCCCTCATTCTATCACCCCAATTTGGGCTAGAGCCATTCAAAGTTACCCAAGATCAGTAAATAGATATTCAAATGAAAATCATGAAGATAAATAACAAGAACCAAAAATATTGACAGGTTTAGTTAGTCACTCAATAGAAACTGTCATGTGTCCAACATCTTTTGGCAGCATGCTGTGCTGTGGATGATCAATTAAAAAAAATTGGGAAAAGAGTTGATCAAAGAATAAGTGACTTCTCTTGCTTTTTTTTTTGGTCATGGTCATTAAAAAAAAGTCTGAATTTTTAAAAAAACAAACTTGAATGCTATCAATCATCAATAAAAGGACCAATTTAGCATGAGCTTACTTTGTAAATTGAACCCCCATTAAAAACTCATTCAGGGGGGACATGATACATACATAGCCAACAAGCCAGCCAGGCTTGATTAAAAACTAAAGAAACTTAGGTAGATGGTTTTAGTGACATTTTTCGTTGATGCTTCATAAATAAAGATGGTGCGGAGAGAGAATAGAAAAAAAGAATTAGAATAAACTAGGACCTGCATTTCCCTAGGGAACTACATGTATGATTGCACCACAGCATTGTTCACCCCACCAGAAAAAAAAAAAACTTAATGAAAACACAAAAATTACTGGCCAAAAAAAATATTACAACCTTCACAAGGGTCGTAACCGAATACCTAAAAACTGTACAACTGGCGGAAAGTTTCGATCCAGTTGAGCATTATAGTTACATAGAGAGAAGAACCCTCATTCTCTAAAACCTTAAGAATTCCCTATTTCTAAAATTGTATTCAAGTGCAACACATGGCATTCATTAAAATGCACCTTTTAGCATTGGAATGATATAGATATCTCAAATACTGAAGGAGGAACCGTGGCGTTAAAAATGAGCAGAATTAGAATAGATAAACAATAGAAATAGATAGAAATGCAGCATTGTACTTGCACATATGCAAACGTACCAAAAGGAACCACAAGAAGAAAAAAAAGGCGACGTGTTGAGAGGATTGAAAAGAAGAAGTAGAATAAAAAAGAAAAGTCTAGAATTGAAACAACATAAGTAAAACATCATAAGCGAGTAGGTAAAGAGTATCAGAAGTCTACATTTCTTCTCCTCGCCCATCGTTGTTTGAATCAATAGTCGGGGTATAATCTGTTTTGGTCTTGTTTACTTAAATATTAACATCATGCATACGTTTTCACTTTCTCTTCCTTATATTGTAGGCAGGATAAGCTTCAAGAAAGATGAGCTTTGAAGTAGTCTTCAATGAAAACACTTTGTTTGATCACCAAAATTCAATGAAGGAGGGTCTTTTTGCTCAGAACTAGGATTTTGTTCTTTTACTTATTCCTGTTAAGACATTCACAAGCTTTTAAAACGAGATTGAAAGCAATTGTATTGTTTTTTTTCTCCTAAAAGGATATCATTTTTTTCCTTTGTTTTTTTCTCTCTTTCTTTTCCTATGTTTTATTTCCTTCCATTGCCTTGTTTCTTCCTTTTTTTCTTCTATTCTCGTCCTTTCATTATTCTTCCTTCCTTACTCTCCCTCTTTCTCTCTCTCTGATTCTCGGCTGCTCCTTTAACTTTACTCTTCTCTTCTTTCAAGAAACTGTCAACCAAAACTGCCAAAAAAGGTTTCAGTTTTTTAGTTGGTCTGCCTGGCTATGTATGTATTCATTACAGCATACAGGCCTCAAAAATGGAGCTAAAGGGCTGAAAATCCCAACATTCACTCCTTGACAGGTCTATGAGAAACGTTCTTTTTTTATTCAAATACCCGCTGAATAGATTTTTTTTTCGTGTGAGTTCAATTTACAGTGCGATTTTATGCTAAATTGATCCCTTAGTTTATGTCCACCTTTTCTTTTTTTAATTACCGCTTTTTGGTGATAACAAGAAACTTATTCATTGATCAACCTCTTTTATGATTTTTTTAATTGATCATCCCAACATGTTATGCAGCAAGAAAACTTTAGTCACATGATGGTTTTTATTGAGTGACTAACCAGACCTGTTTTACTGCTTTTATTGAAATCAGATTTTTTGGGTGAGTTGGATTAATATGATATGGGTATTGTTTTTGTCTCAAAAATATCAAAATGAACTTCTTTGTAACACCTCAGTTCTTTAGGTCAATAGAGGAGCTAAGACTTAAAGTGAGGAGTTTATTATTAATACTTCAGGTTTCTGGGCAATAAAAACCAATAACATCAACTGGAGCCAGGCAGCATTTTCTCATTGCACTAAGAAGAGTAGGGTCAGGGTTATGCCCTGATGCCTGCAGCAATAGCTGAAGGAACTGGGCAATTTCCAAATGACCCACCATGCAACCATCAGTTTTATTTTGGGTACTGCGCACAAATAAAAATCCTTTTTTGCATTTGACCTCATGGAGTGACCGAATCCATCACCTTAAGCACAAGTTTTCTATTTTGAAGAATTATAATGACTAGCTGAAAACCCACCCTCTGGCAGATTTTTCCACTTTATCACCACAGAAGGCCGAAACGGGGCCTTTGACACTAGTAAGAGATGAAATCTGTTTTTTTAAGGGTACTTTAAATCTACACCTCAGGCAAAGTTGTACCATTTTGGCAACTTAGACATCTTGTACGGATAAAATGATTTAAACTTTTGGTACAATACAAGGGAATCAGACCATCATCATGATGGAGAGAGCGCGATCATAGACACAACACTATTTCTTAGATTTTCAAATTAAAACATTCTCCTGGCTCCCATTAGTAAATACAGAAAATTATGTGGTCGCAGCTCCGGCTGTTTTTTAGTCTCGTAATGATAGATGGATAAACATTTCGTAAATTATAGTAAGACATATCGCCTTTGAATCAGAAAGTTTAAAAGAATAATAAATGATGCCAGAGCTGATTTTGAAATCAGACTGTGAGCCTCAATCATTCTAACCTTGACAGCTACCTTTCCCAAGTGCATTAGAGAAAAAAAAGAGAGTCCAAGATATCAAAGAAACCTCCAGAAAACTCAAATGGCAATGAACTGGTAATGTTACAAGATTAGCAGACAACTGCTGGACATAACAACTCACAAGGTGAATCCTCAGAGATCATATCAGAAAATGTGACCAGCAAAATATGAGATGACTTGACAATCTAGACTAGTTCAGAAAGTACTGATTCTGTGATGTCCATAGTAGAGAGGTCTGGCAAATCTTGGAGAAGGTCTATGTCCAACAGCAGATGCTAAAAGGCTAATGATCATGATGACAATAAAACAAAAGCATCTACAGATTGGATTTGAACTCGATTCGCCAATTTCATTTTATGCCCCAATGACCATTACACTACATCACTCCTCCATTTACATGGTTCTATTTTCTATATCAAAGATCTGAGATCTATATATTTGTTCACATATTGTTATTATTTTCTTGAGAGTTGAATTATTGAGGATTGAGTGGAGAGTGCTCGTTATCTGGGATAGAGCAAATATGTAAATAGATGTATATAGAAATTTCTGTGCTTCATGGAGACTCTGAGTTTCATGCCAGAATTTATGTACACCCATTTGCTTACATATATCTGTATATATATATACATACAATATATATATGCACATGTACATACACATACATACATGTATGTATATATGTATATATATATACAAATGGGGTGTGAAGCCATCTCAATGTTTGCAACTACGAAGATTAAGGATTCATTGCATATATACATATGAATATTCACATACACAGGCATTTACATACATAATTAGGAGTAGACTGATAGATAGATAAATTGATAGATAGATAGAAAGACAGATCTATCCATCTTGCAACCTATCACAGTCTTTCAATATCTATCTATCTAAGTTTATACATATCTAACTCTACATATCTCTCCATATCTGCCTATGGGTCTGTTTGTATCTAGATCTTTCGATCTCAGTTTGTTTGCATCTATTCATCTATGTGTGTCCACAGTGGGTCGTTTGTGCATGTATGTGTGTGCAAATATACATTTTTGTGTGCATGTTAATATACGAATATCCGCTTGTAGGTCTATATATGTACCCATGGATATGAATTAGTGTATCCTTCTGACCACAACTATGTAAGGTTCCTTGCCCAACCATAAAAATCTCTAGAGAAGCCTCCACATAATTAAGCAAAACATGCTTCTGCTTTATATAGCTTGGCAAAAAGAATGGAATTTCTTTGTGTGAAGCCTGTGACAAGATAATATGATAAAAACATAAGCCATCTTGAAAACCAACTCTTATCTTATTCCCAACAGGCCCCAAACACTGGGAAATCTAAAAAGATAAAGAGTTCTTTTGTGTTAGATACATTCCACCTCCAATCAATTATATACAGATATAAATTAGATACTAAGATCCGGGTAACCAAAACATCAAAAAAACACACATCAGAAAAAAAATTAATAAAGGACTGAATTGGAGAATTCTTGAAACCAACTGTACCAACTGTTTGTTTGACCATTATCTTTGCTAATACTTATATAAATACATTTTATGCATTTCCTAAAATGAGTGAAAATAATATATATATATATATATATATATATATATATATATATATATATATATATATATATATATAGTCTAGAAAGCTTCACAGCTTTAAACACTGAACAAGTTAAAAAAAACTTTTTTTTAAAACTCGCTTTGATATTATTGTACTATTTGTAAATTTTCTCTAGTTGGGATGATCAGTTGTTTATTATATATATATATATATATATATATATATATATATATATATATATATATATATATACATATATATATACATATATATATATATATATATATATATATATATATATATATATATATAATTAACAATAATGTCAAGCAAAATGTGGTCATGTATACCTAAAAGCACATGTATAAATGAAGATGAATAAACTATACAAACACACACATATTGACACATAGATAAATAGATACATTGATTAATAGATATCTGTACCTTGCATAAATGAATCTCCATGGCCTTCTCATATACCAGAACTAATAATCTATGAAAATTATGTAAAAAAATCAATCTTTTATCAAAAATTACTTGAAAAATACCAGCACAAGTTTTGGATATCGTTGGTCCAAAATGACCATAGAGACCCCAAAAAGCACCTTTTTGAGAAAACAAAAGAAAGCTTTTTAAATGGTACCTAGTGGTGTACTCATGCCAATTTTCAAGGTTGTAGCCCCAATAATATAACCAGGAGTGCCCAGAAATACACACACATACTCACATGCAGATGAGCAAAGAGAAGAGACTGTAGCCCTTTGTGTGGTTGGTCAGATTTGACCAATTGATAGATGATGAAAAGACAAAAGGTATGAACAAACTGAGATATAGATAGATGTAGATGAATAAGTTAATTATTCAATTGATTGATGTGATCATATTATGTCAGATGGACATATTGATGGAAAAATAGGAAGCTAGCAAATTGATTATGAACAAACCAAGATAGGTAGATAGATAGATAGAATCACTATCTCTCTTTTTCGCCTTCTTTCTCTCGAGTATTAATACATTTACAAAAAAATGCACAATCAAATATATATATTAAACACCTACATACATATCTGCACACCTCTATACTGACACGCCAAAACCCCTTCAAGGTGAGGCAAACAAAGTACTGAATATCAGTGTTTTCTCCTGGGGTCTGGGATTCCCACAAAACATGTTTTTATCAGAAGAAGTAGAGACATGATTTCCCCTGTGGGCCAAGGTGATGTATGCAGTTTGGAAACATGCTGGCATTTTTATGCGGAGCAGAATCAGGCAACAGTGAAAATCCCGGTCTCTGAGAGAGTCTTGGGAAACGGGGCTAAACAATTAGGGAGACTTAAGCAGTGGAATAATCGACACTTTGGCAACCGGAACGCAACCATGTGTCAAGATGAAGATTATTCAAAGCACTAGTCTACCCTTACCCTCAAAGAATAATGGCAATATTGAAGTAATTCTACAACTGCATTGTACTTAAAGAAGATTGAAAACATTATGTTGCTCGGCATTTTTAGTTCAGGTTCAATATATTCTGAATATTACACTAATCTAAAAAGTAGAATTAAGTGAATATGCAAAAACAATTTGAAAGTTCAATACAAAAAGATTTACCAATCATCAAATTGATAATTCATTCATCATTATTTTGGGTTCTGTGTGTGTGTGTGCTCATGTGTGTGCTCTTGTGTGTGTGTGTGTGTATGCATAAACTATGGCAGGTATTACCTGCTTCACTCTGAAATTTTTTCTCTTCACCTTCTAATTGTCATTTTCATTAACATTCTGTCTGATCAACTCATATCTGCCCAACAAATATATATATATATATATATATATATATATATATATATATTTATATATGTAATTCATAATTACACACATGTATATATTTATATGTATATGCTATGAATGACTTGGCTTTACAAACAAAGATTTTTTAGATGGTTTTTCACAGAAGCAAGATCATAGACAGCAAAACCTGTTTGCAGAGTATACCCCTAATCTGTGCAATGAAGTTTTAAGGTCAAGTGCAACATTAGCAGGGCTGACCCCACTCTTCATACCAGGAGTTGGTATATTATGGTCCATTGAGGTGTCATGGATAGGTGCATGGCTCCTTGGTTGTAGGTTAGACGCAAATTTCCAAGTCCAGGCAGAGTCCCAAGCAAGTTGTTATGAGAATGTTCTGATGGCATAACTGTGATTGATTGTTAAACCACAGAACATGGAGCAGATCGCTGAGCAGGTACACTTTTTCACAGAAGCGCCTAAATAGCCTAAGCCCGCTCTGACTGCTTGAACAACCAGGATCCTTATGGTGAGCAGAGGTCTAAATGACTCCCTTAAAAGCAGATCTAGGCTATGTAGGTGCTCCCATGGAAAAAGGTGTGAATTTGAATCTTACTTGGTGTTCATTTCCTTATTTTCTGATTATTGCTGTTGTTTAGCTCACCATCGTGAATAATTTCAGTCTGAGCGACAATTTAGTGCCTTATCAGTCTTTCTTTATTCTGATACTAATATCCATTACTTATCATATGTATAGTACACATAGCACAAATCAGGTATGCTATATAATATAATATAATGCGATGTCTGATATGTGATGGATTTATTTCATAGAGTGCTAAATACATCCAACTTAAAACTTAAGATGTGTTTGTATCAAGAATCCACATTCTGCTATATATATATATATATATATATATATATATATATATATATATGTATATGTATATAGTACTGCTCATTAGTATTTGAATAAACATTAACTGTGTTTATTGCATATCTTAACATTCTTCCTATTAATGCATTGGTCTGCAAGTCTTCCAGACCTTTATTGGGCCTTTCTGAAATCTAAACACCTGAACTTGTAGCAAAGTTGCATTCTTTACAAACCCTAAAAGAAACCCAAATAACAATTTTAGTTAGCCTTTCAAATCATCCAGATGATTGATCCAGAAGCTGAGCTATATATATAGAATTTCTGTTTACTATATATATATATATATATATATATATATATATATATATATATATATAGGGAGAGAGAGAGAGAGAGAGAGAGAGAGAGAGAGAGAAGGAAAGGGATACTTTTGCCAAAAAATGGCTTCCTTAAAGAAAGGAAGAGGAATTGATAAAAAAACAATTTTTTTTTTCCTGTTGAAGCGTTTTTGAGGTTTAAGTGAAATATCCAACAAGATCTGCGGAATGCTGGGTAATTTGATGGATTTACGGAATAATCAATCCTTTCAAATTACCCAAGTGCATACACCTACACATAGGTATATATGCATACACTCACCAATATTCAGGTATATATGTATGCACCACATATATTCAGGTCTGTATAAACACTTTCACTTTCTGATGCATATGTGTGTGTTTTTGTGTATGTATGTATGCACCATGTTTACTGGATAATTGGCCATTTTACAAAGTTGACATTCATCTGATCTAATAGTCAGCACACAAGGGAGTACAGTGTCAAGTTACAAGTATTTGGTATTGGCGGTTCTTGAGAAATCTAATAAAAATAAATGAAAAATTGAAGAATTGTTAAAATTAAGACATAAAATATCTAAATTTGCAAAGTGACCAAAGTACTTCAAACAGAAAACTATTGTACATAACAATCAAAGCAGGCTACTCCACATACTATAAAGTCTGGCTCTTTCTAAATATGCACCTTTGGAACGGGCACAGCCCTTGTGTTGTATAATAAAGCTCACACAATTCAATGATTTTGCATCCAACCATTCATAAATAGACTCATGAGAGAAGAGCAGGAAGGAGACAAAGGAATTTTCACCTGTGAAGATTGGAGGGTATCTCTTGTGGAATTGTTCGGATAGATTATTCCTGGAGTAAATCACCTTCCTATCCTGACACTATGTTCTGTGGCAAATGCAAAAAAAGCACCTTCCAATTACAAAACAAAAAAGTAAAAAAAAAATTAATTAAGTTGGCACCTAGCCACCACAGAGAAGACATTCAACGATCTTCTTTGGAAGGAGGAATTCTACAGAAGCAGAATGAAAAGGAGTTTGTTAAAAATATAGGATCAAAAACACATGTATACATACATGCATACATACACACTGATGAGCCAAAACATTATGACCAGCGAGAAGTGGTAAGAATGACAGCTTCTATAACAACTGTGCATGTTAGGGTCAGATATATCTAGGTAGGTAAGTTAACCTCAAGTATTTCATTTTGATGTTTTGAATGTCTTAGTTATAGGTAAGAAGAAAGATATCTTTGACTTTATTATGGCCAGAAGATTAGCTTTGAGCATTACTGAAATATCTGGACTTGGGAGATACTTAATTTCAGTTGTATTGAGGACCTATTCGCAGTTGACTGAGTCGGAAAAAATCATCAACTGGACAAGATTCACCGATGTGAGAAGTAACCAGAGGTCTTGCACACTACATGCTGTGCTGTTTTGCAGTATATGTATAAATATATATATAATAATGAAATGTGTTATATTTGAAACTCTCTTTCAAATGACCTCCCATTTTTACTCAGAGTCACTCAGGACTAGAAAGCATATATAGAATAAACAATTGATAAAAAATGGCACTGCTGCTAAAATAGATCCTACGACTGATGAGGTAGCTGCTTCAACATAGCGTCACTCTTAACCATTGAGCTAAACAGCCCAACAGAGAGACAAAGATCCGAATAACTGCTTTATCCCCACTCTCCTCATCTTGTTCATTCACTGTACACATTTGCTCTCTTGATTCTAATATGGAAAAATATATCAAGAAATGTATATATAATCTGACAGAATATTCATGAATCCTTTATATTATTTGAAACTCTTTTCAAATTGTCTTCCCGTTGTAGCTCAGAGAATGATTCACTCGGCCTAGAAAGCATAAATAGAATAAACAGTCAAAGAAAAATAGGTCTACTGCAGGAATCGGGTAACTGCTTCAATGTATATATATATACATATATATTTTGATTTAAATGCCTAAACAGGAGAATTGAACTGATACCAAAATGATGGTATGAATATAAATTTCTACTGAAAAAATAAAAAAAGGAAAATACCAACTTCAATGAATAAAAAAAAAAGCTACAAGAAGGCTATATATAAGGCTCAATCTAAAATTTTTTAAAAAGTAGCCAAAAACATAATGACATAATGACGTGGAGAGACCAAAGTATTTGAAAGAAATAAAAAAGATCAAACACACCACTCACTTGAAAATTATAAAATGTGTGAAACAGCCTGTTGTGAGAAGTAAAAATCAATGATATAAAAAGTTGGCAATATATATATATATATATATATATATGTATATAAAACATATCATAATAATATAAATGAAACTAAATTGATATACACATGCACAAGCATATACAATGCACACACACACACACACACACACACACAGATCTACACAGATATTTATGCTTATGTATGAATCAGTACATATAAAGAAAGTGATTGAATTATGTAGAAACAATGGCTGAACATTAGGTCAAAATAAAATTAATTTGAGGAGAATCTTGCCACGAACAGACAATTATGCATCGATAGATGTATGTATAGTAACTGAAGAAGATGAAAGATTGTAAGAAATAATGAACAGGGTCAAAAAAGATAGGTAGCCATTAAAAAAAATGCCTAACAAAAATCTGTGGAATTTTATGAACTGCTTAATGATTAATTCCAAGCAATTAACACGTGGGGTTTCAATCTCAACCGAGAAGAATGAACAACAATGACTGAATTTAATGAACGGCTTGGAAATCACTCGACTTTGATGACCAAATGTAATCAGTAAAATGATTTTGTTTACAAGAAGAGCATTACCATGGTATAATGAGAAATGAGGGCCAGATTTGGAAGAAAAAAAAAAACTAGCATTCCAAGGGAAATTATGAATCATATATGCTGCTATTTATCTTGTGTAGAAGTGGTGGTAGCAAAATTGATTTACATTAAGGAAAATACTACCAGTATGGTTTGAATCGTAAATTCATAATTTATAAAAACAAAAACAGGTCTAGTCAGTCACTCAATTGGGGGATCAAAGAATCAATGTAACTTTTCCTGGTTTTTTTTGGATGTGATCACTTAAAAGTACAAATCTAAAAAAAAACAAGCATGATAGCTGCTGGGCACGAACTAAATGACCAATTCGGCATAAACTTTCATTGTAAATTGAGCCCCTATAAAAACCTATTTGGAGAGGGGGGAAATTTTCAAAAAAAAACCAAAACATTTTTCCCTGCTCATTGTTGGGTGTGCGTGCGCAAAATTCCAAGTTTTTACTACGAACAATCAGGGCTTGGCAATGTTCAACTCGATAGATAGATAGATACATAGATACATAGATGAATACATTTATATGAATATCAGAACATACAAATAACCTAAGCCCAGCAACAGTGATTAAGCTGGTCTGTTGTGGGTTGCTGTAATTAACAAATTACATTGCAAGGGAGATAACACTAAAATAGTTCTGGATCCATTTTCAAAATCTATCAATTCTCTCTTAGCCCCTGGCACATCCTTCCACAAAATCTCATTGAAAGAGACAAACATACAGACACATATAAGTGAATGCTTTATTCATCAACATCTATCTATTAGTGTCTATCATTGGACACAGACCCTCCCCAAGATTCGCCAGACCTTTCTATCATGGGTATCGCGGAACCAGTAATTATCTAGCCTGAATTTATCTAGCTCGTTATGCCAATCTAACTCTCTGTCATCCACAGCCTCGCACTCGATCAATGCAGATCCTCATTGTGAGACGTGATGTCCAGTGGTTGTCTGACATTCTTGCAACAAGTCCAGCCCATTGCCATTTGAGTTCTTTAATAGTCTTTATGATATAACAGACTCCTGTCCTTTCTCTGATATATTGTGCTGCCCTGTGATGTCTCCACATGAAATTTAGCATGATTTTCTCATGTCTACGTTGCATGGTTCTCAGTTTGAGGGTCAATCTTTTATTGGGTGAGGTAAATAGGGCCAAAATTCCAGATATTAAAGGGAAAAGAAAAAAATGATCCCCCAAAAAGATCTGGTTTGCAAATCAACAGAAAGAGTAATGTCTCTAGTCTCTGATTTTTCACAAGGATAGATCACTACATCTACCTAGGACAACAGATCTCAATGAGATCCTCAAAAGAGGAGGAAATCAAGCGAAGAATCACTCTGGCATGGCAAGCCTTCAGCAGAGCAAGCCCAACTTTCAAAAACCAGACGATCCCAATAATCCTAAAAAGAAGAGTATACAACCAATGCATTCTCATGATAGTCACTTATGGATCATGGAACCTAACCAAGAGACAGAAACTGAGAATCATGTAACACCCGCATGAGAGAATCATGCTCAACCTCACATGGAGAGATCACAAGACAGCACAGTATATAAGGAGGAAAATGGGAGTCCAAGACATCATAGAAACTATTAAAAAACTAAACTGGTAATTGGCAGGCCATGTTGCAATAATGAAAGACAACCGATGGACATCACAACTCACAAAATGAGATCACATGAGAAACCAAGGCCGACAGAACACAGGATGGAGAGATGAACTAAACAAATTCAGGAAAAACTGGCCCCGCGTCACTCGTGATAGAAAATTGAGGTAAATCCTGGGGAAGGTCTATGTCCAACAACGGACATTAAAAGACTGATAATGACGATGATGGAGAGTGATTCCTGCCCCGCCCCATCTGCCCCCAGCTCATATACAAATGACAATAGATCAAACAGAAATAGCAAAGTTATAAACATGTTAGTTAAGAATCAATCAGAAGGAAAGAAAAACATCTGATTAAAAATGCAGCAAAAGTAATAATCAATGAAACTAATCTGGTAACTTAGAAGCTTTGCTTGAAACATAAATCATATAACACATACTTAATAAGTCAAGTACCGAACAGACTGACTAATTGGTCATGGTAGTGCTTCTAGAGATGTTAGAGATGGTTCTAAATTTTTAAAAACCAGATGATCTATCCATACCTCAGGCACATGAATCACTGTATCCCATCCAAGTACCAGAACTGATCAGCCAAAAAAATTATCTAAAATCATCCAGAAAAAAATACATGTTTTATCTTGAATAATATTTTTGGATATACCAGTAAAATATTTGGGCATTGTTGGTTGGTCCAAAATGACTGTAGAGACAAAAAAAAAACCTGTTCTTAAATGGTGCTCAGAGGTTTACTCATGGAAATTTTCAAGGTTGTAGCCGCCAAAGTATGACCAAGAATGCCTGGAGACACAGACAGACAGACAGACAAACGGACAAGCAGAGAGAGAAGAATATCGCTCGGTTCATCGGGCAGGTCATAAATGAATCACTGTAACTCACGTGTGTGCTAGAAATAATTATCTAAAAAATCTGACGTTATTTGTGGGCGTGACAGTGATTCAATATCAGATCTACCTCGATCTGAACATGAACAATGATGATTGAGATAAACTCATAATCATTCCGTCCAACAATGCATGAAGGATAATTTGAAGTGAATGCAATACTGAAGATGGTTGAATGGGGCCAGCAGTTATTCAGTAAAGACTGACTCTTATCTGCATAGATAATAGAGATTTGGATTGTAGTAAGTTTGGACTCAGACGGATTTTTATTATTTCATTCTTTTTGTTTTTAGTAATTTTCTTTTATATTTAAAAATAGTTATACGTAGGTTTCTTCAGTTTTCAAGTTGGTCCATGTAGGTAGGTATGTATCACATGTACAGGCCGCTCCAATGGTGCTAGAGGGCTGAAAACTCAATCATTAACTCCTTATTATGTCTACAAAAAAAGTTTTTTTTTGTTTTTAGAAATTCCTCTAACTAAACAGGTGTTTAGTGGGTGGTTTAGTTTGCAATGTGAGTTTATGTTAAATTGATCCCTCGAAAAATCAGACTTTTTTAGTGATCACTTGCCAAAAAATCTAGGTCAGTAACTTATTTATTGGTCATTTGTTTTTCAAATTTTTCAATTGATCACCCTCAACAGGGCATACTGCCAAAAGACATTGATCATGCAACATTTTCTATTGAGTTACTAATTTGCATTGTTCCCTAAATTTTTCATTTATGTCATCTACGTCATCAGAACATGATCCCCTATTTTACTATGTCGACTGCATCCCTACATGTGCCGGATTACAAATATATATTGTTAATTGTTATATATGTGGATCCAGAGTAGAAGCACACATCGGTAATTGATATATATATATATGCTGATCTAGGGTACAAATACACATTGTTGATTATCATATATGCGGCTCTGGAGTACAAACACGTATTGTTAATTATCATAAATCCGGATCCAAAGTAGAAACGCACATTGTTGATTATTATATAAGTGGATCCAGAATACAAAACACGGGGTGGTAATAATCATATATGTGGATCCACAGTACAAAGACATGCTGAAAATCATCATACATGCAGATCCAGGGTTCAAACACGGTTCAGTAATCATCATATGTGTGGATCCGAAGTACGAACGCAGGTCGGTAATGATCATATACGTGGATCCGGAGCAGAAACACGCGTTGTTAATCATCATAAACGTGGATCCGGAGAACAAGCACATGTTGTTAATTATTATATATATATATATATATATATATATATATATATATGTGGATTGAATTTTTCTATCGTATAAATCTCCTTATAATTCTCACAACCTTTTTCCGTTGTGTTTGTTTTCTTCCTGAACCATTCCAGCCATTATTCTACTACCGTTCTGGTTTCCTAAACCAAAAGACCCGATCTAAGTTTACCCTGAACCAATTGAATGTAGAATTCCTCCTTCTAACCCCATCACATCACAACATTCCATTCATCGACTACTTTCCCTTCCTGTTTTCGTAATACTGTATGTCAATCCGAGACTCACTCCTAATACTCCAGATAAAGAACCCAGTCCTCCATCACCGCAAGGCATGTAACTTCACCCACCTTAACCGGTCTCCCGCCCCAAGTTTCTCTTTCTTTCTCTTTTTTTTCTTTTCTCCTCCCTCTTTTGTCCCCTGCTATATCTCTCAGCAAACATTGTCGCATATTCTCTTTGCTCTCAATTACTGATTTCACTGGGCAAACATATTTGCGTGTATTTATCCGAGGATTTCTATACGGGTAATTTCCATGAAGAACGGAGGTTTGTCAACTGCCAATGGCCATTCCTGATGGGTTGCAATGGAAAATTCTTCAATGCTCCACCCAGAGTGACATGCAGGTAGGCAGAAAATCTTTAATACTTACCCAGACAATGAAACACTCTAAATAAATGTGAGATAGAACTTATCATTTTTGCTTGTGTTTTTCTCCATTTGATCTTACATGTGTGCGTCTGTGTGAGTGTATGTGAGCACACTTATGTGTGTATGTGTGCACATGTGTATATATCTGTGTGTGTATGTATGTATGCATGTGTATATTTTTGTGCAAGTATATGCATGTGCATATGAAGATGTGTAAGTGCATGTGTGTCTACATATATATGTGTGAGTATATGTGTTTGAATATGTATGTGTATATGTATGCGCTTATGTGTGAGCTTGAGTGTTCATGTGAACATGTGTGTATGCACATGTGTGTTCATGTGTTTGTACATGTGAACATGTATGTGTGTTCAGGTGTGCGTATGTCTATGTATGTGTATATGCATGCATGTGTAGACATATGTTTATGTCTATGTTTTGTACAAATGTACATAGATTGTGGTTGAATGGATTTGTGTCCTCATGATTTTCCTTGTCAGTATTTATTTGTGTGTAAGTCAGTGTCTTTATGTGTGTGTAGGTCTGTGTATTTATGTGTATGTATGACTGTGTATATATATATATGTGGGTATGACTGTGTATTTTTGTGTGTGTGTGTCTGTGTGTTTATGTGGCTTCATGGATGAGTCAGAATCCACTCCAGGAAAATTTGAAAAATCACAATTCGAATCAGCTTTGCACAAAAAAATTATCTAATTATTAACATTTATTAAAGGATTGAATCACTGTAACCCAACAAATGACCTGCCCGACTGACCAGCCAAGTAAGCCACAGTTTCTTCTCTTTTTGCTCATCTCTGTGTGCAGAGGAGAGGGTAGGCACCCATGGTCACATTTTGGGGGCTATACCACTAGGTACCATCTAAAAACCTTTTTTCAAAAAAGTGTTTTTTAGGGTCTCTATGGTCATTTTGTGCTGGTATGTTGAAGATGATTTTAGATAAAAGATCAATTTTTTAGATGATTTGAGATAACTTTTATATAATTACTTCTAGTACATGCTCATGCTACGGAGATTCATTTAGACAAAGTATGGATATCATCATTAATTTTCGTTAAGATTATAGGCTTACAAAAGGATAAGCAATTATCTAAAATGATGGATATTATTTTTTTCCGTGAAGTATCTAAATATATTATTTTGTTTCTTTATTCCTCAAATTTCAAACCTACCCCAAGGAATTTTGATCGGTCTCGTTAGTCGTGATTGTTATTGAATATCTCAACAAGTCAACATTGTCGTGACAAAAGATCTAGTAGTTTCTTGACATTTAATGCAACGAGAGACTCAACCTACAATTTAACCTTGAGTGGTCGCATGAGCAACTGATGATGATTTAAATTCAAAATAAACGCTCAATAAGTCGTGGCCTTCTGTCAAATTTTGTTCGACCTAAATAGACCAAGAGGTGTGGAGTGGTCAAATGGTTAACAGCATAGAGAACAGAGTCAGCGATCAGAGTTCAAACTCCGGCTGTGACAGTTTGGAGACAGTTTGTTTTCACTTTGCACTAATGACTTTGGGAAAGGCATGACTCCGTCTCTTTTTCATTAAGCTATGAATAAATAGTTGGTCGGATTGGGTGGTACCATTTTAGGAGATGGGCAAATCTGATTCAAAACCAACTTGAAGAGGATGGGCACTATTTGGCTATTTAGCCCTTGATGCACCCATGATGAAATGATCTGCAGTGCCCCAACCAATCTGTTTCATGGAAAAAAGACCAAAACAGACAGATTTTCAAAAACCAAATTTAGATATTCGGATATAAGAGACCATTTTTTTAGATGAGTCTACAAATCTCTATTAGACCCTTTTTAGTCAGTCGGTCCTGGTAATCTAAATAACAGAAAGGAGAAGGAGGACAATGTGTGATGTCATCAAAAAAACATCTATTCTGATCAATAGATGACATATCAAGCGTTTGTTTTTTTTGGTTGCCAAGTATCGTTTGTTTTAATAGCTAAAACTGTCTTTAAAAAAACGCTAAAATTGGCTAAATTTTTCAATTTCCAGCTAACTTCTATGCTAAAAAAATATATATATACACATTTAAAGCCCACTATTCAAAAGAAAAAAATATCCATACACTAAGACTTTCCTCTTTATCCTCGTCCTGTTACTATTATCACAACTAGTAATGCTACTATTACTTCATTTAGAATCCATTTGAAATTCGAATTCACTGATTTGGACATAAGGATGGTAGACCTGTTGAACTTGAAGCTATTGTTTATACAAATGTCAGATTTGCCTGTTCAGTCTACTTCAGTCAAATTGTATCAAAGTCAGCCAAACTAGATCAACCTATGTTTAGCCATGACCTACAACACAGGATTGTTTTGAGTTGGACGGAAATATGATTTCTGTATTTATTAATTTACTTTCATCTGAATTTTTACTCTAATTTAATAATCGAGTACAAACAGATCTGCTTAGTCACTCATTAGAAACCGTGTCTTTTGGCCGCATGCCATGTTAGGGGTGATCAATTAAAAACATGGAATTAGAGGTGATCAATGAATAAGTTACTTTCCTAACATTTTGTTGGCCCACTAAAAAGTTTCGATTTTCAAAAAAAAAAAACAAACAAGCATCCACAAAATAGAGACCAATTCAACAAAAATTTACTTTGTAAAATGAACCCCCACTAAAAACCTGTTAGAGTGGGGTATTTTTTTAAAAAAACAACTAAAAAAACGTTCATGTAGACATAGTAAGGAGTGAGAATTCAAAATTTTAGCCCTCTAGCTCGATTGATGTTTATGTGATACATACATAGATACATGCCTACATAGGCAGCTAAACTGACTTGAAAACTGAAGAAATCTATTTTGACAGTTTTGGTGACAATTCTGGTTGACAGTTCCTCCTAGTGGACTTAGACAAAATTTACATCAGCAGTTACATATCAAGAGAATAGATTTGTGGAATGGTCCATTACTCAAGATTGTATTCCCAAAAGCGTCAATAATACTTTATATTCCAAAGCTGTGATCAGAATATGCTTTTTACTTTCACCATTTTTTCATTATTTCGGGCATTAAATTTTTTTGTTTTTTATTCTCATTAGTCACCAAAACTATCAACGTAAGTTTCTTCAGTCTTTAAGTGGGTCTGTCCAGCAGTATTATTAGTTGTAACATTTTGTTAATCATCATCTTTATACAAGCAAATGAATAACATTTTAGAAACCGTCAACCATAACTGTCAACATAAGTTCTCTTCAGTTTTTAAATGGGTTCGGCTGGCAGTATTGTTAGTTGTAATATTTTCTCAGTTGTTATCTCTGCATAAGCGAATGAATAACATTTTAGAAAGTGTCAACTAAAACTGTCAACATAGATTTCTTCAGTTTTCAAGTTGGTCTGGCTGGCTATTTATGTACATATCTATTATGTGTACAGGCCTTATCAATAGAACAAGTGGGATGAAAATTTGAACATTAACTTATTATTGAGTCTAGAAAAAATGACCCCAAAATAGGCTTTTAGAAAGCATTCAATTTACAATGTGATATAATGCTAAATCAGTCACTAATTTGTGCCTGTTCGTTTTTTGAAAGCTCAAACTTTTTGTGATCCAACAATAGGCTGGTGAAGTAACTAATCTATTGATCAACTCATGCTGTTGGATAATCTTTGTCAATTGACTGTCACTATTGAGTGACTGTTATTTTTTTTTTTTTTCCAAACAATCCCACGACCCTCAAGAGCATCCTTGCGACCCTCATCTGGGTTGCAATTATGCGTTTGGGAATCATCGGGATGCAACCAATTACAGCTTCATTTCCTCTTAGCTTTGATTGCTTCATGATCATGATAGGGTGGTTGGAAAGCACTCGAAAAAGAAGAGGCTGAGAAAGAAGACATGAAAAGACTGTTCTATTGTCTCTTAGCATATCTGGACATCTGGACTGTAGAGGTGTAAGTGAATGTTTTTGTGCTTATGTGGTAAGTGGTATTTACTCCCACCTGCTGAGCAAGGGAGTAGTAAGACGCAATGATGATGGTGGTGGTGGTAGTGGTTATGGTAGTGGTGCCGGTGGTGGTGCTGCTGATGGGGATTTGAGGAGAAGGATGTTTGAAAGGAGGATATAGAGGAAGATGAGGGGATGTGTGTGAGAAGTAAATGAAGTAATGATGATGGAGATTTGGAAGTTGGTCAAGAATGTTGGCAGTTTGTCTTGAGGAGAAAGCAGAGGAAGTGAAGGAAGAGGAGGAAAGTAGGAAGAAAAATGGTGGGAAGAAGAAAATAAAAAATTTTATGGAAGGAAAAAAAAGGGAGTTTCTAGGAAAGTTTGTGAAAAGAATAAAAAAGACAAGGACGAAAGGAGACAAAGAAATCTGAGACGAAGAAGAAGAAGAAAAAGAAGAAGAAGAAGAAATACTGAAAATAACATTGGTGAAAAGAAGAAAAAGATGTAAAGAATAGGAAGAGTATAATATAAAATAATAAAAGGCCTGGTTGGTCACGTAATAGAAACAGTCACATGATCAATGTCTTTTGACACCATGCTATGTTGGGGATCATCAATTAAAAAATTGGGAAAAGGAATGACCAATGAATAAATTTCTTCTTTCGCTTTTTGTTTGGGCAATGATCACTGAAAATAAGGGACCAATTTAGCATAAAGTAACATTGTAAACTGAACCCACCCCTCTAAAAAAAAGTATTCCAGGGGAAATCTTGAAAAAAAACTTTTTTTGTAGTCATAATAAGGGCTGTTTGAATTGTCAGCCCTCTAGCTCTATTGGTACAGCCTTTACATGTGATACATACAAACATATATCACTAGCCAGACCAACTTGAAAACTAAAAGAAACCTGTGTCAACTATTTCGTTTTACACTTTCTAATCATGATGTAGAAACATGGAGGTTACAGTTGTGCCAGTTATTATAGGAGCACTGAGAACAATCCTGTAAAACCTAACAAAAAGTTTGGAGACAAGCCAAACAACAGCGCTGCAAAACACTGAGGAGAGTTTGGGAGTACAGAGAAGACTTGCTGTCACTTGATCTCCAGTCTCAAACCATCAGTAACCATTGGTATGAAAACTCAATGAGTGCAAGAAGAAGAAAAAGAAGAAGGAGAGACAATAGTCCAAAGATGAAAAAAAGAAAGATGGAGGACAAAGGTAAGATAGAGATGTGGGGTGGATCCAGGATTTAGAGCAGGTGAAATGGGGTTCCTGACTCCCTGGATCTTGAGGAGCAGGTGGAGAAATGGAGGGAGGCAAAGAGGTGGTAGAAGAATTGAATCAAGAGGAAGATGGAGAAAAAAAGTTTATTTAAACAGAGAGAGACAGAGACTGAGACAGAGAGAGAGAGAGAGAGAGATAGAGAGAGAGAGAGCAAGATGAAAGGAGGCAGCTGGATTGAAGATGCTACTCAAGAGAATAGCAGTAGACAATAGACTCTTCTTGAACGCAGTGGAAAGAAGAATAAATTCAATGGTTATCATTCAATTGGATGCTGGGGTGTGGTGCTGGAGGAGAGCAAGGAATCTGGTCAAGATGGTTGGCCATCTTCAAATTGATGGGTCTTCAAGAAGATGCTTTAGTGTACAGGTTATGGTCTGCTTTAGACTGGACATTGTCCACTATTTATGATCACAAGGGTCAAAGTAAATTAACTGGGCACAAAACGCTTGTTATGCCAGTGTGCAATCATAACTGAGATGGCATTGTGCAAATAAAGATGGATGACAAGTACGTCCTGGTCATGTCGAAAGGTCTACAGAAAAGCTTGTTTGACAAGATAAACTGTTAATGATGTTTTCCAGCCTTGCTCTCTTTCTATTGGGAGAGCGTGGTTCCAAAACGTGATAAATGCCATTTGAAAAATAAATGTGTTCTATTGAATTAAAAATTATATTCTAGATTTGAATTTTTTCATCCTATAAAAACCTTTTTATATACATGCAGTCTACAAGGTTTTAATAAAATGAAAAGTTCAAATTAGGAGTTTGATTTTTAATTCAATTGAACACATTTATTTTTCAAATGGTGCTTATCACGTTTTGGAACCACACTCAGCATTTCTTCCTTTCTAAATGGTTTACAAATTCATTTCTTTTTTATTTGTCTCATATTACAAATACACTATGTCAAAGACTCGGCAAATGAGAGTTTTCTGTTCTATTTCAATTAAAGAAAGCAAACATAAACTAGAAAGCTCTCAGAGAGCATATACCTGTAACAGCTTGAATGAAAAATGGTATGTGTTGGTAAAGCTGGGGAAAGTTGGGACTTCACAAATAATAGAGCTGCTGTGATATGTGATTATGCTGAGAGGAGGTCTGGAGACCTTCAGACAGGAGGTCTGGAGACCTTCAGACAGGGGGTCTGGAGATCTGAAGAGACTTGCTGTCTCTCAGACTCCAATGACGACCACCAGGCAACCAGTGTGAAATTGCAAGCCTCAGCACTACTGTGGTCTATAGAGGGGAGGGCTGGAGACTTGATGAAACTTGCTGTCACTCAGTCTTCAGTGACAACCACGAGACTACTAGTATGAAATGCAGATAATAATAACAACAACAACAACAACAATAATGATAAAAATAATAATAATAATAATAATGATAATTATGATAATAAGTAAAGGCAAAACGTGTGCCAATCAGTGTCTGAGCAGTAGGAATAATACCGAAAAGCCTACAGAAAGGCATGGAGAAACTGGAAATCCAGTGAAGAATCATGACTATACAGACAGCAGCATAACTGGAAACAGCTAAAATACTGAGGAGAGTGCTGGAATAGAGAGGAGACTTGCTGTCACTCAATCTCCACAGTAAACAATCGATTGCTACTGATGTGGAAACTCAAATTGCAGAAAAGAATGATGATAATTTTGTGTTTTTGATGCTCGAATAAACCTAACTCCAAAATTCATTTGAAAAATTTTGAATTGTAATATCAAGGGAATAACTGCTAGATAAAGTCACCTTCCTTTGACCTTTAAGATAGTTTTTGAATTCTTCCTAATTCAACTGCAGAACAGTTTCATCATTTTTTTGCTCTATTCATAGAAGATTAATTTAGGAGCAGTATCAAGAAGTTCCTGAATTTGAGAGTTTAATAGTAATATTTAATTTATTAAAGAACAAGTCTGGGTTGTCACTCAATGGAAACTGTTGAACAACCTATGTCTTTTGGCAGCACGCTGTGTTGGGGGGGGTCATCAATCAGAAATATTGGATTAGGGAGGATAAATCAATAAATTACCTCTTTCTCCATTTGTTGGACAGTGATCACAAAAAAGTTTGAGTTTCCTAAAGAACAAAGGAACGCAAACTAAGGGATCAATTTAGCATAAACTCACATTGCAAATAAGAGGAATGAAAATTTGAATTTTCAGCCCTCTAGTTCTATTGGCATGACCTGTATGTATCATACATACATCCTTACATACATACATATCCATCCAGCGACCCAGGTAGACCAATTTGAAAACTGAAGAAACCTATGTTGACAGTTTTGGTGACAGTTTTTGTTGACACTTTCTACAATGTTGTTCATTCACTTGTGCAGAGATAACAATTTACAAAATGTTACAACTAACAATACTGCCAGCCAGACCCATTTAAAAACTGATTAAACCAATGTTAACAGTTTTGGTGACAGTGTTGGTTGACGCCTTTTAAAGATGGCATCTTTTTTATCAGCAAAAGCTCAACCTGGATCACCCAATTTGCTGAAACTGCACCTCTCACACCTGCGACACCTGCTGGATTTGCTTGAAACTAATGATCGATGATTGAAATTGATGAAATACTTTTTCTCCTCAATTTCTTCAATGCAAAGGAAAAAATAAAATTCTTTGATTATGATTCAGGGAAGGAAAAAACTTGAATGATTATAATAAAATGTATTAATCAGTAAAACAATGATGCCATTGAGGATCAGAGGCAATAATAAAAATAATGATGACAATAATAATAATGATAATAATAATAATAATAATGATGATAGAAATAATGATGATAATAATAATAATAATTGTGGACAAGAGAAGGAGAATCTGTCAAATAATAGACGTGGCCGTGTCTGTGGATCACAGACTAAAGTCGAAAGACAGTGAAAAACTGGGAAAATACCAGGACCTGGCAAGGGAACACAAGAAGGTGTGGAACATGAAAGTCAGGGTAGTGCCAATAATAGTAGGCACACTCAGAATTATACCAAAGATACTGAAAGCAAGATTGGAAAAACTGGATAAGAGAAAGGATTGAGACTATACAGACGACAGCACTACTGGGGACTGCAGGAACACTGAGGAAAGCGCTAAAAATATGAGATCTATGGCCCCTAGCTGTTAGCAGTGGCCTAACAGGGAGAGGATGAAAGACAAAAAAAAAATTATGACAAAAGGGGTATCAACCACAGTACTGCCATGATAGGTGAGGGAGATATGAGAGGAGGGCTGGAGACCAGAGGAAACTTGCTGTCACTCAATCTCCAGCAGTGACAACCATGCAACTGGTATGAAAATGAAAATAATAATGATGATAACAATAAACATTGCTGTCAAAGAATTCGATGGCGGTTAATTGGTTTACCTTTACATTTTTCCTTATACATATTATCAACCGTTTCTCCAGAAAACGGTGGATAAAAAGGGTTTCTTGATTTTCTCCGATTAACAATCAATCAACATATAATTACACAATGCTTTACAAGTAATTTCTTTGGTTTTCCAATGGAAACAACAACTTGATATTAACTTTTGATTATCCACATTTCAGTTATAATGTGGTTGTCTTCCTAGAACCCCTACACCCATGTCATGAAGAGGAGCCATTGTGATAGTGATAATAATAATATTACTGTTGCCCTCGCATTTATCAGAATTAATTGTCAAAAAAATGATCTAAAATTATCTTTAAAAATTAGATCTTTAATCTAAAATTATCTTTAAAAAAATACCAGCAGATGGTTTGGGCATAGCTGGTCCCAAAATGACCATAGAGACCCCAAAAAGCATTCTTTTGAAAAGAAAAAAAATCTGTTTTTAGATACTGCCTGGTGGTGTACTCATGCAAATTTTCATTGGTGTAGCCATCAAGAAATGTGACCAGAAGCGCCCAGAGACACACATACAATCACAACCGCACAGCAAAGAGAGCATTAAGAGCAAAGAGAGAAGAATCTGTTGACCACTTGGTTTGGCGGTTGGGCGGGCAATTTGTGAGCCCTCGGTGATTCGATAATAAAAATCCGAGGAACGAAAATGATGAATGTCAGAGACACGCATAAACTTGGTTAGCTCTAATTCTGTTCCTGTGTTACCATTACACTCATCCTTTCTTTCTGCTTATTATGTCACAGACGGAACGACACGTTGCAAATTACAATACAGATTTAAGAGTGTGTTTTACAGTGTAGCACCAATCAGCAAGGGAAATGAGATGGCCAGGAAGTTTGGCGTTTTATGCTTGACTTTTTACATGAGCCTTGGTGGCCAAAATGGTGGCAAATTTATCCCCAACGCAATGACAGGTATTGGAGAAAAACTTGTTATCGTCATGACCATCAAGGCACACACTGAAGAACGCTGGGAATAAAGACAGCCTCTATCAGTGTTCTGCAAGGGTTATCTATCATGAAAGTATGTAATGAAATAATAACAGGTCTATTTAGTCATTCAATTGAAGCCGTCATATGATCAACGTCTTTTGGCAGCATACTGTGTTGGAGGTGATCAATTAAAAAAATGGAAAAAGGAGTGATCAAGGAATGAATTACTTATCTCACCTTTTGATCACTAAAAAAATATGAATTGAAAAGAAAAGAAAATAAGTCGATGCTGCTGGACAGTTTTTTTTAAAAATCCTCTTCCCCTAACAGTTTTTCAATTCAATTTACAATGTAAATCATTGCTAAATTGATCCATCAAATCATGGACTTTTTACTGATCCGACAGAAGTAAGTTACTCATTGATCAACCCTTTTTCAATTTTTTCGATTGAACTTCCCAACACTGCATGGTACCAAAAGACATTGGTCACATGACACTTTCTATTGAGTGACTAACCAGACCTGTTATACTTTTTTCTTTTTTAGTAATTTACCTCATTATTATCATTATTTCGGTTGTTATCAAGTTTGAATTTTTTTGTTCAGTTTTCTGAGGCCTTTCTCCATTTCATTTCAAACAACAAATAGTGAAGTTTAAAATTAAAATTGAAAAAAAGAAAACGAGTCGTTTAGAAAATGGAAAAAAAGACCAACTAGAACCAAAACTTGAAACACGATAAAACCTAGAAGTGACAATGTATGCCACATTGTCGGCAACAAGTCGTGATTTTGGTTTGAAAACATTTTCCCCCGAGCTAAAATTATTGTCATTCACCAGAATCTGTCTTTCTCTTCGCTTCTTGAATTCTATCCTCTTTCATATTGAACATTTTTTATGCTCCTTTTCCCCTTCCATATTTTCTCCTACTATTCTGTCACCTTTAACCTTTTAGTTTCTAACTACACTTCCTCCTTTTTCTCTTGTGTGGTTTTTTTTTTCGATCTCATTCAATTGCTTTGACGTCTTCTACTTTTTCTTCTCTTTTATTTGTCTATCTGAATCTATTTCTCATTCATGCTTCTTCTCTTGCAACTTGCATGTCTTTCTCAAATATTTCTTTTTCACCTTCTTTCCTGATATTGTCACTAAAACTGTCAAAATAAATATCATCTGTTCTCAAGTGGCTGGCCATGTATGTATGTATGTATCACGCATATACACTACATCAAATTGAGATAGAGGGCTGAAAATTTTAAACATTTACTCCTTTCTCATGTCTAGGGAAGGCATTTTTTTTTTTTTAAATTCCTTCCCTAAATAGGTTTTTAATGAGGGGGGGGTCAATTTATAATGGTAAATTGGTCATTAGTTTAAACCTGATTGGTTTTTGAAAATTTTTGTGAACAAGAGAATTAACTTATTGATTGATCACCCGTTATTCCAAATTTTGATTGATCACCCCATATGTCGTTTTTTTTTAGTGATTAACCAGACCTATTTTTCATCTGTTTCATCTTTCTCTTCATTTGAATGAATTTCTCATTCATGCTTCCTCTTTCGCAGCCTTTCTTCTTTTTCTTCAATCTCTCTGTTGGATCTTTTCTTCTTTCTATATCATGATAATTCCCCGTTTTTCAAAAGTTTGCCTTACATCACTATTTCTTTCTTTTACAATATAAGGCAAAAAAGAAAAATAGTATCTTGTTGTGATGAGTCCTGATGGGCAGAGCAAACTCTCTTCCTCTTTTCCCTATACCCCAATCTTCTGTACCTATCATGACCCTAGCCTCTGAAGGATCAAAAAATAAAAATAATTTTATTACCATTTTGGGATCAGGGAACGCTAGAAATATCATATATGAAATGATGATAATTGCTTCTCCACTTGATTCAATTATGGTTTATGAAAGGTTCTTATAGGAAATCACTACTTTTGAGTAGTTGGGGAAACATATTCTTTCTAACTTTTTTTCTCTTTCTTTCTCTAAAATCCCTTTTATCTTTTAGCCAACACAGGTATAGCTAGACATTTAGAACAGTGATATTTGACTGTTTGATGACACTCGTTAATACACAAGGAAAAACGAGGGCAAAAAATTTTCAATCAAGTTCTTTCTCTTGTTTCTCCCATTAATGGATAAAGGCTTCCTCTCTCCCTTTACTGCTCCTTCTCCTTACATTACAGTCTATTCATATTCTCTTCCCACTTTAACTCTAGATGCCCGCTCATAGTACAGTTGCTTTACGAGCCAATGGTGAAGAGTTTCTTTCTAACTGAGTGTTGGTAAAATTTGATAGATTTTGTGCCAGACTTGCTAGAAAAGCAATCAAATCATTGAAATCTTCCTCTTACCCCAATATTTCTTTATCTTCATCGTCTCTTTTCTTCCTTTCCACCCAGAATTTAGACTCCTCCCCTTTTCACTTCCAAACTCCTGCTGCTTCACGTTGTCCAGATGCTCACATCTGCAGCAGCAACAAGTGGAGACCAAAACCCCACCTATTCTGATACACCCACCTAAAACTTTTGTAAATGCAACGATTCTTTTGTTAGTTAAAGACTTCTATATCTTGTGCATTACAATGCGTTGGAAAATGGGGTGTAACCCAATGTAGATTAAAAAATGAAAAACGGAAATAAAGAAACATATTAAAACAGGATTTGAAAGGATATTGAGAGTGGGAAAGTGATGAAACATGATAAAGTGAAAGTAGAAAAGAAAGTGAAAGTAGAGAGAAAAGCAAAAGAGAAAAAAAAAAGAAGAAAGTTGAAATACAAAGGAAAATTAAAATAGGGAGGAAATTAGAAGTGAGAAAATGATGACACAAGAGAAAGTGAGATGTAGACAAAAGTGAAAGTAGTTAAGTTCAGAAAAATACGTGAAATTCAAAAGTAAATTGTAGGAACACAAGTGAAAGTGAAAGTTGGCAATAAAGTAAATTTCTGCAAAGAAAAGCAAGGACCAAAGAATGAAACATCCACTTTATGCCATACTGAGCTTCTCTCATCTGTCACAATTAGAGAACACCCAGTGAGGATGAAACTCACTACAGTGGTGATGTGTGCAAAACTAACTTGCTAAATACTGCTCAATGGAAAAATGTCAGTTTAATTTTATGCAAGGTTACGAAGTGTTGCCAATTTAGCACTTCTTGCACTAAAATTGGCAACCATTCTTCTGGCGTGTTTTTAATAATTTTTTTGTATGCTTTAGTCATTATGGGCGTTTTTTTGGCTATTTTTCTGGCAGTCAAACTAGTATGAAAATATTTTTTGAGTTGCTTTTTTCTAAGTAGCAATGGCTTGTGAGACTAGCTTGTAGACTATTACTATATAGTGAGGCATTCGGTGTTACCAATTGTATAATTTGACAAGTATAAAAAAGAGGTTTTGCACCTCAAATAGTAATAGAATAAGGTAAAGCAAGCAAATTAAGAAAATCGGTCTGGTTAGTCACTCAGTAGAAACTGTCACGTGATTGACATCTTTTGGCAGCATGCCATTTGGAGTTGAATCAATTGAAAAAATTGGAATATGGGGTGATCAATGAATAAGTTATTTGGCTCGCTTTTTTGTTGAGCAATTATCAATAAAAATGCTCAAACATGTGAATGACCTAAACCCAGCAACTATGATTAAACCGTTCTGTTGTGGGTAGTAGTGATCAACATCAGACACAAAAAGAAGGACAAGAGACAAGAACAGAAAGGTACAGGTGTTTTGTATCAAAGACGTAAATGAATTAAGAAACAAAACTTACCAACTTTATTGATTCTACTGAACTTACTTTCAACTTCCCAAATGACTCTTCTTAATTAGATTGAAAAATTGTTTAGTACAAAAAAATTGTTTAATACAAAGGACTAGAATTATGTTAAACTAATAATGGCACCTGCTGTAGGGTGATGGCAAGTCAACTTGTCTCAGAGACCAATGCCAATGAATTCAATTCTCACTGGGTACCCCACTACTGTAGCCTTACAGCAGACTAAAATATGGACCTGTTTTCAGAAGAAAATGGTGAACTAAGAGTATCCATGGTGAGAGCAAATTAGTTGCAAAGATGATCAATAGTGTAATGATCCTTGATCCTTAATTGTGACCTTGTGCCATACTAAGATGAAGAAAAATTGACTAAATTATTTTCCCATAATCAAAAGAGCCCAATTAGGAACTATCACATGACAAACAGTTTTTGGCAGCATTTCGTGTTTGGAGTAATCAATCAAAAAATTAGAATAATAGGTAATCCTCGAACAAGTTACTTCTTTTGCTTTGTGGGGTGGGGCAGTAATCACTAGAAAGTCTGAACTTTCAACAAACAAGCAGATACGAACTAGTGCCTGATTAAGCATAAACTTACAGTGTAAATTGAACACCTCACCAAAACTAAAGAGTAATTGTCAAAATTTTCAGCCTCTAGCTCCATTGGAATGGCCAGTATGCATGATACTTATATATTCATATATATATATACATATAGCTAGTGAGCCAGCCAGATCAGCTTAAAAACTGAAGAAACTCATTTTGACAGTTTTGGTCAACAGTTTCTAATGTAGAAATATACATGCACACATGCATGTGCACACACACATATATGCACACACACATAGATACTAATATATTATTCCAATGATCAGACTACTTTCCAACAGAAATTGAGCTTATATTAAGTATGATTATTGTTGAGTCTTAAGAAATTAAAAAAATCTTGATAATACATAATAAGAAAGGTTTGAATCAGCTTGTTTTATATTCCTTTCAAGTTGACGTTTATTTTTTCTTATTTTATTTTTTTCAATTTCCTTCCTAATTAGATTGATCAGATACCTGTTGTTACCTCTCATTTACATACTAGCATCACCTGTTGCTTATGCTTTCATCTCCACCCTTGCCAGAGCCAAATCCCTGCCAATCATTCTTTCCTGGCTCCGCCCATCGTGCTATTTCATACAAATTCCCAACACCTCCTAACCCTGAACCCTTCCTCTTCATTTGCTGTGATAAGATTTTACTTTTTACTGTTTAATAATCCTTGTTAATGTATTCATCACATACAAAGGTGGCTAGAAAAATGGATATTTTATCTCCTTCTTTGTAACATCTGATATTTCTTATTTCATTGACATTCAGCTGCATTGCTTATTTTGTATTGACATTCTTTACTTTTAATTTTGTTTTGTTCCTCACTTTCTTTTCAATAAATTCACTTCCACTTTCCTGTTTTCTTTATTTTCTCTTCTTTCAATTACCTTCTAATATTCAGTTTCTTTCCTACTTTCACTTTCTAATAATTTGTCCTTTCCTACTTTCACTTTCTAATAATTTGTCCTTTCCTACTTTCACTTTCTAATAATTTGTCCTTTCCTACTTTCACTTTCTAATAATTTGTCCTTTCCTACTTTCACTTTCCCTATATTCCCATCCATCATCCAGTTTCTTTTCTACTTTCACTCTGTTTTCTCTAATTTTAATTCACTTCCATCATTCAGTTTCTTTTTTAATTTCAATTTCTAATCATTTTCAGGTTCATACTTTCACTTCCCTCTGGTTTCTCTACTTTTGATTCCTTTCCAACATTCAGTTTCTTTTCTACTTTCACTTTCTAATTAAATCCACTTTCCTACTTTCACTTTCCTTCTAGTTTTCACTATTTTTACTTTTAGTTTCTTTTTGCCTCCACTTTCTCATGTTTCTTTACTTCCCTAATTCAATTTCTGCCAACTAAAATATCAATATACGCTTCTTCAGTTTTTAAGTTGATCCTGCTGGCTGGCTGACTATATGTGTATCAGGTATACTGGTCATACCAATTGGACTAAAGGGCTGACTTTTCCAGTAGTCACTCATTATTATATCTAGGAAAAACCTTCCCTTTTAGTATTTTTACATTCCCTTCCCTCTAACTAAGTCATTTGCAAAGGGTTCAATTTTCATTGTAAGTTTACGCTAAATCATTCCCTCAATTTGCGGCCAACAGTATTTACGCTTGTTTTTTTGAAAATCCAGATTCTTTTAGTAATCACGGGCCAACAAAAGGTGAGAGAAGTAACTTATTCATTGTTTCAACAAGACATGCTACTGAAAGACTATGTTCAGTTATCATTTTCTATTGAGTGACTAACCAGACCTGTTCCCTTTCTATTCTCACTTATATATCTTACTGTATTTTCTTACTATCACTTTCTCTTACTTCACTTCTCAACAGTCAATTTTTTCTAAGTTTCTGTTCACTTCCTCCTTTGACTTATTAAACTTCCTGTACATTCCTATTTTCAGTTTCCAACCAAAATCTTCTTTCTTTTTCACTTTCATTATCTTTTTTACCTAGACTTTTTTAAGTTTGTTCCTGTTTCTTTCTGTCAAAATTTTCGATGTTTTTACACTTTTCTACTTTCATTTTCACTTTCACCCCTTTATTTACTAGAAACCTTTACTTTATTTTATTCATAATTTTACTCCCTATGCAATCACTAAAGACTAAAAATATGGAGAAAGGGAGTAAATGTAAATCATTTTCTTCATTTCTCCATATCTTTAGTCTTGCTTCCTCCTCATTGATTTAGTGGTCTCCCATTTATGTTTTTTGTCTTCTCAGCGCACACTAAATCTTGAATGAGTCGTTTGATTTACAACTCTCCCTGTGAGACAACACAATCAATTTTTTACTTTCTTTTCTGTCATAACAAGATAAAATACACTAAAGTTAATGAGTTTTCTTTCAATTATTATTACATTATCAGCTTCATCTTTGAGACTTTCAATCAATATGGAAAAAATAAATATACATAAAGCATAGAAAAGACAATTGTAACATAAAAACTCTACATCCATATCTCACATAAATGAATCACTGTAGCTCACGTGTGTACCAGAACTAATTATCTAAAAAAATATATCTTTCATCAAAAATTATCTAAAAATACAAGATTTGGGCATGGTTGGTCCAAAATGATCATAGAGAAAGAACTTTTTCTAAAAATGTTTTCAGATACTGCCAAGTGGTGAACTCATATAAATTTTCAATGTTGTAGTCCCAAAAATGTAATCAAGAACACCCAGAGAGAGACAGACACATACATATGAATATATACACTCATAATAGCAGAGAGAGAAGAATCTGTAGTCCACTTGGCTGGATGGTCAGGCGGTCAAATTATAAGGGCTACAGAGATTTGATACTCATGATGATTTTATTCCATCTATAATGCTTGCATTAATTCTTAACCACTGACAATACCTTTCTTTTTTTTGCAATGCATTTCTCCAGTAAAAGTATTTGCAGTGATTTCTATATCTAATCATTGGCAGTGAATTTCTATTTTGTCAGTAATACTTGTATTAATTCCCACTAAGTGACCATATATTTTTGTGGTTCTAATTTTTTTCAACTGATAAAATTTGCTACATCACTATATATGAAATATCAGAGTGAAAGAAAGTTTTGATGAAATTCTTTACTAAATCCTACTTATATCTTGTTTTCTAAACTCTGTGTGTGTGTGTGGACAGTTTGTATTTTCAAAATCATAGAAGCACATGAAACTTCTGTATTCAAAATTCTAGTGGTACAAAATGGGCGGGTCATTTGCATATGTTAATGGAGGAAAATCTGAACATTTAGTGAACAAAAAATGTTAAAAGCTGGAAAACACAAACATAATAAAAAGATTAAAAAATCTGTAAAATTTAGATTACTTTAAAACTGTAATTTCAATCTAAATCAATTAAAAAAATGCTTTTAATGATAGAAATATTTGTAAAGTTGAACCCTCCATACTTTTTTACAAGACTAAAATCAAGAATTAACACAATGCATAAATTACAGTACAACTGCTCTCTTATTTTGTATACTAGGATATGTAGCAGTGGCAGTAGTAGTAGTAGTAGTAGTAGTAGTAGTAGTAGTGGCAGCTGCCAATCCAAATCAGTGAACACACAGACACACAGCAGGTTTGGTTACCAGCAGCTGTAGCAGTCAATTTTGTATCTTTGTTCACAGTACCCACTTCCTCTCTTTCTGTTTGCTTTAGCATGACAGAAAACTGACAAATAAACCAATTAACAAAGAGAGTGACAACGGCTTTAGTATCATAAGATAATAATTATATAAACAAAACTAATGCTAATATTCATCAAATAGTTCAATAAAACCTAATAACATACTTCACAAAAGTAAGCTATTTTAAGAAAGCATCAAAACAAACGGTTCGGTTCAATGAATGAATAAATTAAGAAATTCATGCCCCTTCTTATGTATATAAACCCCGAAGATGAGGATAATAATCAAGAAAAGTTGATGACTTTTAGATGCACAAACATTCCTTATAGACACTTAAAGAGGTACAAAGAAGGCCAGTTTGAAACTTCAGTCAGATGCAAAATGGTCAAGTATTTCAATATTAAAGGTGTGAGTATTTGTCTCAAAAATAAACACCATAGCCAATGATATCTCATCTCATGGATATGAAAATGCATCAGATATATATATATATATGTACCTACTAAGTTTAGCTTAGTCTGGCACAAGGACACAAGTTTGGAGAACCTAATGAGGATCGAACACACTAAACAGTAATGGCATATTTCACTTGCTCATTATCAATTACCCCGAAAAGAGGCTTCAGATTCTTGATTCTCACTATTTTTTATAGGATATCATGAACTGCTAGTGGCCAAAGGGTTAAAAGCACGGAAAATGGAATCGGCGATTCGAGTTTGAATTCTGATTGACACAACTTACGTTCACTTTGTATTATTGTCCTTGCAAAAGGCATGAATCAATAGCAACTCCCCACCAGCCCAACTATGGGTAAAATAGTGAGTTAAGTGAGAGATAGTGATTTAGGTGCTCGTCACCTCAGCTTTACTTTTGCATATTGCAAACCTTGTAGAATGTTAAGTCAGAAACAGAGAGGAGCGTAGAGAAAGCTTTTCATATGAGAGGTCTAAGCAGGGCCGGCTCCATCATATCCAGCATGGAGGCAATGTTGGAATTGATTATAAAATATAAACTGGGTGATACATTTAGAGCATAAAAGATAATGAAACTGGTCCCCCAAATATTCACGTAGACAGCCCTGGATTAACGATTAAGCAAAAAAAGTATCAAAAGAGAACTGGGTACCACAGGTTTTTTGCAGTTTACCCACATTGAATTATCATAATTTACTCAAATTATTCAACATGAAAGTTTGAATTTCCTCTTACATAGAGAGTTAACCAAAACACTCAAATTATTCAATCATCTCCACAAGTACTATTGTAGAATTTTGGTCATTATGTAAGCACAAATCTCGGTAAAGATTTGGTTCAGTGAATGAAGTGGCATATAATAGTGGGAAAACATTTTTTTTCTAACATTTTTGATTCAGATGGATATGACTTTCATTTCTTCTGGAATGTTTCATTTTTTTAAAATCTTCTCAGTTAAGCAATGTGGATGGGGGCTAAGGTGAGGGCACTATTTTAGTGTTGTGCTGAGGGCATGCAATCAGAAAATCTTTAGAAGTTTTAAACATATCATCAGTGTTTCAGCTCAGCAGGACTCCAACTCAGAAATTAATTATCAATAATATAATTTTATAGCACAGTTATTCCTAAATATTGGTCATGTAATGCAAGGAATGCTTAAAAGTAGATTCTCAAAGTCTCTAACCACTTTCAAAGTTAGCTTTTTTTTAGTATGGATATGCAACTGGCATTACAGTCAAATGTGGACAATAGAATTAACAGCTGACTGTGGTTATTTACATTCACTTTACTCTCATGCCTCAGGGAAAGGCATGAATCAATCTCTTCTCCTCCTGCCAAGCTATAGGAGAAATAGCTTGGCAGACGTGGCTCTCAAGCTTTTAAAAGCAACCAGTCTAGGAGAAAAACAAAAAACAAACATGAGTGGATAGTGACTGACCACTGATTTTTAACTCTCTAGTTGTCATGTGCATCCGTGTTCAACCAAACGAGATGACTTTCCATGAAGCTTGGAAAATGGGGGTTGTGCCCACTTTAGCTATATAGCCAGGAATTGTTCGTGATAATGACAATTTAGAATTCTACTTTCTGAACTATCATGAGAGGATGATAATACCTTGTTCAGGAGAGATTAGGAGCAGAGTTAAGAAGGAATATCCTATTCCCCATGATACAAAACTTTCTTGGGTACAGATAAGTGTAATGAATAACTTTTTCTCTATTTATAAAGTGACACAAAGTTAAAGACTGACAAACCAAATAAACATGAAGGCAGAAAACAAGTATGAAATTTCAAAAATCTGAAGGAAAAAAAAATAATCCAACCAGGATTTTTTAAAGACTATGCATGAAACATGATAATGAATAATCTTTGAAAGGTATTTTCTTTCATCACGAGTTTTCAGTTGCTTTTATCTTAATTTGAGTCGGTCCGTTAATCTAGGACGCTGAATGAACAGCATGGATAGTGAAATGAAGTATAATCACCATGAGATTCAAACTCGTATCCCATCTGCTTAGGGATGAATGAAAGTAGTCGTCAAAAACTAATAATAACTTGTCATCTTAGTGAATAATTAAACAACCATAGAGTCAAAATCTGAAATCATGTAAAAAAAACTCCATCAGAGAATAAATATGATCAGAATAGATTCTATTTATGACATAACTGGTATTTTCCATTCGAAAACATCTAAAATAGAGTGAAAAAACATCTAGAAATATCTAGATTTGGGAGAATCTTGATGTTATTCATAAACCCGTCAAAATAAATCCCAAAAAGGTGAAAAAAGCTTTTTTTCCAAAAATTAGAAGAAAACATTTTTTTAGAAGGGGGTCAAGTGGAGTAGACAAAACAGTATGGCCAGGAGAGCTGGAACACACAATTACATGCACATGCAAAAAGGGATAGAACCCTTTGCCACCTTTGTTGGCTACGGTGGTTCAATGGTTTAAATAACTTCTTGCAAAGTTTTGTAACAATTAGGAAGATTCATTTTACATATTCAGCCATTGCAAGTTCATCAGAAAGAGCTTTCAGAAACTTTTGTTTTTCGACATTATTTCTGGTGAAACTGCAATGGTGGAACATGTAAAATAAACATTCCTAATTTTCACAGTACTTTGATACTGTCAGATTCTATATCTAAATAATGTGTATACTTCTTATAATGAAGATAAGATAAGAAACATGACTAATAATGCCATAGTGGAAAATTTTAGTCTCAAGAAATCTTTCTTCTTTTTTTTTCATTATGACAGTTACGCAGAGGTGTGGCCAAAGGGTTAACAGATCAGAGAATGAAATCAATGAGTAGAGTTCGAACACTGAATTAGACAGTTTATGTTCCCTTTGCTCTAATACCCTTGGGAGAGGCATGGATCCATCTCTTCTCCCTTGTCTATGGCTAAATAGAGGGGCAGACTGTCCTCTCCAGCAATGGTCAGCAACCAATCCAGAAGAGGACAACTTTGATTCCAAACCAGCCTGAAGAGGGATGGACTTTGTCAGGCTATCTCACCCTTGACACATCCACAATGAAAATCATCTGTGTTGTCGCAACAATCCTACTTTGTGTTATGGGATTTTTTTTCTTCGAATTATTCTCATTCTGAGCGAATAGAATCTGAAAATACTTTGAGCAGGATTTCAAAACATTTTTTTCCAGTGATGCCATCAAAAGATAAACATAAATTTAGGGGTGGATCCAGGATTTTGATCAAAAGGGGGTCAGGATCTGCATCTGGAATTCTTGTAATAATGTATGTCATGACAGTAACAAGAACCAAAATGCTTTTTTGGGAAATTTCTGGCCTCAAAAATCATAAACAAAATAAAAGTTATGAATGAGAAGAAATGATGATGATGACGATGATGATGATGATGATGATGATGATGATGATGATGATGATGATGATGATAGTGGATAAAATTATCAGAGCAATAAAAGAAGTTCCTGAGTATCTTAGAAACTCTGGAACAAACTGGAATTCAACAGATAGAAGCAATCCACTGGAAAGTATTCTAAGGGAAATTATGTATCACCACCAACCATATATGCTGCTTTTTACTTCGTAAATTAAGCCGTGGTGGTGGTAAAATTGAGTCACCTTGACGAAAGCACAATCAGTATGGTTTGAATCATAAATATATGATTCTGAAAAAAAACCCCAAAAAAACCATGGATACAAACTAAGGTACAAATTTGGCATAAACTTACATTGTAAACTGAACCTCTCAATAAAAACCTATTCAATGGGGTTATTTTCAAAAAACATAAGAAAAACATTTTCCCTACTCATTGAGGGCTGCGCTGAATGATGAGGGCTGGGCAAAGTCCAGATAGATAGATACATAGATATGTATGAACGTTGGAACATATGAATAACCTAAACTCAGCAACAGTGATTAAACCAGTCTATTGTGGGTACCAAAGATTTATAAGAATACGAATATTATTAGAATGCAAAAGTGGATAAAGAATACTAGAAGAATGCTACCAGAGGGCTAGCAGTGATAAAGAAGATTAAGAATGCAATGAGACTGCTAACAGTAATAAAGAAGACTATAAGAATACAATGAGAATGCCAATGGTGATAATGAAGACTATAAGAATACAATGAGAATGCCAACGGTGATGAAGAAGACTATAAAAATACAATGAGAATGCTAACAGTGATAAAGAAGACTATAAGAATACTATGAGAATGCTAACAGTAATAAAGAAGACTTTAAGAATACTATGAGAATGCCAACGGTGATAAAGAAGACTATAAGAACTGAAAAGAATTAGTGCCATTTGCCTTATTACTGAGCCAATCAGAAATGATTTATAAAGCAGAAAGCTAGATAAGCAACAGGATCAAGCCAGAAAAATGAAGGCTTACAGAACAAGAAGGCAACAGTTGTACCAATGGGAATGTTTGCGAAAAGCTTAGAGAAAAGCCTGGAGAATCTAGAAATGTGAGAAAGAATTGGAACCATCCAGACAATGGTGCTGCTGAGACCAGCTAGGATACTGTGGAGAGTTCTTGAGTATTAGGGAGACTTGCCGTCACTTGATCTCCACTGAAAACTACCTTGTTGCTCCTGGTGTGAAAACTCAATTGAAACAAATGATAATAAAGAATACTGAGGGAAGTGCCAGAGTGAAAGCCATCAGTTGCTCGAGTGAAATGATATAAACTTGAATATCAATAAAGATAATATAGATAGTTGTAGCATGAGATACATCAGCAACACCAATAGTAGTTGCCTTGTGGCCAAAGTAGTTGCACATTTCCCGCAGGGGCCAGAGTTCAAGCCTAGGTAAAAAGCAAAATTTTGAATGCAGATTTTCTAAGCTGGCAGCATCTCCCCATTTGGAAGATTAGAGCAATACTCCTTTGCCTCCATTTGGCTTAAGCTTAGTAAACATCATCGACATCATCAACAACAACAACAAATGGAGCGTGAAGGCAAAAGTAGTACCACTAGTAGTCGGAGCCCTGGGAACAGTCCCGAAGATCCTAGCAAAAAAGTTAGAGGAATTAGGAACCTGAGAGAGAGCTGAGACCATCCAAACAGCAGCACTACTGTAATCAGCTGAGGAAGGTCCTATTATATTGAGGAGATTTGGTGCCACTTGATCTCCAACGGAAGCCACCAGTCAGTACACGTATGAAAACTCAACGAGCACAAATAATAATAATAATAATAATAATAATAATAATAATAATAATAATAATAATAATGATAATGATAATAATAATAACAATAATACTGAGGAGAGTCCTAAAGTATCTAAGAGACTTGCTACCACTTGATCTCTGTAGAAAGTCACCAATCACTGCAGGTGTGAAAATTCAACTAGAATGGATCACAATGATAATACATAATTATAGAGTTGCACAAAATTAACTATGATTATGATTATGATGAATATGACGATGATAGTAGTAGTTGTGATCATAGTAGTAATGATAATAATAATTATAACAAGCCTAGCTGCTGCAGGACCAAACTCCATTCCTACTTCTATTCCAACTGAAGATGATTACTGCGACTTTGGTATTGCATATATAATAAATAAATTCATAAACATGTAAAACTTGTCAGTTTGGCTCAGTTGATTAGAGAGCTACCTGCTAATCACTTAGTTGTGATTTCAAATTGTGGTAGCGAAATGTTAATTTTATACATCTGTTGCGTTTAACGAGGCAGGATAGACAAAAACAGTGAAGGGTTTACCCCCTTAAATTTGGTGAGGATTGTTCTTGTTATGGGGGAAAATGAAGTCAGCGCCAACTTGAACTGGAGCTTAACAATAATGATAATGATAATGATAGTGATGATAATGGCAACAACAATATGGGAACAAAAAAAGAACCACTTACCTTTGGAGAGATGATAACACGTTTGAAAATCTATAGAAAATATTTTTAACTTATTAAACCCTGAAAATCTCTCTAAACTCATTTTTCCTGTGCTTGAAGTCACAATACCTCGAAGCAAAAGCAATACAAGACAATGACATTGGGACTCAAAAGAAAAAATGTATATATATATATATATATATATATATATATATATATATAAAAATAAACATATAATTAAGAAATGAAGAAAAGTCTCTGTGAAAGTTGTCCGGCAGTCTCTGATTTGAAACAATTAAAGGTAACAAAATATTGCAGGTGTGTTATTCTGTAGTCCTTGCTGGTAAGTTGTGATTCTTTTTTTTTTTTCTTTTTTTTTTTTTTCTTCGTCCTTTGATTTTTTTCTTCTTTTGATTTTTCTGGGGTCCCTTCTTCTTCATGCTTTTTTTTCATTCTGTATGATTTAGTGAATTTCTTCAGTGGTAGCAGATATCTTCCTCGTTCAAAGTCATAGGTTTTTGGACAGAAAGAGACAGAGAGAAGGAAATACAAAAAAAATGGGGAAAAAAAAGTTGAAGAGGCAAGAAAAAAGAAAGAAAGAAAGATAGAAAGAGAGAAAGAAAGAAAGAAAGAAAGAAAGAAAGAAGAGACAAAAGATAGAAAAGAAAAGTAGAATCCTAAGAAATCAAAATCTCTAAAAAAAGTAGTACTATGATTGTTTTAAAAACTGGTAGCTATAAGAAAAACTACCTAAAAACTAAGATAAAGGAAATTAATGGTCAAAAATTAATACTAATGGTTTACAATACTTCGTCTAATAAAAATAAAATAAAAAGATAAGTAAAGACAATCTCTACAGCAACGAACTGACCAATCAGAGCAACAGACTGCAAACTGATTCTAAAGACTTCTTCGTTCAAATGAACAAGCATCAATGTCAAAATGAAACTCTCCATGATTCCTACCAACAGGTGGCTATAAATAGTGACTCAGTGGCAATACTTTTGATTTAGTGGACCATAAGGTTGTACATAGTAGAATAGATTCTTTAACACAACCAACACAGGTGAAAGAAGTAAATGACTTCAGGTACAAGAAAGTATACATGACAGTAAATTTAGGAAGAAAGCATTTTTTAAAAAAAATCTATACAGTCAAATCTACCTAAGGTTTGAAATTCAAATTTTAGCACATAGAGTAGATTCTCCTACAAAATCTACGGGGAGAAAGAAAAGGTAACTTAAAATATCAGAAGAAAACATTTATGATTATGGATATAGGAAGAAAATATATGTGCATTCAAATCTAAGCGAAGAAAATAACCAAGACCATTAAAAACAAAAACCTTTGTTTTTATCAAAACTCTAAGAAAAATGTTACGGATGGAATAAGTAAAGAGCATGAATTTCAAGTCTTTTTCAAAATTCTTCCACTCATCTCTTCGAAGGGCTGAAGTTTGACATTCTATAAACTTCACCAACTCCAATTAAATCAGTAGATTCAAGTGATATTGATTTTTCTGCTATGGTTCTTTCCATTGACCAAAGGAACCTACTTTACTTAGGTGAAAATATTGAAGAGAAGTCGAATAACATCTTGGGCTAGCTGAGTGGTCAGAGTATTGGGTTGATGGTTGTGAGGGCAACTGTTCAATACCCAGTGTGGTTTCAGGTGAGAAACGCTGCATAGAACCCAACCAAGAGAAGGAAAATTATCACAGGGAAAATTCTTTTTTTACTTTAGTAGCCTGGTTTTATGCTTGTAAAATCCATATAACTTAGAGATGAAAAATTTCAAACAAAGGGTTTTTTAAAGTTCTTTTTTGCAGATTTGTGGGGTTTTTGCAATTTTTGACCAGAATTTTATGTATTTGTTCCACTTTTGTCAGCTTACTTCTTTCTTTCTTCCTTCCTTTCTTTTTGTCTCTCTTTCTTTCATCTGTTGAATGCATGAAAAATAAGGATAAATGGAAAATAAATCCAGAACCCTGATCCACATTTTGGATTAACTTCTTCGCCATCTTTGACGCTGTCCCTGTGAATAGCTCAATAGTTACGTCTCCAAACTTACGGTTACAACTTGAAGGTTATCGCTACAAAAAACGAAACCCTATACAGCCAAGAGATTTTTTCATCTATAAAGACTAAAAAATGAAAATATAAGAAAACTAATTTACTACAATCTAGAACCATAGAGTAAAGACAATAAGATTTATATCAAAATAGGTAAGTAAGTAAAAGATATCTCTACAGCGAATAACCGATTAATCAGAGTAACAGACTGCGGACCGATTCTAAAGACTTCTTCATTCAAATGATCGAGCATCAATGTCAAAATGAAACTCTCCATGATTCCAACCAACAGGTGGCTATAAATAGTGACTCAGTGGCAGTACTTCGGATTCGGTGAACCATAGGGTTTGAAGTTCAAGTCTTTGTACATGGTAGAGTAGATTCCCTTGCACAACCCACAAAGGATGAAGAAAAGGTTACTTTAGGCATATGAAGAAAGCATATATAACATCAGATACAGGAAGGAAGAAACCGTGTGAATTTGAATATAAGAAGAAATCATATGTTCAGTCAAATAGTACTTGTAAAATCTAGCAGCCGAAATAATTTCTTGGATTCTTAAATAATCAGCAGAAAAAACAACTCACTTAGAAAAAGGGGAAAAAAGTGCTTGCTTGCCGATATCGAAAAACGGATTGATAAGTGTAAAACAACAAGAAAAAAATTCATGATTTTTTGCAACAAGTGAAAAACTTAAATTATTTTCCTATTGTTCAAGACCTTTTCTCTCCCTTGCTAAAAAAAAAAAGAAGATAAGAGATACAGTGATTTCGCAACCAAGAATTAAAAAAAAAGTCTTTTACGCGATTTGACGGACAGGTTTCTTATTGGTTCAAAGCCGGTGACGACCTGATCTTAATATGGGAGAGCAGCAAACGTCCATCCCTACTACTGCGTCTTTTAAAGCGAACAAGCCCTCCTGAGAATTTCAAGAGCGGAGGGGGGAAGAGACTGACAAAGAGAGTGAGAAAGAGTGAGAGAGAAATGGACAAAGAGAGATGAAAGGAAAGTAAGTCTCACAGACAGGAAGAAACAAAATCACCGTTGCTACTTACACCGCAGCCTTCACCATTGATACAAGAGCCATCATCATCATCATCGCAACAACCACAAAACCAAGATACTGCCACTTTCTTTCAACTACTGCTACCTTAACTATGACAATTACTGCTAATGTTCGCTTGTTAACAGAACAGTTGTCGGTAAAATGGGGAGGGGAGAGAGAAGAAAGATATGATGATGTTGTTGTTGTTTCATGTTGCCATCTATGGAAAGAATCAGAGGGAGGGGACGAAAATAAATCTACTAAGATTAATAAACAAGCCACGTCTACTTGTGTATTCATTTTTTGTCTGTAACACCCCAAATCAATTGAAATTTCACCGACTGTGAAAATGGAACGAATTACTCTAAAACATTTCTGAAGTCAATACACGGTCTCTGTATATTGTACACATAGACAGAAGGAAAATGCCCCAACCCTCTCAGTCAGAAAAAACTGGTGTAACATTTCAGTGTAAATCGGGCAAAACCGACTAAATTTTCGGGCAAGTCAAGCTCTTTGCCCCCCCCCCCCCTAACCAATGATGCTCACGATAGTATACATGAAATATGAGTTTCCAATGCCGTTATTCCTGACGGCACAGATACACTAGTACATAAATTTATATGCCCCAAATAAATTCGAGGTAAATTAATTCCATTAATGAAAGTGGAAGTAACTACTCTATTCAATGATTGGAATGACTAACCCGAGCCGGCTTCTCGAATCTTTTTAGAAGAAAGAAAAGAAATAAGGTTCTTGTCCGAATTTTGTTAGACGGTCCAGACAGGATGTTTGAAACATTGTATGTCGTTCAGTTGGACAATTTTCCTCGTCTTCATATATTTTTTTAAAACAACACTTCGGCCGTATAAACTCCGGCCTGAAAAAATAAAGAATGAAGCCTCCGGAGAGATTTGAACTTACATCCCTTTTTCCCCTAATAAAAAACAAACTTTCTTACCGTGACAGCGACGTGACCGGTTTAGGCGACAAAAGCGTACACAGTTGAAAATGCAGTAGGAAAATTATAAACAACAGCAAAAGAATATAGTCCAAGGAAAGAAAAAGAACACATACAAAGATAAAAATGTTCTTTGGGTTAGAATAGACGTTGCGAGATTACTAATAATTACCATACGCACGAATGTTTGTGTAAGCAGGTACGCTGAAGCAAATATGAGCGCATTTTTCGGTAATGGGTTAAAGGTCGATCTTCTCTTTTTGGGGGGAGAGCAGAAGGCTTGAATTAAAAAGCGAAATGAGAAGTGAATCTTGTAAAACTGTCAACCAATCAGGTTCGAGAAATGACAAATTGAAAATAGAATCAAACTGTTTTCGCCGCACGTTTTGTCGACACAAACACATCAGCTAGAAACAAGTAAGACTTTGTTCGGTACTCTCCGCATTCCTTTTAAAATTTCTGCACACAAATAAAGACAGAGGTCACTGTTTTTCGACAGGTTTATAGATAAATTGCATTTTAACCGGTACCGGCACTTCGTACGCAGACAAAGAAAAGCAAAATGAATGTAGCTACAACATGAAAACAACTACATAATCTGTTTCGATTTCAATGGGTACCTCCAAGCACTTTTGACAACAAAGCGACCCGTGTTAATAAGAACGCCCGAAACGTGTAACATGTTAATTTCATTGTAATAATCTCTATGTCATTCATCAAGATGAAGGATTGTGGAGAATTCTGATACAGAAATTCTTTGTGTCTACATCATAAACCCGAAGATATCTGTGCTTGAAAAGTTGTTTAAATTAAGTATAGAATAACGTATTATTTTTTTTTAAAGTAAAGACAGTATGTGTGCATATGGTTCCTTATTTGGTAGAAGTGAACATCTGGAAGCAAAAGAAAGCATATATCGAACTGTTGAAACGGATGGAAAATAAAAAGAAAAGGAGAAAGTATGAGAGAGAAATAGAAAGCTGTCCGTCCGCGCAAGTGTGATGTAGTTATTGTCGTCTGCTGCAGAGTTGAACTGAAGTAGAGTACTCGGCTGTGTAAAACTCACTCAAGATCTTATGTTGTTGCAAGTGACTGCGTGATGCCTGTTCTCTCGCCGGCTTGGTTCGACGGCTCGTGCTGCAAACTAAACAACGGTGGAGGATATTTTCAGAGGCGCAGTTTATGAAATTTTTCGCAGATCTGCCATCCAATGAGACAGCACATCAGCTAGCAACTAAAGTTGTGGCAGAAGAAGGAGGGGAGAGTAAGGAGGTCGGGATGACGCGGAGAAGGAGGGATGGAAAGATCGTAGGAATGGCTGGAGAGACGAATAGAAGGATGGGATGTGATGGATGGGGGGAAGGGAGACGGTGCAGGAGGGAGGGAAAGGATATCGAACCGGACAAAATCCCCTAATTCTTGCAACAGTAAGCAAATGACTGCATGTGGCCGTTTTTACAACCTCGCAAGAGGCCGATATAGTCGCAGAATGACCAAAGTGAAAGAGAAACTGAAAGAATTAATTGGTGTATATGAGTGTGTGAGAGAGAGGAAGAGGAGGAGGGAGAGAGAGAGGGAGAGAAATGAAAGGAAGGAGGCCGGGCCATGCCCAAGTATAAAAGGGGAGGAGATGGCTTGGATAGGGTTGAGATAAATGTTTGAAGAGCAGAAGAAGAATCGAGAGAGAGAGAGAGAGAGAGAGAGAGAGAGAGGCAAGGGAAATCGACAGGGAGGCTTGATTGGTAGGAGGGTTAGTAAGTGGGGGAGGGAGAGCATAATGAGAAAGGAGAAAGGGAGGAGGAAGAGGAAGAAGAAGAGGAGGAGAGGAGAAATGTTTAAAAAGGAGATAGATTACTTGCTGGACCAATCACTGGTCAGAATGATCAAATGAATGAATGAATGAATGAATGAACGAATGAATGAAAGATAGAATTAAGAATGAATGAATGGAGTGTGGATACATGGTTGGATCCTTGTCCTGGGGAGTAGAATTCGCTAAACTGTACACTGCAATCAGAGCAACTAGTGACTTTCTGAAGAGAGCCGCTGGAAATGAAATAACGGAGAAAAGGAGGTGGCGAATAATAAGATATTCTAGTTAAGCAAAGCGAAACAAACGGGCAAAGAGGTGATAATCTCAAATATCACAATGTTAGCAATGATAATAACACTTCCAGTTTCACTTTTACTTTCAGTTTCACTTTTACTTTCACTTTTTAGTAAATAGGGTTGCCAAATTAGTCACTTTTTTCGGCTAGATTTGGCTGATTTAGCTGATTAAACCTGATGGATTTAATGAAAATGAATGTTTAATATTTGTTAATGATTTACCGTGGAGCCTTAGTTTATAGTTATTCGATTTGATGTGGGCTTGGGCTTTAAATGAGTTTACATTGGTGTACGAGCAAGGGGCAGAGGGCAACTACCCTGTCCCCCCAAATTCGGGAAATCAGAGTAAAATTATGCACAAATCAGTGTTATTCAGGCAAAACCATGAAAAATTCCAGGCAAATTAAGAAAAGAGCATACATACGCCTATGTATACAAATATATGTATAGATATATAACATTTCAAATAAATTTTGAAATAGCCGATTTTAGCCATTTTAGAGAAAGGTTTTTGCTGTAAATAACAAACCATGCTTAGCAACACTATTTCTAAGTTACCTCAGGCAAATAATAAATGAAAATAAATCTGTAGTAAACAATGTAGGCAAAACCACAAGTCAACAGATGGTGCGGTGAATTACAAACAAATTCTTTTTCAAGTTTTTTTTTTTTGTTGTTGTTTTCAAGTATTGGAAAAGATGGTCAGATTGCAGTTCAAATCTTAGATTAGGATTCAAGGTACGTTCAGCAATACTTTTGGGTTAAAGGTTGAATCTTTCTTTTTCTGTACAAATAACAGGTTTTTCGGGCAATGACTAAGTCATTCCTGATAAGACTTTTCTTTTCTCACACCGAAAAAGTCACATCGAAAAAAAGATGGAGAGTTAGGTTTCTATGCAGATCTTCACTTTTGCAATACAATAAAAGTTGTATATGATTTGAAAGTTGAGTTTGGTCAAAATTCATTATTATTTGAACCATAAATTATGATAACAGACATCTTGCGTAGAATGCAACGCACACACACATGCACTCACATACATACATACACACACATGACACACACACAACAGGTTGTTTCCAAAGACTTCGAACTTTTATCTCCATCTCTCTCTCTCTATCTTTCCCTCAACTCTTCTGCTTTTTCCTCAATAGTTTTGACTTTTCTCTTTTATTCTGTGCTGTTTTTGAATGGCTGTATATGCACATAGATTGATTCGTATTTACTAATTACGTATTTCCTTCTTCCTCTCTCCGTCTTTTCATCACATCCCTATATATGTGGGTGTGCCTGTGTCTGTGTGTGCGAAGATAAATAGATAGATAGCTAGGAAGATAGATAGACAGACAAACAGGTAGACAAATACAGATATGCATACGTGCATATGAAGATAAACGCATATATTAATAATACATACACACATATATAATTTTATGTATATATATATATATATATATATATATATATATATATATATATATATATATATATATATATATAGTTCATAATATATATTCTCGATTTGTAAAAATATGATAAGAAAAAATAGAAAATAGATTTCATCCGTTGTAGATATTTAATCACAGCGCACAATACACACACACACACACATATATATATATATATATATATATATATATATATATATATATATATATATATATATATATATATATATATATATATATCAGTGTATTTCCATCTGTCTATCTATTCATCTATCTATCTATTGTAGTTGATGTAGTTGTCCTCAAAATAAGTTTTGCAGACGGCAATTACTGTTATTCATTGATTTGCTGATAAATTGAGATTTCGATTTGTTAACTTTTCCTTGCTGACGTTACAAATGGTAGGTAAAATATTTGGGGAATATTCGTGAAAATATTGATTAATCTACAAAACACTCGCAAAAAAAAGTTTTTCTTCTTTTCAATTATCAGAAACTATCATTCTGAACTGTCACCAAAACCTCCAAGTTGGGTTTCTTCAGTTTTCAAATGAATCTCGCTAACTGACTGGTTTATGCCAAATGGATCCCTTAGTTAGTGTCCAGCAATGTCCACACTCGTTTATCGTATTTTTTTCAATCCGTCCCCACCCCAACTAAGCATGCTGCTTAAAGATATTGAACGGTTTTTATTGAGTGACTAACCAGACTTGATTAATTTTTTCATTTTTTTCAATGCTGAATGAATAAATAACCAAAGCTGTTGAAACATCAGGGAGATTCGATCCCCCAATCTTACTACAAGTTCATGCCTTTCCTAAATATTAACAGATAGATAGATAGATAGATAGATAGATAGATAGATAGATAGATAGATAGATAGATATGAACCGACCGAGATAGATTAATTGATAGCTATGGATAGACTGAGATAGATAGATAGATAGATAGATAGATAGATAGATATGAATAGACTGAGAGAGAGAGAGAGAGAGAGATGAATAGACTGAGTCAGATTGGTAGAGAGATATTGATAGATAGATAGATTTTAACTGACAGAGATTGATAGATAGTTTTGAGCAGACTAAGATAGATTGATAGATAGATACGAAATGAGTGAGAAAAAGAAACAGGTGACTAAACGATAAAAACAAAAGAGAGAAAGGAAAGAAGAAAGAGAGAGAAAGTCTCTGTGTGTGTGTGTGTGTGTGTGTGTGTGTGTGTGTGTGTGTGTGTGTGTGTGTTCGCTTGTTCACATGAGTGAGTTTGCATGTGCGTTCGCTCATTTGCGAATAATGCGTGTGGTAAGTGAATGCGCGTGTGTATCTGTGTGTACGTGTGTATGCGCGTGTATCTGCGTGTGTGCACTCGCACGCTCGGATGTGAGTATGGTTTTTAGAGACAATCTGTCCACATTTTCTATTCTACACACACATCCTTTTCTTCTTCTTCTTCTTCTTCTTCTTCTTCTTCTTCTTCTTCTTCTACTTCTTCTTCTTCTTCTCCTCCTCCTCCTCCTCCTCCTCCAACTTTTTTCACTCCCCGAGATACGCGCGCATTATTCGCGCAATGAGGCGGACAGATATAAGTAAAAGTTTGAGAAAAACAAGTCACATGACTATTCTAGATTTTCAATTACATTTATTAATTCTCAACTCAGTACAATACGCACACATTCAACTGCGCAATCAACGATTCTGATTGCCCAAGTTTGTAGCACGAAAGGAAGATTGTTTTTTTTTTCTGTTTCCATAATACAGAAAGTGGGAAGAATGAAAACTGTTCAGATTATAAATTGCAACTGTTTCCTGGGCTGTCGAGCGGAAATATGATGTCATTTGAAATTGACATGCAACAGGTGGTTGTGGCCTCACGCAACGAACGACGCTGTTGCAACTCCACCTAGTCTCTCACTTCCTCCTTTACAACCTCTTCCTCTTTCTTTATCTTAATCAAATTAAATAGGCACACAATGAATAAGGTAACAAGAAAAATCAAATCATTTATCTTGAAAAAAAGTGTTGGTTTGATTTTAGTCTCAGCGGCAGCTTATTCTCTATTTCCGATCTACGCGCGTTACTCACAGTCGTAGATCAACGGCCTTTAAAGTTTAAGCTGTGATTTCATTTTTTTTCCTTTCCTTTTCAAACAAGTACAAAATCAATATCATGGTAAAAGTAGTCTTAGATCAACTCGATTGGGTTTTATAGTTTCAGTGTTGATGATCTGAATATTTTTGCTCTTTCTTAAAAGTTGTTTCAAAGAAAAGTGAGCAAGAATAAATTAGCGAACATCAAGGTTGAAATCGAAGTTTCAAGTATCCATTCGATGATATTTGCTCTGACGTACATAAACCTATGGCAGTGTTTTACTGGCATGGAGAGGCTCCAAAGTTAAACAAATGATCCAGCAAATATATCTGTTTATCAGAAAGCATAATTAAACAACATATTCCTCAGTAATCAACAGAGCAATGAAATCAAATGCATGCCTTTATCAGAATTGGTAGCATCAACTGGTCAAGGTACAACGAAAAGTGAATTCTGAGTCCAAAACCGACGAATTCATTCGGTGCTTTTTCTGATAGAGACCTACGTCTAATTGCATTGATCTGATGGTTATGTGGTTAAATTATACTTTTTAATAAACAATTATACTTACCCTTTGTATGACTTCTGGAGCCTCTTAATATCGCCATAGGTTTACGTATGTCGAAGCGAAAAATAACCATTCATTTTCCATTCCTTTCATTGTGTTACAAACGCTGGCTATGATGATACATAAAGATTCTTTTCATCAGAAAGCTACGCAAGTTAAAAAGTGTTAAATAAGATAGGAAAACGGAGAGGGCATGCCGTTTTTTTTTTCTAGCAAAAAAAAAAGTTCTGTACTAATCGCACATTGACTAAAGACTATGCATGCGACTAAATGCTGTATTGTTACGGGCAACATATGTTTTTGTGCACATATATGGATGTGATTGTACCTTCAGACACATGTACACACACACACATACGCCCGCACACACACACACACACACAGAGCTATGTGCGTATTGTACTTTTATATAAATGCGTGTGTGCGTGGGTGCGTGTCGATATTCATTCATTCGAAGCACTCCAGAGAGGGATAGGGAGGGAAATAGTTCAAGAACTGAATATTGAATGTATGTGTATGCGCGCGCACGTGCCTTTGCACACGTGTGTGTATATGAGTGTGTGTATGAGAGAGAAACAGATATACTGTATGTGTATGTGTGCATGTATGCGCTTGTGTTTGCATGCATATATATGTATATATATATATATATATATATATATATATATATATATATATATATATATTTAATTTGATATAACAGATATGTAGTATCCTTTTAATCTTCTAGTAACTTTTTCTTGTTTTCGTACAAGTGAACGGATCTTAGATTCCAATATATATATATATATATATATATATATATATATATATATACGTAGAGAGAGAGAGAGAGAGAGAGAGAGAGAATGATGATACTTGTATTTATGCATATGTATATGAGTATATTTTGTATATATACATATATGTATATACATATAAGTGTATGTGTATGCATGTACTTTGTATAGTATTTTGTATAAGGCAAAAATGTGTTTGCATGTGTGTGTGCGTTTGTCTACACGCGTGAGTGAGCGTATACTTGTGAATCTGGCTCAATGTCTACTATACACGCATATATAGCCCGTGAGGGCATAGAAATTGAAGAAAACAGCTGTGAAGGATTCATGGATTTAAAAAACAATTTATTTTGCAGTACCCATATCTATACATATGGGTACGACGGGTGAATGCACACGTGTGCGTACCCCTAACAGACTCTTTATGGACTTTCTTCAAAGTCAAAACCTTTGTAGTTTTTTGTTTTGTTTTTTTAAATATTTTGAGAGAAATATAGTTATGTATGTAGCTATAAGTATGTTGCTAAAAAGGTGAAGAAAACTTGGTCGTTTTGAAATTGAGAGGAAAGATAGATATGAACCTAGATACGAATAGATTTATTTGAATAGATAGATAGATAGGTAGGTAGATAGATAATGAACATACGTGAATACACACCTGCGCACGCACGTACCGCCCCACATGCGAACGTACCGCCCAACACATGCACGCACCGCCCCACTACACACACACATACACACACACGCACACACGCACGTAGGTACGCACTGCATAACACATTCAGAAGCATACACGCTTTTCCCCCCTCTTTTTTTCGTTTTCTTCATCTCCTTCTGTTTTTTTTCTCTTTCTCTTTCTTTCAATCTTTCTTTTGGCCCCCTCTCTTTCAATGTTTCTTTCAGCTGACCTTTCTCTCAATATTTCTTTTACTTCCCTCCTTTCAATTTTTTTCTCTTTTCTCTTTCCTCTCTCGGTCTTTCTTTTCGCTCTTTCTCTTTTCAAAGTTCCTTCTTACTCCCCACCCTCTCTCAGTGTCATCCTCTCTTTCCCTCGTTTTGTCATCTAATTGTAGACCAACAGCAGCCAATGTCGAGCTTCGACGCTGCACAGGTGATTATAATATGTTAATTCGAAGGTGTGGTCATCAGAGTGTATCTCTCTCTCTCTCTCTCTCTCTCTCTCTCTCTCCCTCTCTTCAAGAAACAGGCAACAGGTGTCTCAGGTAAGATAGGTAAGAGGAAAAGTTCAATTAGAAAAAGAAAAACGATTTTTGAAAAACTTGAACGGCCATAAATCATAACCAAATACTTGAATGAGTGAATACCCCAGTCTTCTAGGTTTCTCCCCGCTATCCGAAAGTAAAGCGTAAACATCAAAACTTCTCGTGAGCCGAAATGGCGTATAGCGGAGAAACAATTACCATTAATTTATGAGGGGAAAAGTTTTGAACGTCACTCCCAAACCCTTTCGTAAGCTGAGATAGGCGTAAAGCGATTAAATCATTACCATTTATTTATATGAGAAAATTTTTGA
>OY735228.1:47261753-47404253 GCA_963457665.1 Thysanoteuthis rhombus | reverse complement strand
TGTATGCATATTCATATCTATATATGTATATGTTTATGCTTGTATCTATGAATGTGTGTATGTTTTTTTTAGAGGCACATGTTTGATCTCGACTACTAGATAGTGTACAAATATTGGATATAGAAGAACATGAAAAGCTTAAACAAGAGAGTGTGCGGCATGGATTTTAGCAAAAGATGGTCTCGAACGGCTATAAAAGAAAAAAACGCTCATAAACATTATTGGAAAGGAGTAGAAGCTGTTACCAAGGTAAATTGGTGAATTAGACGTTCCTTTAAATATTCAGTAGAAAACTTACGAACCATGACAAAAACAATGCCAATATACGACTTTTTCTGAGTACAATATTTTTGATATTCAGGTCATGTAAAAAGACTACTGAATTTTTCCATTCAGAAACAATTGAACTTTGCTTCTGAAAGGAAAAATTCTCCAGAAATTCATGGAAAATTCATGGAAATGTTAGGTTCATCTAAATTGTAGATAGAACAAAAAAAAAAAAAGAAACAAGAAGGAGGACATGTTTTTGATATTCCAACGTTATCAGCAAACACAAAAACACTCTGGAAGGTACGAAGTGACTAAATGAGAAAATATGACAACGATGATGTATATGTGTATGTATGTATTTGGCAAGCAGCTGTAATGCAATGTTCCCTGCAGGTATGTATGTTTCAGATATAAGCCAGTTCAACTAGCAAAAGAGAAGGGACAATGGTTTTAGTGGGAATTTAATGGTTCTTATTCTACATACCATTATTTCAACTTTAAAATTTTATAGAGATGCCAAGATTATTTAAAAGAAAGTATGAAAAAAGTTTTCCCATAGGATGCATAGTAAACACATTACTTATACATCCATATATTTCTTCAGGTTTTGTTAGGCATCAAGCTATAAATGCTTCATGTTTATAGGGATATATGAATAGTATGTAGGTACTTCACATAAATGAAGAACTACAGCCTGTGCGTCTACCAGAGCTAATTATCAGAAATTATCCAAGAAAAATGTATTTCCTATTAAGAATAATCTAAAAAAAGAAAGACCATTTATCTAAAATTATCTAAAGAAATAGATTGTTTATCCAAAATTATGTAAAAGAAATAGATCTTTTATCTAAAATTATCTTTAAAAAAATACCAGCACAAGATTTGGGCATTTATGGCCCCATATGACAACCGAGACCCAAAAAAGCACATTTTTGAAAAAACAAAAACCCTTTTTTAGATTGTGTCCAGGGATGTACTAATGCAAAATCTCAAGGTTGTAGCCCCCCCCCCAATATGACCAGCAATATCTGGAGAGACACACACTCTCATGCTTGACTGGTTGGTTGGGCCATCGGTGGGCCTATTGTGATTCAATTGAAGGATAGAATCAAATCTGTCTCAGTCTATTCCTATCCATCTACCTATCTATCTATCTATCTATCTATCTATCTATCTATCTATCTATCTATCTATCTATCAACCTAACAATTTAACCTAGACTACTCATACCAATCTATCAGTCTATTCATATCTAATTATCTATCTCAGTTTGTTCATATCTATCTATCTATCTCAGTCATACCTATTTATCTGTCTCAGTTTGTTCCTCTCTATCATCTCAGTTTGTTCATATCTAACTAATTGTCTATCTATCTGTCTATCTATCAGTCTATCTATCAGTCTGTTCATATCTATCTCACTCTGTTCATATCTATCTATCTACCTCAGTTTGTTCATATCCATCTCAGTCTGTTCATATCTATCTATCTATCTATCCATCTATCTATCAGTCTGTTCATATCTATTTATTTATCTATCTATCTATCTCTATCTTGTGTAGAAGTAAACAACTTAAAATTCCTAAGTGTGCATCTAATTTCTTTATTAATAATTGGAACGATAATTTGTGTGTGTGTGTGAGTGTGTATGTATTTGTGTGTGTGTGTGTGTGTGTGTGTGTGTGTGTGTGTGTGCGCGCACAAGTGCATATCTGTGTGTGTTTTTCTTTGAAATCCTTTTTCCTGTACAACTAGAAAGGTTTTTATGTACAGTGTCGAGTCAATAACATTTGGAGTTCAGCACCTGAATTTCTTTTCTGAAAGCCAACAAAATATCTGTCTAAAGCACTTTTGCCTAATTTTGTGTCTGTGTGTTTGTCTACAGATTACTGAGATGATCAAGTTAACGGATATGAAGAAGAGGAAGATTTCATAGCACAAATCCCTTGTATGGAAATGTCTGCCTACCTTGAAAATCTCAGCTTTTATTTGGGCTTGAACACAAACAAGTGTGAGATACAGAACCATTCTCAGCCACAAGTCAAACCTTCTACATAAACTCCATGCTTTAGAAACTATGTGTTAACAGATGACTTTTTATTGCAGATTCCAGTTGGTAACATGATGGCCAAATTATGTTGGAGAGTCATTCCCAGCTGATTTCCAAGCACTTCTCTCCTTTGGAAGCATTCAGCATGGTCGAGAGGGGGCATAGAAGCTAAAAACTGTTCATCCATGGTCAACCTTGGCTGACAGGGGCTCCAGATGAGGTTTCCAATTAGCAGATTGTTCTGATAAACCAATAAAGTTTATGAGTGGCAATTCATAAACTGATTAGTTAGAGACCATCAACCAAGACTGTAACCAAAACTGTCAACATAGGTTTCTTTCAGTTTTCAAGTTGGTCTGACTGACTGGCTGGCTTGGTATGTATATACATCATGCCTACAGGCTGCACCGATGGAGCTAGAGGGCTGAAATTTTCAATATTTACTCCTTAATACATCTAGAAAAAAAAAATGCTTTTTTTCGTTTTTAGAAAATCATCCTTTGATTGGTTTTTAGTGGGGGGTTCAATTTGCCATTTTTTTTATGCCAAATTTGTGCCTGGCCATGTTCATGCTTGTTTTCTTTAAAAAATTCAGACTTTTTAGTGATCTAGCAAAAGGCTAAAGAAGTAACTCATTTATTTAATTTTAATTGATCACCTCCAACATTGCATGCTGTCAGAAGATGTTGGTCTCGCGACAGTTGCTATTGAGTAACTAACAAAAACTTATTTTTTAAGGAAGTTCAGGCCAAGAATGCTTTTCTGAAAGAAAAAAAAAAAGTAAAAACAGGTCTGGTTAGTCTCTCATTAGAAACTGTTATGTGACCGAAGTCATCTAGCTGCATGTCGTGTCGGGGTAATCAATTAGAAAAATTGTTTTTTGTTGGGTGGAGGGGGATAACAAAAAAAACAAAAACTTTTCAAAAAACAAATGTGAATGCTGCCAGAAACAAACTAAGGAATTAGCATAAACTTAGTTGTGTAATAATGCGAGATTAAAAATGACAGACAAGAAACGCTTTTTTGATTTCTTTTAGTTAACTTTAAGAAGAAAAGTTAACTAGAAATAAATTGTAATTTTTAATCAAACATGTTACCTAAATACACGTTATTCAGATTTAGATATGCACATAAACATATATATATATATACATATATATATATATACATATATATATATATATATATATATATGTGTGTGTATATAAGTATATATATAAATGTAAAAAAAAAAAAGAAAAATAAACCCCAACACTAAGGTGCAGATAAAAGTAAGAATAGAATACTTCCTGAGTGGAAGCATAACACAAAGAGCTGATGAATTTATAACACATTGATAAAGAAAAATCCACAACATCCCCAGTTGATTCATAATGACCAAACAGCTATGTATCTTCCCTATGTATAAAAAAAATAAGCAGTGACCAACAACTACATAAGGAAAAGAAAAAAGAAAAGGTACATAAATAGAAAAGAAATATAAATAGAATAAGATGAGGGTTCTCCACTAAGAAAAATAGACCCCCCCCCCAACATCCTAGATAGGGATCCAACTAAATTGAATCATTTGCCCTAAGAAGCCCAAACAGGGCAGAAATATTTATGTGCTTATTTCATCATATTTTAAGCTCTATACTAACTCAACTTGATGTTTAATGTTGAATGCTTCGATTTACTTTATGAAATAAACCCATCACACATCAGATATTGTATTACTGATTCGTACTTTGGTGTATATATATACATATATATATATATATATCCAAGCATCAAAAAATAACTCCCAGCTATTCAAAGAATTGACTTATAAATATAGACTAAGAAAACTATTTCTGCATATAATCAGTTCACATATAGTGTATCAAATCATTATAATCACGCAAACCGACAGAGGTGAGAAATTATTTGAGTGGTTGTACCTGACAAGTGCCCCATGAGCCATTTTTAAACAGTTGATATTTTTGTTATTTTTAGAGCAACAATAATCAGGATCTTTTTTATTTTGAAGCTTGAACACACTCTGCATTATGATTCAGTGAGCATTCAAGCTTTAAAAAAACAAACCCTTGGCCTTGTAGCTCTGAAAATAGCGAAAATATCGACTTCGTAAAAAATGGTTCATTAGGCACTTATCATGCATAGCCACCAATATATAATTGCTTATAAGTGTATATTCCTGATCAGGTACCGATGTACATCAAGTAGAAATTAAGTGTGAATTTATATTCATTTTTCATGAGGATACATGTTTGTGAGAACGAAGGAATGAGTGCATACATATATATGAACCATATGTACGACATAAGCTGTATATTGAAATTGGAACTGAAATTGAGGTGGTGTTTGATCAACACTGCTGGGGGGTGGGTATGTCTAAAAACTGTTTTGTTTTTAAAATCCCCAAAACAGTTACTTGGAAAATAATGATAATCCTAACAAGAGGAAAATTAAACATAGTACCAGAATAACAAAGTATAAGGAAAATATAAGATAAACATTGAAGGAAATTACTTTAATTGCATTGATCGACATTGGGAAATGAGTGACAGAAGTGACACAAAAAATATTTTTGAACGATATTTTAAATATTTTGTGTTTAATGTAGTAAAGCTATCTAGACTATATATATATATATATATATACATATATATATATATATATATATATATATATATATATATATATATATATATATATATATGTATATGTATATAAGAGAACAATGATAAAATATACAACAAACGTATGTATATATATTTATGTTTTAAGTAGATATTAGTTCAAAAAAAGCAGAGCAGATATAAAATGAGTAAAGATATTTTTCAATGGTTCATTACTGACATATAAACAATATGTTGTGGATAAACAATATGTTGTGGATACATATGCACATATCTATACATGCATTAATATGTCCATAGCCTAACATTGTTATTAGGTGAATTTTGATCTGATATTTCCACTGTATAATATTCAATCTGTGATTAATATTCACCACTAGGTACATCGAAAGGAAGAAGATAAATGAATAAAATTTTCTTTGTAAAGATATGGAATTATTCATGTACCAATGTATATGTATTAGTAAATGGATCTGTGGCTCTTTTTTTGAGTTATCATATCTCTAAAAGTAAGCCACGTTGTAAGGAAAAAGTGATTTGATTTTTGGGGTGGATCCAGGAATTTGTTTTTAATTGAGAGATATTTCCATTTTTTAAAATTTTTCTGTCCATTTCTATATTAACTCTTGTCTGTATTCAGGATATCTCCAAAAGTTTTCTTTGAATTTCAATGCAAATTCATGGAAGGATAGGCAACAAACCAGGGAAGAAATGATCAAATTTTGAGATGGATCCATACTCAAAGACTGAGTCATAATGGGAAGAAATATATGTTCACAGTCATCTATTTTGAATTTCAAAATGGCTGCCCCTAAAGTTCATAAAAAAATGGCAACCATTTTTTTCCTAATCTGGATGGTTTTTAGATATGATCTAACCTTGTTGCCAAGATTCTATCCTCCGAATATGATAACTTCCACATCCTGATCGACTATACTGCAACATTTGATCAAATCTCCACAGTTAATGGACGCTTTGTGTTTTTTGAATCTATGTTTCACACTTTCCTACAACACTTTTTTGTTAGCTCGTTTCCCAGTGACTCAGACATTAAATCATCTTGCATATACAAAATAATTTTATTTGAAACTGTAAACCAAAACTGTCAACATGAGTTACTTTGGTTTTTAAGCACATCTGGCTTGTTGGTTGGATATGTGTGTGTTGCACATACAAACTGCACCAATGGAGCTAGAAGGCTTGAATTCGAATATTGAAACCTTACTACGTCTAGAGAGAATGGTTTCCTGTTTTATTTCAAATCCTCCAAAGTTCAATAGGTTTTTGGTAAGGGGGTTCAATTCATAAAGTAAATTTATGCTAAATTGGTCCCTTAGCTTATGTCTAGCAGCATTCACACTTGTTTATTTGAAAATTCAGAGTTTTTTGATGATCATTGCCCAACTAAAGGTGAGAGAAGTAATTCATTCATTGATACCCTCTTTTTTCAATTTTCAATTTATCACCCCCAACATGGCATGCTGCCAAAAGAAATTGGTCACTTGATGGTTTCTATTGAGTGACTAACCAAACCAGACATTTTCTTCTCTTTAACTAAAAATGTTACTTTTTCTTTCTTTTTTTACCTGTCTATAGCTTTAAATGATCTTTTCTTTCTTCAGCTTCTTTTTTTCTAACGTATTCAATTCCATATCAAAGAGAAGCCATTTTAAGTTGGTAAAATGGAGTATTGTTTAACTCATGAACTAGACAATGGTTTAACTTTTTTCTTTCTCTTGAAATCTCATAATAAAAATGAGCCGAATTGCTCACAAAATTTCATCTAGATTCATTTCAATAGATCCTCTTCTGGCATTTTGAGGACGAGTAATTTATTTTCCCCGTTCAGCTTATTGTGGCAAAGACTATAAAAAAAATGATCGGAGAATAAAATCATTTAACTAGGTAAAAAGAAATCAGTAAATTCTTATGAATGAGTTCACCAAATTTCATTAGGGCATCAGTGCAATATAGCGATCACTGTGGTCCAATGGTATACAGCTTGCCTCCAGTTTGGTAGGCCATAGTTAAATCCACCACTGAATTTTACTAGAGACTTTAAAAACGGTACATAACGTCTCTCCGCAAAGCGCTTAATGCAAAGAGTAAGATTGAGGAACCTTTTCTCAGGACTGCCAGGGGTTAAATCATGTTGGATACACCAGTTCTTGTAAGATCACTGGTTAAGCCAAGTCAAACCTGGTCAGTACCTAGACGGGAGGCCATAGGAGAATACCTGGTGCAGTAAGAGAATGAAACTTTGACACACCTGGAGAGTCAAAAGAACTGACAGTTACCAATGTGAACCTAACTCTGTCACACCCTCTGATAATACATTATTCAGTTCAAAAAATTAAAGTGATAAAAAGTCTCAGCCAGAGTTTGATCTCATCTTGCCAATACTGATGTCTGTACTGCAAACCGTTACAACCAGAGCTGGATTCAAGTTAAAATTTGAAATGAATTGTTTCTTTCAAAATTTCTCTTCCCTCGTCTGTTTTATTTATCTATTCTCAATTACAGTAAAGTACAATGGCCATACTATGAGATCTGCACAAATCAGGTATCATCTTCCAGAGTGCATTCTTCTGAGGAACTTGTAACTATGAGTCTTCAATTTATCAATCATGTCACAATTGTTTGGTTCTGACCAACAAACTCAAACACACACAGACTCACACACTTACACACTATCACTCCCCCACCAGATTCTCTCTATCCCCATCTCTGTTTCCATTCTATTATTATCAAATTGCAAATCATCTGAATGTTTGTGCATTCTCCAAGTTGGTACATATTACAGGTACCTTAAATCAAAACACTTGAAACACTTGGTTACTATACACTGTTTCCAGGTCGCAACCAAATAAAAAGAATCACACTTTTAGAATTGTAAAAAAACCATCAACCAAATCTGTCGACATAAGTTTCTTCAGTTTTTGAGTGGGTTAGGCGCACAGGCCATACTAATGGTGTTGAAAGGCTGACGAATTAAATCATGTCTATAAAAAACTCTCCAAACTAGTTGCCAATATACCATAATTTACATTGTAAATTGACCCCCATCCCTAGTATCTTTAGCCATGATAAGGAGCAAGTATTTGAATTTTTAGTGTTTTAGCTTCATTGGTGTTGCTACACAGTTATCTATCCAGACAGCTAGCCAGACCAGCTAAAAAACTGAAGAAACCCATTTTGACAGCTTTGATTGACAGTTTTGATTGACGGTTCCTTTTGATACACCCAAATAAATTAAAAGTATGAAAAATCAGACGAATGAAGGTTTGTATGAATCATGTTCATTGCACAAGATTACTTGAATATTGTGTCAGTCAAATAATCTGAAATCTTGTCTCTGGCAAATGCTGATGGGGAAGCCAGAAGATATTAACTTGGGTGTTGGGATTCAAGGAAACTAATTCTGTTATAACCTAGCCATGGTAAAAATTTAGCTATTTTGGAGCTGGATCAAGCTATTTTAGAGCTAGATTCATATTTTGGCCTCCATCATCCACCCATGTTATACAGAAGCAGATAAATTGTTTCCAAGTTGAGAAGAATTGGCAAAATTACGTTTTGACCAAAATTGGGAGCATAGGACACCAATCACAGAGTATGATCCATTTCATCTTTTCTATGCGAAATTTTTGCATACTAAATGTTAATACTAATTGAGAATAGCAAAGAATGATATTCACAGAATAGAAACTTGGTGTACAACCAGGCAGTAAAGGGGTAAGTTCAGGCAAAACGTGTTCGATTTAGAGTATATCAGTGTGATTTGGGCAACACTGTGGTGAAATTTTCAGTTAATCAAAACTTCTGCCCCTTTTTTAGAAATAGTCCAAATACACTTATGCAATCTGACACTTGATATTCACTCTCGAATAACCTTTTCTCTGTGTTGTATTGATCACCCTGCCCAAATGATCTCTCCTATGATATTCTTGATATTGTGGCTGGCAAAAAATAAGATGTTGTGAGGATTTGGATAAGTTCAGAATGTTTTGGCACCTTGATGGGTAGAGAAAAAAAAAACAGCAGACCTTGGGGCAAGGCCCATGCCTAACAAGAGATTTTGAAGGGCTGATTGGGGATGATGAATGTGCCAAGGTTAATTTTTTTTCTTTTTAGTGTGCTAACAATGAAAAATTTAAAACCATTATGATGATAGGATAAATAAAAGAACAGGTCTAGTTAGTCACTCAATAGAAACTGTCATGAGACCAACATCTTTTTACAGCATGACATCATGGGGATGATCAATTGAAAAAATTGGAAAAAGGGGTGATTAATGAATAAGTTATTTCTCTCGGCTTTTGTTGGGCTGTGGTCATTAAAAAAGGCTGAATTCTCAAAAAAGAACATGCATGAATACTGCTAGACACAAACTAAGGGACCAATTTAGCATAAACTTACATCACAAATCGAACCCCTAATTAAAAACCAAGTATGGGGATAATTTTCAAAACACAAAAGAAGGAAGTTTTTTGTGCACATAATTAGGAGTAAATGTTTAAAATTAGTATTGCCTGTACGCATGGTATATCCATGCAGAGTCAATCATCCAGAATTACTTCAAAACTGAAGAAATCTATGATGACTGTGTAGTAAAAAAGTTATGGTCAACTGAGTGTCGTGGTGACAGCTTAAAAATCCTTCCCTTTATTTTTGTATCATAATCAACGAATCAATCAATAAATTATCCACTCATATAAAACGAGATGTCTATCTATGTATACAGGGTGAAGGAGAAGCAGAAGGATGGTCAATAATATTACACAATACGGAACATCTTTATGCAATTGGATTTTTTTTTTATTTCAGGTAATCCTTCAATTGGAGAACCCCGGTGAGCAACTGAACAGCGTGCTTTTAATCGTGAAACATTTTACAAAACAAAAAAATGAAAGCGAGACATGCAGTCATTTTAGAGAATGCTTCAACCTGTCAATAAAACAAGATACAGTAGCCAGCATCATCGACCGTTTTCAAAACAATGGTTAACTATTGTTTTTTATGATATACGTTTATTTCTTCTATTATGCTGTAATTTGACTGCTCTGTTAGTCATGTTGCAAGGATGTCAGACACCGACAGGTCATCACCACGAACATAGGGGATCCCCAGAGACCATCAGCGAAATTGTGGCCAGCAAAAAATGAGATGGCGTGACAAACTTTTTTTCTCTTTCTAAACAAGTTCAGAAAGTATTGGCCACTTTTTGACTATGATAGAGTGGTCTGGGAAATGTTAACGAAGGACTCTATCTAAAGCTAAAAGGCTGATGATGATCAGGCTGATGATCATGGTGATGATGACCATGATGATGATGATGTATATATGTATTTATATATATATATATATATATATATATATATATATATATATATATATATATATGTGCGTGTGTGTGTGTGTATACATATATATATAAGCAAAGGTTTTGATCCAACCTCACGGTACTGGAAGGGATAATGGATAGTCCATAGCCACACTGAAGAGTTGTAATACAATGGAACAGCTGTCTGTAGATGACTCAACTATTCAATTATTATTATCATATACACACACACACACATATATATATATATGTATATAGGTATGTGCGAGCGCGCGTGTGTGTGTGTGTGTGTGTTAGTGTGTGTGTGTGTGTGTGTGTGTGTGTATGTTTTCTTGTGTATTACGCTTTTGAGCAAGTGCACAGAACCTGCACTCTGATCTTTGGAGTGACACGTTGATCCCAAGCAGAGTACACAGATAATCTGATCTTGGACAGAAACGCTGATCCATATGTAAAGAAAAATTGCATTATTGACCAGTTAATATGAATATAAAGAGAGTGAGAGGATGAAATATGGTTTGATATTTATAAAGCTTAACCATCTGTCACAGGATTATAACTTAAGGTCACCTCTGAGGATCAAACTCATTACTCTAGTTGGTATATAGTATAAGCTCCAAAAACATGTTCTCTTTGGTATATATGATGAACATATTTGCATTTTTTTATCCATGCCTATTTAAGAGCAACCAAAATGACTGAACATAGTTTCCAAAAGTCTTCCCTATAATATCAAGGCTTGAAACTAACTCCTCTAATTAAAGAGTTATATTTACTCAAGGAGTTAAAAATCACTATAATAGTACCTTTCAGCTCCAGTAACTACCTATTTCAGTTTAGTTGCCAGTACAGTCCTCCGGGCCAGGGGGAGAGAATTCGGGCAAAATAGTTTTAGATTTTGGGCAAATCAGTGACACTAATTAGAGCAAAAGCATGTGAAGTTTCAAGCAAATCTAGCTCTCTGTCCCCCTTAACAAAAGAGTTCCCTGATACCCATGGTTGCTGGTAGAATATTGACCTATAATCCACTTACTGAAGATGATTAGAAAATGAAAAATTACAGAACAACTGTCTTCGCAAAATGAGACGAGGACTCCACCCTCTACAACAGGTGTATTCGAACTGTGTTCTGTCATCTTTCCAGGGGTTCTGCAAAACAAAATGACTTCTCCGCAATGTACTTGATAATTCTTCATTACATAAATGATTGTTTCAGGGGCTTTCACACATGCTTTTGTACTTTATTTATCTTGCATGATGATTAATTGTTTATCATGTTTTCAATACATTATGACTCTTAACTAAATACAGAATACTTATTTTTAACTGTTATACTTAAATTAAAAATATCTTAGTTATTCACGAGACACAGAAGCTGTTCAGTTTATATTTGTCCAAGTGTCTATTTTTTCCTTATCAAGCTTCATTCTTACTTATCCATTCAAGTGTATATTTTTTATTTGGGTTTATACACTTTTGGATAATTCCATATACAAGGCTAAAATCCTGTAGTTATATATAGATGTGTATATATGTATGTATGAAGGGAAAGTTGTTCTTTGAAGGGGTTCCCAAGGAAATTCAATTATTGAAAACGGTTCCCCAGTTGAAGTGGAAAGATCACAGTCCAACAACAGTTACATTTGTACTAAAAATTGCATTTGTATTAATTTTGCTTTGCAGTAAGAATGAGCCTCCATATTTATCTTCTGTCAACACAATATCTCCAAAAGTTTTCAATGAATGTCAATGACATCTTGTGGATAGGTAGGTTATAGGCTAAAGGAGAATTGGGGTAGATCCAGAGATTATTTTTAGTTACCACACCTGCATATGAACTTATTTTCATCTAGCTTTTTGAGATGATGCCGTTGGCACAGGCATGTACTCTCCGAAAACTTTCTGGTTTTATTTAGTTCCGATGCCTGGTTCACATACATTCACCAATTTTGAGGCTCTACGAACAGAATGGAGGCACTGAATGATTGTAATGTGTATACATACCAACCTGTTGATGCACATCTGTGAGTGTGCACGTGTGCAAAGTATTCTGCAGAAGAACCAACCACATAAAGCCTCATGTAGATAAGAGAGTGAAATTCCCTTTTGCCTGTACAAATCAATTACGGAATTCATTTAGAATTTTTTTTTTTTTTCTCAAACGGAGGGGGGGGTATTAAAAGTGCTTCATTCTATAAGTCTTATTTTTCTACTTAATCCATGCTTCTCCAGGAATTTACTTTGCGTGTTTCGATATTTTTTTTCTTTTTGTTTTCTATGATTTTTTCTTCACTTTTTTTTTTAGATATCTATTACAATATTTCGTTTTGTGAATTCTTAAATTTCATAAATTTCTCCTTCGTGTTTTCATGTAAATTTTTTTTCTTTCAATTTGCATATTTTTATGTTATTGGAGTCTTTTGATATTTTTGTTTTTGTTTTTGTCCTTCTTAGCGTCTTATTTTATGGAGTTTTTTTCTGTCTTTATAATACAGTTTTGTTCTTTTTTTGTTTAGATATATTTTATGCATTATTTTTAGAATTTAGAGTTCTACTTTCTCAATCCTTGTTTCAAAATTTTGGTTTTCTTACTTTCTTTCAAGAATATTCTAATGCATATTTTAGTAGCTTTATGTGTTTTCCCTTCATTACTTGGAAGTGATTTTTTTTTTCTTTTCTGAGAATATTGTATCGAATCTTTTGCTCCATTAGAAACCATCAACCAAAACTGATTCAAAAAATGTCAGAATAGGTTTTTTCAGTTTTTAAGTTGGTCCAGCTGGTTGGTTAGTATGTATGTATGTATGTATGTATGTATCATGTGCACAGGCCATACCAAGATGGAGGTATCAACCAAAACTGATTCAAAAAATGTCAGAATAGGTTTTTTCAGTTTTTAAGTTGGTCCAGCTGGTTGGTTAGTATGTATGTATGTATGTATGTATCATGTGCATAGGCCATACCAAGATGGAGGGCTGAAAATTTAAGCATTCACTCCTTATAATGTTTAGAAAAATCAGTTTTTTTTCTTTTTTGAAAACTTCCAACCTAAATTGATTTTTTTTTAAGGGAGGGGTCAGTTTACAATATAATTTTACTGTAAATTGATCCCCGGGTTCATATTTTTTTTAGGTTCTGACCCTTTTTAGTGATCACTGCCCTACAAAATGCAAGAGAAGTGACTCATCCATCGATTACTCCTTTTTTTTTCAAATTTTTGTGTGATCACCCTAAACACGGCATGCCGTCAAAAGATGTTAGTCACGTGACGGTCTTAATTAGGTGACTAACCAGACCTGTCTTATTGAATTTTTTTGTTCTATTTTTTAATATCAATGATTTCATTTACTTTTTTCAAGAATCTCTTTTACTTTCAAAGGAGTCCTGTAACAGGAATGGACTGCATTTCTTCTTTTGTGGTTTTTCTCAAATAAATGATTTGGTTTTCATTAAACATTCATTTCCCATGGTAATTAAGTCAAGAATCAGAAAATTATGTATCCATCTCCGATGAGTGAAATGATTTGCGATTCTCTGGGAATAATATCTTCTATGAACGTTCTCAAGATTCTCTGAATAAATTACCTTGAATATGTATTGGTGACTGCAATAAAAGTTTCAATGTGAAAATGCAAATCAATAAGTGCCCATTCCAAAGGTTCATGTTTGAAGGGGGCCAGACTTTACGGTGCGTTGAGTAGCCTGTCATAATTGTCATGTAAAATGATTTCCAGCCCATCCTACAAAAGTACGGCTCCAAAGTTTTCCGGTTGCTTCTTTACAGTGTAGCTTATTTAGAAATCATGGAGGATGTTTCATGGAAACTATGAAGGAAGATTCATAATCTTTGATTTTTTGTTAATTTTTATTAGATTTCATGAGAACCTCTGATCCAAATAACTTCAAATCAAGTCAATCATTATGAAAGGTCAAAACTTTGTAGTTGATGAATATCCATGTGAATGGTAATATGAGTACCTGTAAGTCAATTCACACTCACTTATTTCAACTGAATTTGAAACAAGATTACACATACAAGTTATCATTTATTTATATTCAGTCAGTGTTCAATGAAAGATATATACAGCTAACTAGTGAGTTTATTTTGTTCACTTTTGCTCAGGTAAAATCATCAAATGCCTTTATTATGGCTTTGGGCTCAACTTATTTTAGAATCATCTGATTTACTTGGCTTTTCTACTCTAATTTTACTTTGTCTCATGTTGACGGTTGCCTTATATTCAAAAATATACATATGATAGATATTTTTACCCAGTAAATCAGTAGTGCAGAAAATAAACAACTATTAGTCACTATAAACCAAAACTGTCAACATAGGTTTCTTCAGCTTTTGAGTTAGTCTAGCTGGCTGTCTGGCTGGCTGTGTAAGTATGTATGGATGTAAGCACACATCACGTGTACAGCCTACACCAAAGGAGGAAGACAGCTGAAAATTCCAACATATACATTAGATGAACTTAAGCACGCTCCAAACAGAGAATAGTCACAAGAATATAACCAGGGGCAAAAATTTCTAAGCCTTACTCAGCACGCATGAAGCACTTGCTCAGATCTGAAGTCTCACCTAGGGTGCACGAAACAATAAGTGCCCATTCCAAAGGGGCACGAAACATCGGCCCTGACAATTTCATGTCAAATGCATTTGTTCTGATGTTATCCTGTCATTCTAATTGACCTGTTTTCACAACCACATAAACAGGCCTGAGTAGGATGAGGTTGGGGGGCATCCATTAAGTTCAGGGGGTCACGAGTAGAAGTGTTCAATGTGGCTGAAAAAGAACGAAATTGAAAAATATAGCCTAAAATTGCCCAAACTAGCCACAACTCACCGAAATGGTACTAAAAATGATGGAAGAGATGCCAAGAAATGGCCAAAATGTTTTGCGTTCTTTTGCCCAACAAAAACAAGAAATATGTTGAATGGCAAAGTGTATGATGAGAGGGGGAACAATTTCAAGCACTGGAGATGTTCCGTAAAAATAGTTTATGCGGTAAAAAATTAGCATACTAAAATGATCCACATCACATTCACCAGGGGGTGGCCATGCAATTTCAAAGAGGGTCAGCCCCACCCTCTGGCAACTGGCCTACACAAGAGAACAGACAAAGAAAGATTAACATGAGCAGCTTTGTCTTCATAGATATTTTCTTTCTGTGCAATAGGGTGCTACTTTGGGCTGATTGTGGTAAGTAAGAAACGTTTGTTCGAGTTCTGTATTCTGGCTATAGATTTTGGACCCAAGCAAGCAGGTCAAAAGATCCACAAATTTTATCATATCAATAAAAGTATACTTGAGCATTTGCTAACTCTTTTGAGTGGTGAGTGAGAATCTAGTCCTCGAGTCAACAAGAGGAAGTGATTCACAAAAACAAGAGAAGCCTCTTGGACATGATTGATTTAATTTGCTTCTCCATTATTTGCCAATAAAGCTCTCTTTAACCATCATCCAAAACTCTCACTAAAACTGTCAACATAGGATTGTTCAGTTTTTAACCTGGTTTGGCAGGCTGACTATGTATGAATGTATGTATCACATGTACAGGCTGTGCAAATGGAGCTAGAGGGCTGAAAATTTAAACATAAATTCCTAATTATATCTAGAAAAAAATGTTTTTTTGATTGGTGTTTTTCAAAATCCCACCCATCTAAATAGGTTTCTAGTGGGGGTTTAATTTGCAATGCAACTCTGTGCATAATTGATCCCTTAGTTTGTGTCCGCTTTTTTCAATGATCACTGTCCAGTAAAAGGTGAGAGAATTAACTTAAAAATTGATCACCCCTTTTTCCAAATGTTTTTTACCAGTCTTTTGATTCATCACCCTCAGCATGAAAGAATCAACATTCATTAACTTGTTGGTTAATTGTGTAAGTCAGATCGTTGAGGAGTTGAGTTTATTCTATCTAAAATTATCCAAAGAAAATAGATTTTTTATCCAAAATTATCTGAAAGAATACCAGCACAAGATTTTGGCAGTGTTGGTCCTAATTGACAATAGATACCAAAAAAGCAATTTTTTAAAGAACAAAAAAAATGTTTTTAAATGGCTTTAGTCCAAAAATATGACCAGGAATACCTAGAAATGCAGAGACAGACACAGAGATAGATGTACTAAGAACAAAAGAGAGAAGAATCTATAGCCCACTTGACTGGTTGGTCAGGAGGGCCATTTGTGAGGCAACGCTGACTTGAGAGGAGAATCTGTAGCTCACTTGGCTGGTTGGTCAGGTGGGCCATTTATGGGTCTACAGTGATCTGATTAAAAAATCTGCAATCTATGCTACATACACACCAATAATGAAGAAAAAAAGAAATTCTGTAAGCAACAGTTTATTCAATTTGCCTGAGCCAAAAAAGAAAAGAGTCCATCTCTTTATATAGGGATAATGCATCTCAAGAAGGCTGTAGAAAGGATTGGCTGAAGCATTCTTGGTACATCAAAAATAACAGAAAGAATCAAATTCAATTGTCCTAAGAAACTCTTCGATTCGAAATTCCTTTCCGATACTATCATTCTACTGAAGAAGGATAAATGTCATCCTGCCATAGACTCATATAATCAATAATGTTAGACTCTTGCGAGACAATCGTAATCGATACAATGACCTCCTGAAAAATCAATATCACTAGATAAATGATAGACTTGACTGAATGAACTTTCAAAAGTTCATTGCCTCTTGTAAAAATTCAAGGAACTGCACCTGAGCAGTCGTGGATTAACCATTTGGCTGACTAGGCTATAGCTTAGAAGCCGGGAAGAGAAGGGAGCTAGTGGTTTGATTGAGTGTGCATGTGAGTATTTTGTATGATATTTCAGTACTTTTATTTATATCATAGGTGTAGTACATTATAAATAGTAGAACAAAATCTTATTTAATGTCCCTATATTCTATTCAAAAAAGGCAGGTGGAGTGGGGGAGCTTCAATAAAGCTCAGCCTGTGGGGTAAGGGCTTTGCTAGGGGTCCAGCTGGTAGATATTATTTTGTTTAACCCCCCCCCAAAAAAAACAAGTCTGGTTAGTCATATGATTAGGTGATCAATTATAAACTATAATCACTAAAATGTACTATTATTTTAAAAAGAAGAGAATGAATGCTGCTGGACAGAAAATGGGGGACCAATTTGGCAAAATCTTTCATTGCAAAATTGAACCCCCACACCAGTAAAAAAAACACTAAGAGAGGGGATTTAGAAGAGTAAAAAATATTTTCTCTATTTTATTTTTCTAAGATGGGTGTAAAATTTCAAGTTTCTTCGATGAATGCCAAGTCTAGAGAAAGGTATGGAAAGATACATAGATATTAATGTTAGAACACATGGAAAACCTAAACTTAGTGGCAGTGATTGAAATGGTCTGGGTAAGATGATTAACTTAACCCAGCAACAGTATTTAAACAAATCTGTTATGGGTAGCAGTGATTAAAAGGCTGAAAGATGTGCTTGGCAAATAGAAAATATAAATAATTTAGATATTCAAATAGTAGACAGAATAAAATAAGCACCAATTATGCTGGGCCAAATTTAACATCAATGGAGCCCAGTGCATAACATTTCTTGGGGGCCTTTCTATTTTTGCATTCATCTTCCGTATATACTTGAATATAAATTGTCTGTGGGTATAACACGAGTTCAGAATTGAGCATAAGATTTCAGAAAATCGACTGACTCAAATATGAGCTGAGACTGTTATTTTGCCATAACATTGTCATGAAAGATATCTCCTTTTTATGAATACGCTATTAAGGGCACTTGATCAGCTGTCACTGAAAAAAGAATTTCTTTCATCTTCAACTTATTGATTCTTGTTTTTAGTTTGTAAATGCAAAATTCTGATCAATGATGACAAATCAGCCCTAAAAAAAATGATTTGAAATTATCATATTATACAATATGCACTTTATACAACCTAAATTGTGTTTCATACAAAAGCATGGTATTGAATTCAGTTGAAACAACAGGCATTACAGCTCCCTAATAAGCAATGTGTCTAATGACACTGTATTCATATAAGCAAAGTATTGGTTATTTTTGACTGATTTGAGTATGAGTTGAACTACTGATTTTGAGCCATTCTTTTTAGCACAGAGAACTTTCTCTTATTTTGAAAAGTATATCATTAAAAAGTATCATTTTCATACATTCAAAAACCAAAAAGGAAATATTCATGAAATCATAATGTTTGATGAAAAGTCCTGTATGGATCAATAATCTATGTCTGTTTAACAAAGTAAATCCTCAAACATATTGAAACTCTAGAAAACATTAGAAAGGAAAAAAAATTTTTTTAAGACATACCCTTTCGGGGTCTGGGGGTCTGGGAGCTGATAATTTAGGGGACCTGTGCAGCTGCACTGTTTGTATTGTCTTAAGTATGGTCCTGCAGTTATGTGTCAGATCAATCGAGACTGTAAATCAATGAGAAACTTTCAATGGTTCATTGACAATATTGATTTTTTACTGTGAGGAGTTTCAAGAGACCATCTGTTGACACCCACCTCCTCTCTAGATGTTTTAGTATGTGAAATATTAGAAACCATTAACCAAAACTGTTTTACCAAAACTGTCAACATAGATTTCTCCAGTTTTTAAGCTAGTCCAGCTGGAGCTGGTAGGTTGAAAATTTTAGCTTTTAAAACTCATTAGGTCGAGAAGAAACTTCTTTTTTTCTCCAAAATTCCTCCCCTCAAAAGATTTTTTAACGGGGGAGGGGGTCTATTTACAATGTAAGTTTATGCTACATTGTTGGTCATGTGATGGTTTCTATTGAGTGATCAACCACACCAGTCTTTTTGCCAATCAAAGAATTGCTCTCCCTTTGTCTTCAACTTGGCAATAGTTTTAAGTATTAAAAATCTCTACCAATTCCAGTTACAGATTCTGCTTATATCATTGAGAATACTACTAAAAAGAAGATTTACTAATATAGTTTCATTTTTTAATGACTCAATGTACATAGAGATATAATTTATTACTTGGGATTTTTGAGCTTTAACCAGTAATAGTATCTACCCAAGAGGTTTGGCTTCTAAGTTCTTCTCAAGAACATCTACTACACTCCCTTCTAAAATGTCTTCCCGATGAGTACAATCTTGACATTTTCAAATCAAGAGTAATCAAGTGTCTCACCCAATGTTAAGCATCTCATGTTCCCAACTTTATGTTTTTAAAATCGATGAGTTGTTTTCCGCATTATTTCTAAATTTTGTTTTTTCTCTGTTCTTTACTGTGGCATTAATAATTCCTTTTCTTACTCTCCCCTTGATGTAGAAAGTCACTCTCCTAAGGTGACTAGAAGTGTCTACCCAAGAAGTTAATCCAACTAATGATGATGATGAGGATGATGCTCAAGCAGCTGATTTTGTGAATAGAGTATTTAGAGTGATTACTATCATATACATATATATATATATATATATATGTATATATATATATATATATATATATATATATATATATATATATATATATATATATATATATATATATATATATATTACCTCTCAGCTGACTGTATCAAAACTTACAGAATAGGGATATGAAGTCTTGCAGCATCCAGATTATTATGTCTTCAAGTATTTCAAACTTCATATTGGCCCAATCAAAAGTGGGCAACAGATTCTTCCTCTTGAGTGTCTGCGACTGTATACCTATCTATGAGGGTGTCTCTGGATGCTAGAGGTAAAATTTTTAGGTCTACAACATTGAATATTTGCATGAGTACACCACTAGGCAATATCTGAAAACGATTTTTTTCTGTGTTTTTCTAAAATGTTTTGGGTCGCTATGGCTACTCTGGGACCAACAATGCCTAAATCTTTGCTGGAATATTTTTCTAAGATGCCATCAGCTAGCCTTTCTTCTTGCTATGTATCCAGCCCATCTCCATTTTTGCCTCTTTTATATATCTTCTATTTTAGTCTATTTTTTAAGATAACTTTAGATGAAATATGCATTTTTTCAAGATAACTTTAGATAAAAGATCTATTTTTTCAAGATGATTTTAGATGAAAGATCTATTCTTTTTTAAACAGTTCTTTCTGGTACACACACAGGCGATGGTGATTCACTTATTTGAAGTGTGGATATCCGTGAAAAAAGTTCAATAATATGGAAGCCATAATTCATTCTTTTACCTAATTTCAGATGGTAAAAGCAAAAGAGCTTTATAGAGGTGACATATTATTGTATCTCTGAGTTTAATTCTTAATATTGATGTTTCGGTTATTATGAGTTTGTGCGGGTGTTACGTAGGTATTTACAAAAATTTGCTTAGTGTTGCACAGGAACTCACATACAGAAGTACCCAGTGATAGATGTTCCCTCAATTCTCTAGTATTCAGTGTGTTCAAAAATCTAATGTTGGGCTAATTTTTTTCTCATGATAACAGTTTGAGCAAATTTTTGAATTGGACATAGTTAATCAATACTTTTTCCAAAAAAACTCAATTAACTATTTACAGAACTTGAGATCTTCTATTTTCCCTTGTGTGCTGATTGCAAAAGGTATGTGTGCATGCTTAGAGGGAACTATTGTTTTGAGGCTAAGTATTTAATTGTTGTAGTACCACAGTTAAGATTGTGTCTCGGAGTGAACCATCTCCTGGTCTCAATTCTGTCTCTACAGTCGATGGAACGTCCTACCCCCAGGACACATGCCTGGGTTGAGCATATGGAGATCCTGGGATGATCATTCATCAGAATCCCCCTAACAGCATTTCCAGAAGAGAGCAGAGATATGGCTGCAGGGGCTGTTGGAAGGACATCAAATTGGGTATCAAACTGCCTCAAAGGGGCTTCACTCCCTGGTTATGAATCAGAGTTGTTCTTCTCCTAGACTGGTTGCCTTCACAAGGCTAGAGAGGCCAGGTAGCCCTGCTGTTTTACCCAAAGTTCGAGAGAAGAGATGGATTCATACCTTTCCCAAAGGCATTATGGCAAAGTGAACATAAACAACCCCAGAGCGGTGATTGCACTTGAATCTCCATTCTACTGACTTGCATCAATCAACTTGTTACAGATATTTATAAAATATTAGTTTTTATCGACTAATTTTTTCTTTCAGATATGATCAATCCTGTATACTGGGATAAAAAATCTTTTTAGTGCTTGTTTTTTTTTTTCATTTGATTTTTAAAATCTCTGCAATGAAAAAAATCAATTAATGAATTTTATCTTTTCAACAAGCAGGAAAATCATTTTATCTCTGAGGAAATCATATTTTTTTCTCTCTGATGAAGATATTTGAATCACAGTTTATAGAAATCTGAACGGGAGTAATCTGTACTGTTTATCTGAGATTTATTGAATTATAAGTATTTGAAAAATGATGATTAGGAAAGATGAAAGAAATTTGAAGAAAAAGGAAAACGGGTTTGGTTAATCACTCAATAGAAACTGTCACGTCTTTTGGCAGCAGGCCATGTTGGGGGTGATAAAATGAAAAAATTTGGAATAAAACAAGATTGATGAAAATGTTACTTCTCTCGCCTTCTTGGGATCTCAAAAGGGTTTTGAATTTTCAAAAAACATGTGGTCACAAGCTAGAGACAAATTTAGCATAAATTTACATTGTGAATAGGCCCCCTTTTTTTTAAAGAACGAAAAAACCTGTTCTTTCTATTTTTTCTAATGAGGATTAAATATTGGAATTTTCTGCCCTTTGCCTCTTTTAGTGCAACCTGTAGGTATGATATATACATATATATATTGCCAGTCAGCCTGCCGCACTATCTTGGAAACATAAAGAAACCTATGTTGATAGGTTTGGTGACAGTTTTTAATTGATAAGAGTATTCATTTATTCACAAGCTGTTTATGAAACTCATGATAGCATGGGTAGGACTTATTAAACAAATACCCCAAGACATTGTCACTCTAATCAGTACAGATAAAGGTCAGGTCAATCACTCAATAGAAACCGTGATGAGACCAATGTCTTTTGATAGCTGTGTCAGAGATGACCAATTAAAAAACTTGAAAGAGAGGGGGTGATCAATAAATAAGTTACTTCTCTTGTCTTTTGTCGGACGGTGATCTCTAAAAAAGTATGAATTTAAAAAAAACAAGCCTAAATACTGCCAGGCATAAACTAAGGGACTGATTTACCAATAACTCACATTGTAAATTGAATGCCCCACTGAAAACTTATTTTCAGGGGGAAATTAAAAAAAAAAACAACTTTTCCTAGACATAATGAGGATTAGATGTTGAAGTTTTCTGCCTTCTAACTCCATTATTGCATACTAGTTACATCCTTTAGTGTCATAGAAGACATCTGCACATTGTTAATTATTACACGCATGGATGTAAAGATATTGCAAATAATTCCACTTCACAAATGCACAGAAAATCATTTTGCTATAGAAATGCATTGGAAAGGGATTGTCAGTGGTCATTCTTGTGAAAGAGTAGGATTGTATGTATAATCTATTTGATTATTATTGTATATGTTAAAGCAACAAGACTATAAAGTGAGAAATTATAAAATGGAAATTTTGTCTTGTTTTTAATGAAACTAACGCAAAGAAAATAACATAGAAAAAGAGATACAATTCAATAAAAAGGAGGCATTTTCGGAAGAAAATAAGAACTATAACAGGGTTGTTCTTATTATCAAGATCGTTTTTCCATTGTCGCTTTATGAATCTATTTATTTATTAATTTGATAAAAAGGCCTCTATGGGCATCTCTGTAAACAATTTACATTAGAAATACATATTCAACATTAAAGTATACATTAATTCACATCATAAAGATGAATGAAACTTAATAAAAAAATTATAAGCTTATCAGCACAGAGAAACATTCATCAGGCACATTTTATTCATTCATTTTTCCTAAATTCTTCAGCTGATAACACCCGAAATTGCTTTATCAATTTATTTTCTATCCCAGATGATCTATAATTAATCAAAGTTATTCTTAGAATTATTTGTACTTGTACTATTTTTTACATAAGTTGGTGAACTATTCCAATACTTTAAGATTCCTTGAGAGAAAAGATCAATTTGTTTTTGCGACTTTGTTTTTGTAATAAACCTAACTGATAAATATCTCGTCCTATCTGACATTAAACATTAGAATTCTTTAATTGTCCAGAATGAAGCATGTTATGTTTGTAAATTAAGATTCAAATTTCAATGAATGAAAAATGGAGGGGAAAAAAAAAAGTAAAGAAAGAATTAAAATGAATGAAAGCAGATGTAGAGAATGAAATTGAAAGGAAAAAGTATGTAATAAAAAATATTGAAAAAGTCAAAAACAATCATCATCAACACTTTGCATAAATGAATAACCATAACTTGCATGTGCACTAGAATCAATTATCTGAAATTCGATCTGGAATTATCTAAATGAAATAGATTTTTTTATCTAAAATCATCTAATAAAAAGAGATCTTTTGTCTAAAATCATCCAAAAAAATTGCTGGCACAAGATTTGGGCATTGTTGGTCCCAGAATGACCATAGAGACCCGAAACAGCAATTTCTTTGAAGAAACAAAAAAAGTTTTGGAATGGGGCCTATTTTGGTACCAATAGAAATTTTCAAGTTTGTTGTCCCAAAAACCTGACTATGAACGCCCAGAAACACAGAGACATAGAGCAGAGCAAAGAGAGAAGAATCCGTAGATCACTTAGCTGGTTGGTCGGTCGGGCCGTTTTGGGATTTATAGTGTATTGGTAGATGATGTTGGCTAAAACCATGTTTTGGTATTGATAGAGCACTGGGTGAATATTGAACACAAATATCATACTTTGAATTCTCTAATGCACAATGAATATGCATTCTTTGTCTGGCACAAAGCAAAATTGTGGGAAATGTATGCAGGGAGATTTTATTGCACCAATTAGCCAATTTGTTTGGGCCAGCCTGCCTTGAAAAGCGGAATTCAAAATGTTTTTTCACTTGGGTATGAACATAGATTGTTACGATTGGAAAATATGCAACTATCCAACCCAACATGCAGTTCTAAAGTACCATCAAGGTCTCACCGTCCAAGGATCCCATAATAGTAGAAAATCCCCCCAAGATCTTAATCTGCTAAGCCAAGCCATATATATATATACATATATACATATATATATATATATATATATATATATATATATGTATAAGCATATATTTATATATATATATGTATGTGTATATATATATATATATATATATATATATATATATATATATATATATATATACATATATATATATATATATATATATATATATATATATATATATATATACACACAAAGTATAATTCAATTATAAACAAAAGTCTTGATAGCTATCTATCTCTCTTATATATATATATGTATGTATACATATATGTATGTATATATATATCTACACAATAAATTTAAATAGATAATTATTCATTCATTATTGATTGTACCACAACAGGCTGGTTTCACACATCAACTGATTATTCAAGTGGATTTTTCACACGTAATTGGTAATTTTTTGATTGGATTCAGTTATATAGTTATAAATTCATACATAGTCACATAAATAAATTCATACAACTCCTGCTGCAAGAACAGCTGTCGTGACTCCCACAAATCCTTCGTCAGATGATGACCCAGGGGTCAGGCATGGTCTCTTGGCTGATGTATAGTTCTCCATCATTGTATAAGAGAGCTAGATCCATGTTGATCCAAGCAGCCTCTTTATAGTTATATGTACTTTCTTTTAGGATGCACACAATACAAAAAAAAGTTTATGCTAAACACATGGAACCTTCCAGAGAGAAATGAAATACGTAGAAAGTTTCCAACTAAGACGCAACTAATATAGAATCTAAATTTGGCAGACTAAACAATACTTCTTGAATAACCATACAATGTATATACACACAGATACAAGACAAATACATGTGTATACACCTGTAGCAGTCGATTGAGATATTTTTCTAAATTTTTATAAACTTGACAATCAGTCCTAAGTAGAAAAAATTACAAGATAGATATCTAGATAAGTAAAACTGGATTCCCCAAAACTTAAAAAAAATTTAGGGGATAACATCAAAATTGGCCATACAAATTTGAAAAATAGAAACAAACAGGTTTGGTTAGTCACTCAATAGAAACCGTCAGATGACGAATGTCTTTTGGTAAAATGCCTTGTTGGGGGTGATCAATTGAAAAATTGGGAAAAGAGCCGATCGATGGAGGAGTAACTGCTCTCCTATTTTGTTGGATGATTATCACTAAAAAAAGACCAAATTTTTTAAAAAAAAAGCAAATGCAGCTGGATACAAAATAAGGGATCAATTTAGTGCAAAATCAAATTATACAATTTCAAGTACCTGCCATGAACGTTTAGGGCTGAGTGAAATCCAGATAGATTGATAGATAGATAGATAGATAGATCCAGACAAAGTCCAGATAGATAAATACATACATATAAATGTCGAAACGCATGCATAACCTTGACACAGCAACAGTGATCATACAGGTCTATTGTGGGTAGCGGTGATTAAACAACATTCAAATAGGCCACAGTGGCTGAAAACATGAGTGGCTCGGCTGAATTTCACATGTTCAAGAAAATGTAATTTATTATGGGAAGGTGAAATGTTTACTGTTATAGATTTTTCTTTCATCTGAACCACTTTCCAATCGAGTTAAATGATATCAACAACTTCATAATCCAAGCGAGATATCCAATATCAATGTTTATAGATTTTCTCTAAAATTTGATCTATTACCTCGAATCATCTCCCCTTTCCAATATATCTCAAATACATATAATACGTATCTTCTTTTCTTTTCTTTTCTTTTTTTAAAAATCTAACCTTCTATTATTTATGAAAGACTTTCCATTTTGGTTGTATAAGAAACATTTTTTTTATGTTCACCTTGGAAACTTTTCAAAAATAATATTTCGATTCTTGGATTTTATTTTTGGAAGAGAAACAGGTCTGGTTAGTTACCCAATAGACACTGTTGCGTGATCAACATCTTTTAGCAGCATGCTGCATTGGGGATAATCAATTGAAAAATTGGGAGATGGGAATAATTTACATCTCTTGCCTTTTGTTGGATAATAATCACTAAAAACCACAATTTTCAAAAAAGTGGGTACAAAGGGACCAACTTAGCATCAAGTTACATTGCAAACTGAACCCCCCTCTCCTACTAGAAACCTATTGGGCTAGGGGGGATTTAATTAATATTTTATAGTCATGACAGAGAGTAAAAGTTCAAATTTTCAGCCCTCTAGCTCCATCGGAGTGACTTACATTCCAAAGTCAAATAAGGAAACCTCATCTTTTGAGATATTGGAAAATTCCTGACAATGCAGAAAATAAAAGACCAGGAACAGAAGAATCAACATCAAGAACAGGTCTGGTTAGTCACTGAATAGAAACCGTCACATGATTAATGTCTTTTGGTAGCATGTCATTTTAGGGGTGATCAAAAAATATAATATAAATTCTCAATGGTAAACAATTGACTTAATCCTATTTTATCAATAAATTGGAAATATCAACTCTTGGACCTTCTTTAACACCCTCAGGTCACTCTTGGGCCCCTAAGCCCTGGTACGATACACCAGCCGTCCACACCTCTCTGAGGACCTATATATATATATATATATATATATATATATATATATATATATATATATATATATATATATATATATAATAGAAAGTGGATTCTTCCTATTATACATTTCCAGCTCTACTCTAAAACAACTTGAATTTTGAAGTATAAAATTGAATGTATCGAGCACTCTATGAAATAAATCCATCACGTATCAGACATGTTATATTGCTAGCTTAATCTGGACCATATGTACTATATATATGCATATATATATATATATATATATATATATATATATATATATATATATATATATATATATATTATTGTAGATTTTTATCACAATAAAGTCAATAAAGTGGAAAAATACTTCATCAATGAATTTTTAAATTAGTAATTTATTTTTACATAGCAAAACAAAAATAGCATAGAGAACAGTATTGCTAGTTTTGTATTCAAATTTACATCTGAAATTAAGTCCAAAAAATCTAAAATCACTTTGGACCATCTAAATCCTCTAGATATACACCTAAAATCTAGGAAATGTCTTATCATATTATTGATAAATAAAATACAACTTTAATCATCAATATTTACCTTATGAAGATATAGCTCATCTTTTTTGAAATATCACCTATTTTATGACAACAAATTAAATAAAAATATCAACTAATTTTATTCTTAAAAATCTAAAAAGCAATTTCTTATATAAAGACACAACCATAAACATTTAGATCTAGATGGAAAGAATCTACTTTGGCAATACTCGTAGCAAATCAGAAAGTTAGGGGTGGCAGAAAATATTACAGATTACGCTCCACCTGATCCATGGCCAAAGTGGTTACGTCAGGGCCGGATTAAAGCCGCTTGATACCCTAAGCACAGCCCGAAAAGATGGCCCTCCCCTACCTCGGCCTTCACATCGCTCAACTAACAAGATTTTCAGAAACAAAACATTCCTGAAGAAAGGTTTTGTTCATTTAAAACACATCAATAAATACGTTAGAGAAAATACATTTTCCCACAAAAATATACTACTTCACTGAACCGAATCTTTACCAACAAAACTAGTGTTTGTTTAATGACCAGTTTTCTACAATGACGTTTGCGTGGATGATTGAATCATTTGATTGTTTGGCTTAACTCTATTCAAACAAGAGAGATTTTAGATTTAAACTTTCATCACAAACGATTTAAACAATTTATAATAATTTAATACAGGATACTGCAATAAACCTGTTTTGCCCCTTTCTTTTTTGATGCCCCTAAACAGGGACTTATTTTGCTTAATGGTTAATCCAGGGCTGGGTTACAGCAATATCCCTGAAAACAGATTCCCAAGGTGTGCAGTATGAGTTCAAAAGCTTGTTGGTAGCTCCATACCTTATGTTGTGCTGATAGCTCTAGCAGTCAAAGAGTTCATTGACACAAAGTGAATCAGATGCAAAACAGCAACAACGAGAAAAACATTCAGAGAGTGTACACCGCCATAAACTATCAAAAAACTGAATGAAAATCAGTTTATATATAGCTGCGATACAGGAAAGCTGACTGTGTGAGATATTTTTTGGACTATTGTCTTAAGATATGAAAAAAGATATCTCCCAATCAGAAAGAAAAAAAAATTCCTGGTTACGTTGTGGAATTTAATCAATTTTTCCCTAGTCCATGGCTCATCACTCTGCGAAATGTTATCAAAATTCATTGAGCTTTGTTGGCAGAGGTAATTAAGGTGGAGCAATCTAGAGATAAAACAGGTCTGGTTAGTCACTCAATAGAAACCGTTGCTCGACCAACATCTTTTGGCAGCATTCTATGTTGGAAGTGAAAAACATAGGAAAAAAAGGGGTGATTGATGAATAAGTTAGTTCTCTCTCCTTTTGTTGGATCACTAAAAATGCAGCTGGGCACAAACTAGAGATTAATCTAGCATAAATGTAGATTGTAGATTGAACTCATTCACTAAAAACCTATCTAGGAAGGGAATTAATAAAAAAAAAAAGAAAAACATTTTTTGTTGACATAACAAGGAGTAAATATTGACATTTTCAGCTCTCTCGCTCTATTAGAGCGGTCTGTACGTGTCATAAATTAATATGTAAACAGCTAGCCAATCAGCTAGCCTGGCCAACTTGAAAACTGAGGAAACCAATGTTGACAGTTTTGGTTGATAGTTTCTAATAATATTGGAGAAAAAATCGTGTTCAGCCAAGCTTCAAAGTATGAATGGCCTGCTTTGAAAATTAAAATTCAAATCCCTGGTCTTTTCTAGGGCTTGAACTCCAACTGCTGGTGCCAATGGAAAATAAACAACTGTCTTAGCCACAGGGCAAGCCAAGAGATAGAATACTTGTGATTGATACTCATTTTTTGATGAACTAAAATTATACTTAATAGAATAATGGTGTTTACTATACTTAGCTGAGTATAGCACAAGGCTAAAAATTGGGAAATTGAGGAATAGGAAGATCATGTTGTGTCAATCCTTCAGTTATCACCCAGGCCCCTAAGCTGAGATTTAAAAAGGCTTCACCTGCCTTTGTCCCTATGACAACCTTTGTCTAATAGACTAAACTGACACTGTCATCTTAAATTACTTATATCATTGTACTTGAATATCATCCAAAATAGCCACTTATACACTCAATAGAAGCATTCTTTGTACACTCAATTCAACCATTTTTGTACACTCAATTAAACCATTTTTGTACACTCAATTAAACCATTTTGTACACTCAATTAAACCATTTTGTACACTCAATTAAACCATTTTGTACACTCAATTAAACCATTTTGTACACTCAATTAAACCATTTTTGTGCACTCAATTAAACCATTTTTGTACACTCAATTAAAACATTTTTGCACATTCAATTAAACCTTTTTTGTGCACTCAATTAAACAATTTTAACACACAATTAAACTATTTTTTGTACATTCAATGAAATCATTTCTTAACATTCAGTTGAACCATTTTTGTAAACTTAATTAAACTATTTTAAATACTCAATTAAAACAGTTTTTGTATAATTAATTAAACTATTTTTTGTGCTCTCAATTAAACCTCTTTATTTCAACTCTCAATTTAACAATTTTTTTTATTCTTGGGATCCTCTCTCTTCCGGGATCAAACACTCAAGCCTACTCAGCCTAATGGTTAACCCGTTTCTGTGGAGAGTCTGCCGCTTTGAAAATCAGCATTCTGAAACAAAGCATATTATCCTAACTTGAACACAAACCATTGACTTAGGTGAGAAAAGTGCAATTATCTCAGTTACAAGGCGGACTAAGGAGTTAGATGTGTGTTTGGCAAAAAAAGCGCAAGTTTTTGTTCAAATGTTTTGGACTGATCTGGTAAATAATATTTTGGAATAAGATTCATAATAACAGACTAAAAGGACTTTTAGGGTCCATGGGAGAAACAAGCACTAAGGATTATGGTTGGAGGTAGAGAGACAGAGAGAAAGAGAGAGAGAGAGAGGAGAAATCCTTATCATCATCATCAACATCACTATCACCACCACCATCACCACCACCACCACCACCACCATCATCATCATCATCATCATCATCCTTTTTATACTTCTTGAAGGAGGAAGAAGCCCTTTCGTGTCCTCTTCCACAGATGCCTATTCTTGACAGCAACCATGTCGCACCTTTGTAGTGTTCTAGCAGAGCGGCCTTGAGCTGTGTGTTGACATCATGATTTTGATTAAAGGTAGCGCTCTACTCATGACACTTGACCTGCAGGTTTGGCAAGAGGTCCCTATCGCGAGACTCTACCTTCACTGAGTGTGCTCCTGTATCAGAGTTCTGCAACCCGATTGTTTTCCCAGTTCTCATATTCATATTTTTCCTTCTCCTGGATTGGTTGTCTTCCAAATCTAGAGAGCCCACTCTGCATGGATTTCCACAAGGGGGTGCCTGCCCCCCCCCCCGCCGGAAAAGTACCTCCACACATCTATTCTACTTATTTACTATAAAAACGTTATATAAATAATCGATTCAAAAAGATATTCCTGAAGAATGAAAATTTCAGAATTTTAAATAATCTTTATTACTGTAAACAAACATGGTCATTTGCTGGGGGTGAGAATAAGGCATTTGCCTACTCTGAATCGGGCCTTCTCATATAGGGTGTGGGAGTTTGAAAGTTGAAACCTAGTCAATGAAGGATAATGGTGCTGTATGATTGTTGTATGTAACCCCTACTCAATGTTTTCCTGTGAGAAGATGGTATTATTACCAGGGTTGTCACTAAGATGAATCCTGAATACGTCCTTTCACACCTCATCCCCCATCATGGAAATACATCCTTTTACACACACACACTGGAAAACTGGCGGCGGAAACCCGTACCAGACTGCCTATCTATCTAACTAATAGCTGGGTACGGATAGGGGAATCTTTATAGTTATACAAAATAAACAATTTGAATAATCTATCTTTTTGTATCAGTGAAATTGTAGGTATAAAAACGACTAATCCTTTTCTCACACAGAAGTAAGTAAACAAATATAACTGCATGTTTGCATATATATATATATATATATATATATATATATGGTTATAATAGTAATAATAATAATAATATATATATGTACGTATATACATGTATATGATTATGATAGAGATGATAATAATAATATATATATATATATATATATATATATATATATATATATATATATATATATATATATATATATGTATAAGTAGGTATATATATATATATGTATATATTTATGTATATAAGACTTGTCAGCTTACACATATTTCTCTATATTTTGTGCATGTATCTACATACACATGGACTGACACATTCATACACACGTATATACACACATGTATAATGCCACAAATACACAGATTGATATATTTAAAAATCTACTATAATTGTACACATATTCATAAGGATATGTTTTATAGATCTAACCAACCATTGAAAGTTTTCAATTGAAAAGGAATAGAAAGAATAAAATAGGTTTCATATTTTGCTTGTCATGCCTGGTCAAAAACATTAAGCCTACTCGATATACTAAAAGTTATATATGCAAAGCAAAAAAAATTGAAAAAATGCATCAACAAACACACCTGAGATAGGTGAGGCACAGGTGATTGAGAAGGAGATATTATTTTTAAATTCTTGACTACATTTTATCGTCATCTTTATTCAATTTGTTATTTTTTTTATCGCAACTTTTGCACAGACCGATTTCCCTCCAGCAGTGAGCAAACAGCATTTGCTCGGAAAGAAGAAGCTATTTACTCATCGCCGGAGGGTAATCGGTCAGAGTAAAAGTTGTCATAAAAGGCAGCTAAAAAAAAATTGACCTGGAGGTAAAAAGGAGTCAAACATTTTTTAAATGATAATGGTGTATAATAGATCATCTGATTGAAATTGAAAAAAAAACCTGGAAGCAATGTATAGAATAAGTAATGTTGATATACTTCAAAACTTGCTAGGATTGAAAGATAAATATATTTGAAAAAAAATGGATGAAATTTGAAGCAAAGAAAAAAAAGATTGAATTAGGAAGAAAGTCAGAAAGGAGAAAGAAAAATGAAAAAGAAATAGAAGATATGTTCCTGTGTTAATTTTTCCCTGTTTTAAAAAAGATTTTTTTGCATACCTAAAAATAAATATATTAACAACTTGATAAATAAACAAACTTTCAAGCAACTTTTTTTTTTCCAAGTATTTTGACCGTGTGCAAGACCCTCTTTTTTTCCCCTTCAAAAAATGTCTTGAAAGGTAAATATTGTTGTCCTGACACACATTGACGAGAACTTGGAGAGGAGTTTAAAAAATTGGATTATGGATGAGAGAAATTTAGGGAAAAGTATTTTTTTTAATATTCCTGGCTGAAATTAAGGGTTGGGAGTCTTATATGGCAGGGTTTCTCAAACTCAAAAATATATGATGCGTAACCCAAGAGTTCCGCATCTTACATTTCTGTTTCAGTGACTGATTTTGATAAATAAACCATTCACATTTTCAAATGAAATATTTTGTGGTATCAATGCAAAAATTCAAAATGCCTCCCTTGTCAACTTCATTTGTTGGTTTTTATCAAGAAAGTCAGGCTTAATGTAGAATTAACACTAACTTTATAAGTATGAAAAACCATATCTATATCTTTTAGGTTCCGAAAATCTCTCAGGGGTTTGTGAGTGTGAAAGGTTTGCAAAACTCTCATATAAGCCATCAGATACAGTATTTGTTGAGCAATCTAGCTCTTTATGTTTTTTACACATGAACAAGTCAAAATGAAAAAAATGCTCTGACTTTTATTGTAAATATAAACTATCAAAAGAAAGAAAATATGGAGATGCACACACACATACACACACATACACACATACACGCACATACCCCGCAAAAAAAGAAAAAAATGTGTCATTAAATCTAGAAGGGATTTTCCAGATAACATTTCATAAAAAACAACATAAACTGAGATATTTCCCCTTCAAACTTTTTGAAGGAAAAAATAGGAGATAGAGAGAATTTCTCTGACAAATGCATGTGCAATAGAGTACTTATATACTTATTTCCATTATTTATGATATTTGTTTCATTTTATATTGATCTGTTGAAGTTTGATTATAAGATTAATAAAGGTGTATGTTCCCCAGAGGCTGGTAAATATAATTTCTTTTGATGTAAAGAACAGGTGAAAAGGCAGTCATTTTGCAACCATTTAAATGAAGATGTTGACCATCCGGGTTTGTTATGATTCCATATCCTGTAAATACATGCCATTATACTGGGGCAGATTGACAGTGATCTAAGCTCTCCCCACCCCTGGGCAAAAAGGGTTATTGGCTCCACAAATCTTTTTCTACTTGGGCCTCTCTGTGTTTTGGACCCTTGGGCATTACCTGGTTGCACAACCGATCAATCCACCCCTACCATCATAAATAAATAGGTATGTGCATTATGTATGCATGTGTGTGTGTTTATATATATAAATATTTATATATATATATATATATATGTGTGTGTGTGTGTGTGTATATATATATACATATATATATATATATATATATATATATATATATATATATATATATATGTATATATACACATACATATATGCATGTAGTTATATGTATAGATAGATAGATATACAGAGAGATAGATATAGATATACATGCAAAGTGCAACTTCAAAGTTGAGGAAATTTGAAAGGTACACACAAACAATGTAATTCAGACATTTGCCGAGGTAGTGTGCTAATAGAAGGCCAGAGACTCTGTAGGGAAATGGGTGAAACTAGGTGTTGGGGTAAGTAATTTTCTTTCATGGTCAAATTCTCCAAACTTTTAGGTTGCACCTTCTGAGTGTGTGTGTATATGTCCATGTCTCTATGTATGCACATATATATATATATGTATATATTTATAAAAAAATATGTATTTATATATATATATATGTGTGTGCGTTTTTTTTCAATTTCCATAAAAGTAGTGTCTCGGATGGGTCATGCATGAAAAGATGGTGTCTGGGTGGAGGGTACTGTGACAGGTACCCAAAGAAACATGGCTGAAATACATGTCAATACAAATCAAAAAAAAAAAAAAAAAGGAAAAAAATTACAAATAAATAATTGAAAAAAAAAACAATAAAAAATATTCTTTTTCTTCTTTTTTTGTGTGGGGTGTGTGGGGGGGTGTTTCAAAGAATTCACTCACCTGTTTTTCATCTTTTCCCTTGCCTGTCGTTGTTGCGATAGCCCGGTCGCAGAAACTACCCTCGAGAAGAGCAACACCAGACGGCCGGCTCGACGTTTCGTTTTCAAAGTAAAACAGAAAATTTTGGTAAAGTATAAACCACCTGAGTTGCCATTTACCTGTGTCGGAGCTTTTTTTGTACAGGTAACTGCACAGGGTATTTTCCTGGCGTGCTTTGTTCGCCAAGTACAAAATTTGGCTCTCGTTAAAACGGATTGCTTTTTGCATTGTCGAATTTTTATATATATTTGGATTGATATATTCCGCAAGCTAGACTGATTTGTTAGTAGTAGTAGTAGTGTTGGTAGTAGTAGTAGTAGTAGTAGTAGTAGTAGTATCAATAATTGTGGTAGTAGTAGTAGTAGTTGTCTTAATGGAAGAAGTATTATTACTCGTAACAGTAGTAATGTTGGTAGTGGTAATGTTGTTGTTATTGGTGGTAGTGTTAATATCACTTGTTACAGTAGTGATGGTGAGGGGGGGGAGAAGGTGATATTTTTTGTGGCAGTAGTAGTAGTAGTAATGGGCTTGTGGAGACTGTAGTAGTAATAGTTATGCTATTATTATTATTATTGGTAATAGTAGTAGTAGTAGTCGTAGTAATAATAATCGTGGTGGCATTTCATGCTGCTGGTAACAGAAATGGCAGTTGGAGTTTAGTTGATGATGATAGTGGTTTTATTATTATTATTATTATTATTATTGTTATTATTATTTTGGTGGTGGTGGTAGAGGAGGCAGGAGTTGAGGGCAGTGGTGGTGGTGGTGGTGTTATTTCAGGTTATTGTTGTCAAAGGAGTGCAACACACTGAGAACTCATGATAGTAATTGTTGCTTTTCAAGTGATAATGTTTGTAATAGTAGTAGTAGTAGTAGTAGTGGTGGTGGTGGTGGTGATGGTGATGGTGGTAGTATTAGTAATATAACTATCTAGTGATCATAACAACATCAGTCTAAACAACACAACAATGTTGACATCATGCTCTGTCTACAAGCATTGTCATGGCCATCATCCCCTCTCTCTTTCTTTCTTTTCTTTTCTTTTCCTTTCTTCTTCTTCTTCTTCTTCTTCTTCTTCTTCTTCTTCTTCTTCCTGTCCTTCCCTTCGGTTTCTTCCACTACTCCCCCCACTCACTTGACAATCCTACTCGCTCTCCTTTTTCTTCTCTCTTTCCACCTTCTTCTTCTTCTTGATGTATCTTCCTCTCTTTCCCTTCTTTTCTGGTTGCTCCTTTCTCAATGTGTGTGTCTCTCTCTCACACTTTCTCTCCCTCTCTCTCCCTCTATCTCTCCCTTTCTCTCTCTCTACATGTACATATATCACATATCGTTTGTCCTATGTGTAACAGTCTTTTCCCCCTCCACCTTACTCTCCCTTTCTCAGCTTGTTGCTCTCCCTCCGTTTTTCCTTTCTTTCTTTCTTCCTTTCTTTCTTCCTTTGGGTTGCTTTTACCACTTTTTTTTTCTTCTTCTTCTTCCTCCTCTTCTTTCTTCACTGGCGTAGTTCCCTCCTCCTCTCTTCTTCCTCTTCTTCCAAATCCAGGACTACAAAAACCTGATCCTTCCCTCTGCGCGCGTTTTTTAGCGCACGCACGCACGCGCTTTCTGCGTAAGTGCGCGCTTATCCAGTCTATGTGCGCGCGTGCGTCGTACTCTTGATTGTGCCGATATCAACTTTGCCCGTGCAAATAGCACCACCAACGTCCGTGTCTATAGCAGTTTCAACTTTCAACATTCAGCTGTGGTCGCCAATAGCGAAAAGAAGAAAAAAAAACAAGAAAAAAAAAACTTACCATGATGACATTTTCGCTCTTATCCTACCAGCGAACTGCCTCTCAACATAATCGCAAGGAATAACACTTATATGCCCCCTTACTTAAAACAAAAAAATAGGAAGAGAGAGAAGATAATTCTTTGTGTTTTGCCACTTCATGTTTTTTTCTTGTTTTCTTTTTATATGAAAATCATATTTTTCACCTTTTTCGGGTTTTTCTTCTCTTTTCAACAAAGTCCGTACAATTTTTTTCCCCCTAGTTTTTAATAATCATTCACTTTTTCCATTCAAACGTTTCTCTTGGGGGTTTGGGGTCATTTTTTACTCTCATTTTATATCGTATTCTGTTCATTTTTTTGGCGTTTTTCCTTGCAAGATCATTTGTTTGATTGTTTTTTAAGAGAGAGAGTGAGTGAGAGAGAGAGAGAGAGAGAGAGAGAGAGAGAGAGAGAGAGAGAGAGAGAGATAGAGATGTTCTTTTTTGTACCCTCTTTATTTGAAAAAAAAAAATTATCAGTCACAGAGTCCTCTAACGTATATGCTCTCCTTTTTTTCTGCTTACTTCCTTTCCTTTCGATTATTTACTACTTATTTTGTTGTCGTTTAAAAAAGTCTTTTTGCTGGAGATTTCATTATTTTCTTGTTTTTTAACCCGAAAAGTTTTTTTCTTTAGCAAAAGAAAAGGTCGTTTTTGATCTCAAGTCTCGTATAAACCCTAGAAAAGCAAAGGAAACCACAAGTTCCACGCTACGCTCGTTGCAAATCCTAGTCCAAAAAGAACAGTTCTCGTTCCATGACGTCCAGTGTTTTTCTCCAGAAACATTAGGCAACAAAACGACATTGATTTTAATGTAGCAGATGGTTTTAACGGAACAGTTTATTATACCGCGGTTATATAATACTTTCACATCACAGGCTTTTAAAACAAATTTACAAAATTTTTCACACTTTCTTCTCTTTCTCTTTTTTTTCCGGGCCTTATTTTCTGCACTTCGGTTCGGTTGTTTGTTGCGTTATTTTTCAGTTTTTCATTTTATTACTTTTTTGTTTTTTTTTTACTTTCCTGGGTCGTTGAAAAATTAATGAATTCCGAAGTGTCCTACTATTGAAAGCCTTCTACACACGAACACGTTACGCCTATACATTTATTGGCATTTCAGTGACTTGCATAGACTCTGAGTACGTGTGTTAGTACTTACTACTTACTGATTTACTTCCGAATGCGCACTTTAAATATGCGTAAAAATCGAATTGAAATGGATTCCCTTCTTCAAGGTACCATACTAGTTTATTAGTGCTTATTAAACAGTTGCGTTGGACAGACCTTTGCACAAGTTGTATATTTTAATTTTTACGCAGGCAGGGTACTTTACTGCATAAGTGAGATATATAGGTTATTCACCTCTTTATTGAATAGATATTGGAACATGAATTATTCATCTATTTCCGTACAAATCTGCAGGAGAATGTCGATGAAAAGAGGTATCTTTGATGTAGATTTTAAGATTGTATCTTATAATTGTATGTTGATTTCCAACTTTTATTTTTTCGCTCTTCAACCTTTCAGTCTTTGCTTACAATCAGGTAGTGTTTTGTGGGGTTGTTTCATGTACCTCCTTGGGTAAGAAGAGGTTTTAGGTGGGGTGGAGGACAGCGACCGATATCTACATTCTACCCCCTTGAATGACGGAGTCAGAGGAAGAAAGAAAGAAAGAAAGAAAGGAAGGAGGAAAAGACTGATATATTATATATATGTATATTTATGTATATATATATATATGTATGTATATATCATTTAAGAAAAGTATACTACACATAGAAAAGATAAGAAAGGTATAACAAACCAGTAATGTTGACAGTGGTGGAGAGGGTCCCTTGGAAAACGGAAAAGGGTTTTTTAGAGCTCATGGGTCCCCTTTCTTTTCTTTCTTTTTTTCTCTTTTTTTTCTCTCCTTTTTTTTTACCCACCCCTTTTCTTCCTTTTCTTTTTCTTTTTTTAAATCTCTTTTTTTTTTTTTTTTTGGTCTACGGAGGTGCTTTGTATTGTCTCAACCGGACAAGGGCCTGGTATTTGGGGGTGTCTGTCATTATGTCGGACCCCCTTATCTTTGGTGACCAGAGGCGTAAAAAAACAGTGCTACAGGTGGTGTTCCACTCTTGTGGTTTAGTCTTCTAGATTAGCTCCGACTTGCAACGACGATCGTTAGTCTTGTTGTGCTGATGACGCTCTGTGCCGAGGCGCGCGCGCACTCTTTTCAGTGGAGCGCACCTTCTCTTCTGCTTTCTATTTCATTTTCACCACTTTTCGCTGCCTCGTCGCCGTACACGTTGGCTCGTTCCGTCTCACAACCACATTACGCTTTAAACTTACCTCTTCTTTCTTCTCTAAGCCCATGCACTTCTCTTTCCATTCGTCGTTTCTTGTGCGCTCTCTATCAATATTTCTGTCATGTGAATTCGTCGATTTAGCTCACCTGTAGTGACTAATGACTGGGGATCAAGTGACAGCAAGTCTCCCCGATGCTCCAGGACTCTCCCCAGTATTCTGGTCGATTTCAGTAACGCTGTAGTTCGGATGGTCTCGGCTCCTTCCCCGGATTCCCTAATTCATCCAACCCAACATCTTATCTAGGTTCTTCGGGACTGTTCCCGGGGCTCCGACAACTATTGGTACAACTGTCACCTCTGTACTATGCGATTATCTTGCTAATATCACTTTCTTCACAGAATAAAACACATCTGAGAACGTATTCCTTTCCAATGTTTTGTTTTTCTCTCTTATTTTTCTTCATCGATTTAACTTCTTCTTCTTCTTCTTCTTCTTCTTCTTCTTCTTCTTCTTCTTCTTCTTCTTCTTCTTCTTCTTCTTCTTCTTCTTCTTCTTCTTCTTCTTCTTCTTCTTCTTTTGTTTCGTTTTCACATCGTTTCCTATCCAAAGTTCCCTGTGATAACCACAATAACATCCTTTGTATACCTATTTTATAAATAAAATTGGACAGAAATGTGTATCAAATAATAATAATAATAATAATAATAATAATAATAATAATAATAATAATAATAATAATAATAATAATAATAATGATGATGATGATGATGATGATAATAATAAAAAAAACGTATGAAAAGAGCGCGAGGGAGAGCAATAAAAAGCGCTCTGAACGAATGAATGAAGTCACGAGCAAAAACAAAACAAAACTGCACGGGTCTTTGTTTTTAGGGTATTTAAAAAGCTTGGCTAAACGAAAAGCAAAACAAATGTGTGAGTGAAAAAAACAACAAAAAACTGTAAGCAACAAGAAATAAGCATTTGAAATCTCATTTCCAGGAGAAAAACCTTCCAACCTCAGCTGTTGAGGCACCGTAATGATATCACATGACGTGAAAATATCGCTGTGACATATCGATGATTATCTCTTTATTCATTTTGGTATGAATGCAATAAAGAATCCCCCAGGACTAGGGTGCCTCCCGTTTATGCTGCGTCCCGACCGTAAACGAAAACACGGCTGAAAATCAGATACTCCACTCTGATCTCGGCCTTCAGGCCCAGAAAGGACACAATATCAGCCGAAACAAAAATCGATCTTATTGCTGTTGTTGTTGTTTTTTGTTTTTTTTTAAACGAAATTTTTTTTTATCGTGTTTTTCTTTATTTCTTTGTTTGTTGGTCTTTTTATGATATTTATGTTATTGTTGTACAAGTATGCTTTTTTTTTAATTCGTTTTATTCTTGATCTTTTCCGTACATTCATTTTCTTCACTTTCACAATTTTTTCCTTCTCCTTCGTTTCTGATTTCTCTCTTTCCCTTCTCTTCTTCCTTCTTTCTTTCTTTCTCTCTTTTTTCCTCCTTTCTTATTTTACTGTACACCTAAAATCTTCTAATCTTCCACTCTTCTTTTCATATCTACAACCAGAGGGGTACGAGCCAGGTGAACAGGAAGAACAACTGCACCCTCAAAATTCAGGCTAAACAGTGTCGAATCTCGGACCTAACATAGTAAATCGGTCAAAACCGAGTGGAATTTCGGTCATATCAAACCCTCTGCCCTCCTTAACAAAAGAGTTCCCACACACCCATTTACATAAACATATAGACATTTCAAGAATGCCCAAAAACTAATCACACGAGTCTAGTCACATGCTCCTTGCTCATCCTGTAAAAACTCGTGTACCACAACACCGACCTAAACAATCACATCAACACAAGTCGCACACACTTACACACGGACACTCAGAGTGCCTCACTGTGTGGTAATGGTTAGCAAGCCAGGCTCGCAGATCATTGCAGTGAGTTCCATTCTTACCGAGTGTCCCACGCTCGGGGCCTTGTGCTAAATCTAAGCTCTGTTTAGTACACGGAGTCAAACGGCCGATGTTTGTTTTTTTTTTCAAGCCCAAACGGAACACATTAAAAACACATTTCGTTTTCTGCCCTATATTACGTGTATTAAGCACATCACATGCGCGCGCACACTCACTCACACAAACTGGATCAATTCAGCATAAACTTACATTGCAAACTGACCGCCCCCACCCCACAAACAACTAATGGTATGTTAAAAAAATAAAAAAAACGTTCTTTGTTGACATTAGTAAATTTTGATGTTTTCAGCCCTCTAGCTCCATTGGTGCGACCTGTACACATGATACATACATACATACATACATACATACATACATACATACATACATATCCAGCCGGACCGACTCGAAAACTGAAAAAAAAACTTGTGTTGACAGTTCTAATGACAGTTTTGCTTGACGGTTTCTCACAGGTACAGGTATTACCCGCTTTCCGAATGTTCGCTTTTGGCCACTTTTTCGCCTCTACGAAAAGTATGCAGTTTGCGAAAATTAAGTTCAGCATTTGTTTCGCAGCGAACCTTTTTAGAGACAGCGCACACTATCTACCCCCCTCTCTCTCATACTTCTCAATACATTCCACCACCCCAAGCTCCAACGACCATCCAAAGATACTATTATCATTTTTGCGGGGTCGGGTAATGCTAAGACATTTTTTTATGTATGCTCCTTCGTTTTATGCTATTCTGGTCTGACGAATATTTTCTATTTCTATTTTCTTTTTAAATTCATTTCATAGGAACACTTTAATTCACAGCTGGGGAAACCTGTACACAATATTAATTTGTTGGCAGTACTTCTTTTTCTTTCAAAGAAAACCTGTTCTCTCTCCTTTCGGACTCTGCAATTTCGCAACCCGACTGCCATTAGAACATAACACGAAAAAATAACAAAGAGAAAAAAAAACGAATTGCTGTTGTTCCCTGAGGATGATGGTTCTGTGACTGCGTTGAGAAAAAAAATCATTGCCATTTTAATCTTTTTTCCCCGTAAAATTTAAATGGAACAATATTGAGAAACCATCAACCAAAACTGTCAGCATAGGTTTCTTCAGGTTTTAAATGATTCTGGCAGGCTGGCGATGTATGCTTCATTTACACATGTATGCTTAATATCAACGAACCTAAAGGTCTTAAAAAATCAAACATTTACTAGTTATTATATCCAGAAAAACGTTTTTTGTTTTTGTCGACGAAAAAAGTTTATTTTTGGAGGGTCAATTTATCATGTACGTTCATGCTAAATTGGTTGCCTAGTTTGTGTCCGGCAGCGTTCACGCTTGTCTTTCGAAAATTCAGACTTTTTTGTGATCCGACAGAAGGTGAGGGAGAAAAAATTATTGATTGATCAGCCCCTTTTCAATTTTTAATTGATCAACCCCAACACGGTATGCCGCTAAAAGATTGAGCGACTAACCAGACCGGTTTTCCTTCTGTTTTTTCCCTTTTTCATTAGGGAATTATGAAGTAAGTATGGTTCGTCTGTAAAAAAACTTGGAACAAGTGTCATCTTTTTTTAGATTTTCAATTCTCTAATGGTCCGATCTGTCTAAACGCGAACAAAAAAGAAAGAAAAACATCTCCAAGTAAGCTGCTCGTATTTTAGAGCTACAATAAGACGAAATGAGCTGCAGAGTGGTCTAACGGCTAACGTTAGGGATAATGGTAATCGGCAAGGTCGAGTTCAATCTTCGTCCGTGGCAGATCGTGTCCACTTCGCTCTAATACCCTTCGGAAAGACATGAATCCATCTCCTTTCGCCAAAACTGGAATGGAAAAAAAAAAAATAAGATGAAAAAAATATCATTAAAAAAAAAATCAATCTCAAATAGTTGAATTTACTTGACTTGGTACGCGTTCGGCGTTTCGGGATAGAATCTCGTGCGATTTTGCCAACAATCACCTGTAGTGTATAGCTTGAAAAAAGAAGCGAGGGAATACAAGGCCGTATGTTCTCGGAGTAGGACACAACCCAACCAGGATACTTTTTTTTTAAAAATTCTAATCAATTTCCAGCACGTTTAGAGACCATACGAGATGAGTATCTGAACATATACAGACTATTCTATCTTATCAGAGAATTGTTCAAACAGAGAATTCTAGTTGTATACTGATAGTGGAACTTGGAAACGCCTTTCTACCCTCCCCCAAATTGTAAGAGAATACCGTACCATGCGTTCTTACAGCACCACTACATGGTATACCCCTGAATATCACTCATCAGTGTTTGGTTGCAGTAATTGAATTATCTCTCTCCTTATTTCCGGCGCAATTTTACAGAAACCGTAAAGGGCTGAAAATCAAACATTCACTCCTTATTACATCCAGAAAATGTTCAGTTTTATTTTAAAAAAAAAACAAATAAGTTTTTTTTGCAATATGAGTTTATGCTAAATTGACCATTAGATTGTGTCCAGCAGCATGCATACGTGCTTTGGGAAAATTCAAGCAAAAAGAGGGCGTACAATCAGTGCTCTCTCCTAATAGTCACCTATGGAGCTGAGATATGGAACCTAACCAAGAGACTGTCCTTCAAACTAAGAACCCTGCCACGTGCACAGGAGAAAATCATGTACAACACCATACAGGGTGGTCACAAAACAGCACAGTATATTAGAGGGAAAATCGGGTAAGAGATATCAAATAATCCATTAGAAATCTCAAATGGCGAAGGGCTGGTCATGTTGCAAGAATTTCGGAAAACCGCTAGACATCACGGCTCACAACGTGGATCTCTGGAAATTATACGCGCAATTGTCGCTGACAGATAATAAGATAGCGTGACGAACAATACAAGTTCAGAAAATGCTGGCTCCGCGACGCCCATGATAGATGTGGCGAATCTCATGGAAAGCTGATGTCCAACAACGGACGCTAAAAGACTGATGATGATGATGATCATCATCATCCACTGATCTTGTGATGACTATCCGTTGGAATGTTATACATGACGTATTTATTCAAGCTGTATGAGCAATGAACAGTGTGACTTTTTCTGTATGCTTCTCAGTCATTGATAAAGGACTCATATACTTCATAAAGATAACAATTCCGCTGGTGAAAACATCTCCTACCCACCATTTGAAACAATGGATCTTTCTGCTCGAACGAGTTCGGTCACTTTTTAATAAAACATCTGATGACATTAATAGGACGTAAAAATTTACTTACACTATTAACAGCTTTAAAGTAGTGAAATATTACGTATCGAAGTAGGGGAGAAAACGCGAAGAAACCGCTAGAACTCTGCAGATACACGAGCAGATATTTTTATCAAATGAATTACGGCCTACAGTACAGACACACGCGCACACACACACATACACATATAAGGGGGTTCGATAGTGGATACATAGCACTTCACTCTCAAACTCCGTAGCGCAGGCGTTTGGGCTATTCAAGTACTGGCCCCGTTAGGTTAGGACCTGTAAAGACGTGGCAAACCCTCCCGGATCTTCGTCTGCAGAGCCAAGCCATCATGGTTCCATTCACATTTTGTGTGTCTTTCTCGCAGTGGTTGTTCGATTCATGCAATACAGGAATGCCTTGAATAGTGCTTTTTTATTAGTGCAGGTTTTGATGTAGTACGGTTATGGTACCGCTGTACAAATTAATGTATCTGCTGGGAAGAAACATATCATTTATAGTAGGACCTCGAATAGTGTAGTTTTGAACAGATCGGAAAATTTTAACAGCACCATTCAAGATATACCAGGTTGGAAACTGTCATTTAACTGTCATTTAAAACTGCCACTCAAACTGTTAAAATAGGTTTCTTTTAGTTTTCAAGTTGGACTGGCTGGCTATGTACGTATCATGCGTACAGGCCGCACCAATGGAGTTAAAGGGTTGAAAATGGAAACATTTACTCGTTATAATGTCTAGGAAAAAAAACGGCTTCTTTGGTTTTTTTAGAATCATCCGAAGTACTTTTCTTAGAAGATTTTTCAGTTTGCAATGTAAGTTTATTCTAAATTGATACCTAAATTTATATCTGCTTGTTTCTCCGAAATTCAGATCTTTTCAGTAATCACTGCCCAACAAAAAGCAAGAGAAATAATTGATTCATCACCCACTTTTTCTAATTGATTACCACCAACACGGCTGGCAGAAGACGGTAGTTTCAACTGAGTGAATAACCAGACCTCTATGTTATTTCTTTTCTTGAAAAAGGTAATCTCATAGAAATTTAGTATATCCGTGATTTTCCCCTTGGGTCATGAATAGTAATTAATACTTATTCAGATAAGCAAAACAGCGTGTATTGTTTATCTAATAATCTGTATCTCGCCTGGCCATCCTATGTCTTCGATACGTCTACAAACAGCGCGTGTAAATAAAATGTTTACATCGAATATGGAAGTCTTTTCTTCTCTCTTTCTTCGGTCGCTTTAACTACGTACAAGTCCTTTCTTTCTTCTCTTTTCTTTGGGTTGCTTTAACTACGTACAAGTCCCTTCTTTCTCCTCACTTCCTTCGGTCGCTTTAACTACATACAAGTCCTTTCTTTCTCCTCACTTCCTTCGGTTACTTTAGATATGTATAAGTTCCTTCTTTTTTCATCTTTCCTTCTTTTCACTTACTTTTGGGACTGCAATCTCCTTTCCTCTTGTCCGCTTGATGTGAACAGTGACGGATTATATATGCAGCAAAAATAGCTTTAGCTACAGGCCCCGCATTTTCAAGGGCCCCACACAAATTCTTTCAAGCAAACAATTCTGATTCAGTGATTCTGCACTTCAGAAAATTCTATCTTTAGAAATAGAGTAGTGGTACGACTATATGGAATACATTACCGTAATATGTAGTGCTATCAACAAATATGAATACGTTTTGAATTCAATATGATGTTGATTACACCATCTCTATCGCTAATGTTTTAAAGACCTGGGTATTGTGCAAATGATTTTTTATGTGTGCTTTTATATATAAATTGTAAACTTTCTTTCACACTAAAATAAATGTTTCAATGTTCATAATACAAAATGTGACGGACATAATTGAGGGTATATCACAGATTTTTTTAAAAATGAACAAATGTATAGACAGTTTTTGCTGAGGAGGCTCGTGCCAGTCAATTGTTGAGTAGTTTAAAGGAAATGGTCTGTGCCTGAGCACCTGTTCTGTTCCCTGTTTCTCTCTTCAACGAGCGTTTGCAATCCTAGATTTTGTCTGGGATCGAACCTCAACTTTTGGCAATTGAAAAAAATTGGCTCGGTCTCTAAACCGTCCAATAGATAAGTCCTGATGTGCTCTGACCAAAAAAGATTAAAGGCGAACAGGAAAGAGAGAGAGAGAGAGAGAGAGAGAGAGAGAGAGAGAGAGAGAGAGAGAGAGAGAATGTACGTGCTTATATATATATATATATATATATATATATATATATATATGTATATATGTGTGTGTGTGTGTGTGTGTGTGTAGAGGAAAGCAAAGACAGAGAGATAGAGAGAGAAAGTAACAGTGGAAGAGAGAATACCCATGGAAAGGGCAAACAGACAAGATGTAAATAATTCCATTTATCGAAGATAATACAACAGCCGATATTCCAGTCTCCTGAGAATGGAAAGCATCTAAAATAGAGTAATCAATTCGTAAAAGAAGCCCACGGAAATATCAAAAGAGCTTTTTTCGAAAAAGAAAAAGAAAGAAGAATTTTTAGAAAGGGTCTAGTGGAGTACTGATGCCAATTTTCAAGTCTGTTTAAAAAACAGTACGGCCAAGAGCGCTGGAACACATAAACGCTTAAACACTCGCACATAAAAAAAGGAATAGAACCCTCCGCCACCTTAGGTGGCTACGGTTGTTCAACTAGGCCCTGTGAATGACAAAAATAAATATTAATGAAAAAAGTCCCTCCTGGATCAATAATCCATTTTTATGTGATATTTTAAATCCTCAAATGTGAAAAAAAAATATATGTATTTATTTTTCTAAGAATTTTGGTTTTGGTATTGGTAGGGAGAGGGCTAAAATCTCGAGGTCTTGTGCAGCACCACTTAAAAGACTTAAGCACGGCCAAGGACACATAAAAAAAACAAACAGATAAATAGGACAGGTCTGGTTAATCACTAAATAGAAAACCGTCACGCGACCAACCTCTCTAGGCAGCATACCATGTTGGGGATGATCAATCGAAAAAAATTGGAAAGGAATCTACAATGAGTAAGTAATTTCTCACGCATTAAATAAAAAAGCGTGAACGCTACCGGACACAAACTAAGGAATCAATTCATTTAACACTTATACTGTGAATTGGACCCCCTCGTTGAAAAAAGACTTATGTGAAGGCATTTAAAGAAAAAAAAAAAAACGTTTTTTCAAGATAAAATAAGGAATGGGTGTAGCTCCATAGCTGCGTCCCGTAAGAGCGCCTCAGACGTTGCCAATTTAAAAAAAATATTTTCGCGCTAGTTTGACTGCTAAAGAGCGCTAAAAAGCGCTAAAGTAAGAGAGAAAAAATACACCAAAACTAAAAAAAGAAAATTGCTAAAACGCATTAGAAAGATGCTTGAAATTGCCAAAACACACCAGAATGGCCAAAACGATCAAGTACCCCAGCTCTAATTTAGTGGGGGTTTTTTTGCCCTGTCGACCAGAACCAGAAATGCACTGAATTTACCGCAAAAAGAGCTAAATTAGCAACACTACAGCCAGCCAGACTAACTTAAAACCTAGAGAGCCTATGATGTTGCTGACAGTTTTGGTTGACGATTTCTACAAGTATGTAATAGATATGAAATCTTAGAGAGACAAAGAGAGGGGGGAGAGACAGACAGATAGACAGACAGAGAGAGACAGAGAGACAGAGAGACATACAGACAGAGGGAGACAGACAGACAGACAGAGAGAGACAGACAGACAGACAGAGAGACAGAGAGAGAAGCAGAAGAGAAAAGGAGAGAAGAAGATGTGTTTACTTTGTGGTTTAAATCAATATATCGATCCATATTTTGATTTTCTTCTTTACGGGTTTTGACAACCATCGGACCAGGTATAAAAACTGATCACCTTCCATTTTATTTCCTACTATGATTAGTAGTTGTAGCAGTGTCGGCGGAGATGACAGGGGAAAAGGCACACCTGAACTGTGCCAAAACCATCCCCGCCCCACCCACGATTCCACCGACAGGAGTACCAGAGGAGCCAGGTACGCATGTACCTATCCATTTCCTTGTGCAACATTTCTCTTCATACTTGTAATATAAACATTTCAACACGATTGAGAAATAACACGCGTGCGCGTGTGCACACACACACACACACACACACATATATATATATATATATATATACATTGACCTTTGCATTGCCGGTGACTGTTTAGCACAATGGTAAGTGCAACGCTAGTTTGAAGCGGCTACCCTATCAGTTGTTGGTTCGATATATATATATATATATATATATATATATATATATATATATATATATATATATATATATATATATATATATATATATACTCTAGCTGCAAATATTGTTTAATACATATTTCGTTAAAAAGTACAGACAAAGAGCATATTTCTACGAGTAATCTTTTCTGGTTTTCGTTCAAGTGAATAAATCTTTGGTTACGATAATCACAAATATCTTCGAAGAGATAATATACACCATCTCCACTGCTGGACAAAGGCCTTTTCCAGCTCCTTCCATGTCGACCGAGACGATGCTAACCTGACATGTCTTACCGGTAAATCTCATCTCTCCGTCTTGTGTATGGTCTTCTTCTGCTGCGTTTGCTGTCTTGGGGGCACCAACCTGTTGACCTTTTGTACGATCTTTTATCTTTACTTCTCCCTAGATGTCCTGCCCATCTCCTTTTTTATCTTTTAATTATTTCCATTTTATTTCGGTCTGTTCTCAGACCCCTTTTGATCTTTCCTATCTCCAAGTATCGTCCCCACCAATGCTCTTTCCTTACACACACACACACACACGTTTCACGAAATCACTCACAACCTTACAGTAAGACACGCACGCACATGCGCACGTGCGCGTTACAGAAATATTGCGAGGTTTCGCGAAATCCTAAGGGATTTCGCGAAATCACTGAACATTTAAATAATTCCATGAAATCCCTTGTCTCACAATCAGTGTGGTAATGGTTAACAATCTTTCGATGTTGACCATTACTACGGTAATGAGTCCAATTCTCAATAGGCGCATAAGTCACCGATGCCATTATCGTAACGGGGCAGACAAAACGGAGAATGTGTTCATCCCCCAGGATCACCATTATTCCAACAGGCTTGCCCTTTGAAATCGAGTGAATCAAACTCCCAGGGAGACTCAGCTTTGCCATGACCATCAACAAGGCTAAGGGACAATCTCTCAAGATTGCTGGTCTCAACCCTATCGCCAAAATATGAATATGATACTGTCCAAAAATATTTGGTGGCACAGAGTTTCAATGTGGTAGAGTTTTGGTAATAGATAATACCTGATAATATCTAGTTCGATTGTGTGAGGTTCCACTAGAAATGATAGAATCCTGCTGTCTGGTTTAGAAGAAAAATAACTCTCATAAAATGGTCGGGATGTACTCATTCACGGGTGACGCTGTATGATGTGCTTACAAGTGATGAAGGAGAATAATGAAAGATCTAGAACGATTTATGTATAAAAGAAAAAAAACAAACAGGTAATCTTGCTACGCCTCTGGAGTAGTAAAGCTAAAGGCCCATGCAAACTTGCCCATCAGCCCACCCTCTTCTGGGACTTGGATGGGTTCACATAGCCTGAATGTTGCTCATATAGTGAACTCGTTTGCTTGAAAAATGACTAAAAACAAGCTTGCGATGTTTGCCCGAGGAGGCATATATTTTGAGAACCAGTTGTGCGGCCTTGACGTGATTCGACAACCCATCAGAGGGGAACAGACACTCTTTCATAGGGTTACTCTGTCGACAGTGGGACTTCATTGAGTGAGCTTGTGTACTGCGTGACCGTCACATCCACAATGCGCATCCCTCACGTTTCGCAGGGGTTTATTTTTAAAATAATGCCATCCTTCAAATCTGTCAGCCTCTCCGTCCCCAGTCCAGATTTGACTCCTTGGGATTCTTGGCTATTCTCAAAGCAAAGTTTGCTGTTGAAGTGCAGATCTCAGACCATGGACAAGAGTATGCAGCGAGATAGCCGAGGGCGACCCCGACGGTTTGCAGACGGTTTTCAAAAGTTGAAGGATCGCTGGAATAAATGTACGAGGTCCACGTGTCATATCCCAGGGACGATTATTTTTTCATTGATATTAAATGGCTGGATACTCTCTGGATAGATATTTTATTCTCTTTATTAAAATCCTGTCCGATAAGGCCGTCTGTCGTCATGAGTTAAAAACATCTGCGGATTCGATTTATATTAATGTTGATTAGACCAAAATTCGTCAATCTAGACTCTACAAACAATTCATGTTATAAGGCTGTGATCTGCTTCAACTAAATCAGTGTGATACAAACTATGTTTCACAGAACCCTGGCGTGACCTTTCCAGGGGGTTCCACGAAATAAAGTGCCATTTTTTCCACTACTGAATAATTCTTCATTACATAAAACGATTCCTTCACAGCTTTTTTCAATGTCTTTATCTTATTTCTCTAACACGAACAATACTTTCATGTTTGGAAAATTAACAACAATCAAAGCATCTTTTTGATTAGTTATTGTTATTTTCGTGACACGGACGTTGCTCAATCTGTTATCTTCCATCCGTCAATTCTTCCTGAGTTATCCTTATTCTTACTTTTCCATTCAAGTGAGCATTTACAATATGAGTTTAGACATATACTTTCAGACAAAAAATTGGAAAAGGGTGAGAGAAATGAGTAGATTACTTTTCTTGCCTCTCGATGGGACACTAAAAAGTCTGAATTGAAAAAAAAAAAAAAAAACGGCCACAAACTACGGACCAGTATAGCATCGATTTAGATTGTAAATTGACCCCCACTAAAAACCCATGTTTTGGGGGGAATTGAAAGAAAAGAAAAGAAGGTTTTTACTAGACATAATAATATTGATTTCAATTATTTTTAGTTCTCTGGTTCCACTGGCGCAGCTTTCTGCGTGATACAGATATCCGTACATAGCCAGCCAGGCCAACTTAAAAACCTATTTTGACATTTTTGGTTGTCGGTTTCTACTACTAAATGAAATCTATGAAAGTATGGGTATGGTTTTGTGACAATCTTCAAGGTTAATATGGCCCCCTGCTTTGAAAATCGGCATTCGAAATCTTGGCTTCTATCTGAGTTTGAACCCTGACCACCTGAGTGTCAACAAAGAGAATATTTTCGAGCTAGTTTGACTGCCAAAAAGCTCACAAAAGTGCTAAATAAAAAAAAAAAAGCCCCAACGCCAAGAATGTCAAAACACACCGAAGGGATGCTTAAGATTGTTAATGATAGCCTCTGAACGGCCAAAATGCGCTAATCAAGTTCTATTGCCAAAACAAGAGAGGCGTTAATACTCAGTGCGAAAGGAGCAGAATTGTCAACACAGCGGACCCCAGGCGCTGTTGGGAAATACAAAACAGTTTCAATCAGGAAGCAGTATACACAGCATTTAGCTTGGTAAGGCACAGACTTAAATGAAAGAATTGGGATGGGATGAATGAGTTGCGCCAATCTTCCGAGTGACGAAAACTCGCATTCTGTGAAAATCAGCAATCAAAATGTTTGCACTCGAATTCAGACCGGGAACGAGATTAAAGGGAAAACGACGAGGCAGTTGATGACTATCCCGAAAGAAGACTTTGCAGACGGTTTTAAAAAGTGAGAGCCAGTGAGAAATACGCAACTATCTCAGCCACGTTTTAGCCACGCTCTTTAGTCTAGTGCTGAGAAAAGCATTTGTATCAGTAGTTTTTAACGCGGGTTAAGAAGTGTTCGCTACTTAGTAACCAAGTACAATCTGTGATTAAAACATGCTACTGCCCAATTGAAATTGCAAATAGCCCTCTACTGGACGGTACCGCCCCATAATCTGAAGTTAAGTGATAAATAAAACGCAACATCGATCCGTAAAAAAAGCAATGCATGCTTAATTGCATAGTTGTCAGTACTGTCATGTCCAGTTACCTGAAAATTTTAATGGATTGGTCCACATGGAATACATTAACACAGCTAATAAAACGTTAAAAAAATTCTACAACGGGAAGAGAGTCTCTTACCATTGCAATGATGAATGCATTACGGAAAAGTTGATCATTTGAAACTACAAGAAAAGAAAAAAGGATCGTGTAAGTTCATGTCGTAAATAGATGAATTATATTTTTAGTAAGATAAGTGTCATTAATAATTTAGCAGTAATAGTTTTGACATGGTTGGAAAACGACAATGAGGGAAAAGAGAGAAAGGTGGTGGCAAGACACGATTTATATGCCTATAGTTCGACGAGCACGTTCCACATATCTATGTCTTTGAAACGTCTTTGAACCCGTCTACTTATTAGTGCTAAGTGAGTGAGTTTCTTCCACGGTGCAGCATGCAGAGTATAGTAGGCTGAGACGGCCGTAGAACAATCTTGTGAGTCGATGCAAACATTAATGTCATAATACTCCCGTTACATAACTGGTAGCTTGACTAAATTTATCGTACTAAATGATTCAAGTCCTAAGACTCCCAGAAGCGTTATTATGGAAACCACTGGCTGGAATTACAACCCCCTCGTTTAGAGTTGTAATATTGGCCATTTTTAAATTAGGGGTCAACAGGATTGGGATCAGTACTACTACTCGAAACGTGTTTATGTCCATAATCCAACCTGTAATATCATGGACTTGATGAGATTTTTAAGACCCGTTTATTATCATGAATTGAGTTTATGCCAAGGGGGCCGATAAATGCTCTAGATACGGTACTCTTTTTTAATATAAGCAAGATTTCGTGTTAGACAATAGAGGGTGATATGCAGATACGTCTCTCTGAATCAATGCCTAGAATTGGGCAACCTATTGCATACAAATATTCTCTTATGGGCACCTATACTAGTAATGACTAGCACCGACGTTGCTTAACTTTGGTCAATCGTACGCATTAGTTCGTTATATATATGTCAGTGGGTCATGGGCTAGTTACGTAAAACAGAGTCGCAATCGAAAAAGTTTGAAGAACCCTGATGTAAATTGTCACGAATCGGGAACAATATCAATTTATTCATCATTCAGTGCCAAACAAAACTATAAAAAGCGCTCGGAGAGCGCTTGCCACCGCCAACGTCAATGTCACCAAAAACTGAATAATCAAGGTACAGTTCCTAGACTACGTCGTGACCAGAGCTTGAAATAATCATTATATCATTATTGAATTAATGACGTCATTGCCATTATTGTACTGTGTTTTCCATTATGATGACCTTCATCTTCGATTATTGCTTTTTTGGGCCCCATTGAGTCGGACTCCAGTATAAAATTTTCCACATTCACAGGGAATAATGTAAATAGTTTTCGGTCGACCTCTTCTCACTGGTCAGACTCACTTTAGTGAGATAATTTGAGGGAATGTGAGAACTGCTAAAAGTGACCCGTACGTTGTGCCTCCTAGGGGCTTTTTGTATCTTCTTTGCATTTCCCTTAACATAGGGGAATATGGATCATTAGAACTAAAGAGGTACTCTTCATGGTATCTACAGACTCCCCCTTAACCTTTTCCACCAGGAGATACCATTAGGTAAGGTATGGAAATCCAGGCATAACCAGAAAAGAAAAAGATATCACCCGAATCCAACGTTGCTGCCTTTGGAAAGATTCTGTATACCACCATCATATTCGGATAGTACACCTGAAGAAAGCTGTAGAATGGATCGGCCGAAGGATCGTGTTTACAACACATACAGCAAGAAGGAGCTCAATCATCCAAAACACTCTTTGAATGTTATTTACCCCTCTCAAAACTATTCGAAAAACTGGAAATCATTGCGAAAATTCCTGGATCAGACCACAAATGGAATCAATCATCCATTGACCTATGGTCCACACTTCTACAAAAGCTCATTAGAAAAAAAACTTTTGTGGGCATTGTGATGACAGACAGACAGACAGACAGACGTAGCTTTATACTTATCTTTTGTCTAACTTCGATGAAAGATGTAAATGAAAAATGACTGATGGAAAGCTTAAAATTATCGCCATGAACACTTTTATTACAATGAATACTTTCCCATTCGTCGGTCTTGTGGCTAAGGTAGTTGTGTACCTTCTCTCAGTGCAAACGATCGATGTTTTAGCTCAAGTACAAAAAAAACCCCAGAACATTGAACATGGATATTCAAGGTAGGTAGGCAATCTTCACTTACAAGATTGCTGCTACACAGTCCTCCTACGAACATTTGTCCTCATCGGGCTTTGTGTCATGTTTCCTCTTTCGCTTGTTAGCCTCTGATTTTACCCCCCTGGTAAAACTCGACAGAACCCCTGGGGACCAAATTCACACCGTTGCATGAGGAGGATGGGATCATCAGTTTGTTTTTTTTTTGTTTTTGTTTTTTTTGATGTTTCACCTCCCCCAAGGGTGAATGAGGATCATTTAAGGGGCAACTCTTCTAGGTTTTTCTATACCCAGATTCCAGAACAGCAGCACAGGCAGATCGACCATGTACAGCAGGTATCCCGTCCCAACTCCCACTGTTTTTTTGTTTTGTAACCACCTGAGATATCAGAGGAAGCTAACAGGTGCTACACTTTGCTCAAATGTGACCTGGAACTGAGCAAAGCAGGAGCATTCAACTCCTTGAGGTATTCAACTACCTGCATAACCAAGAGACTAACGCTCAGACTGAGAAGCACGCAACGTACACATGTGAGAATCATACTCAATCCCACATGGAGAGATCACAAGACAGCGCAATATATCAGTGAGAAAACAGGAGTCTGAGACAACATAAAATCCATTAGAAAACTCAAGGGGTAATGGGCCGGTCATGTTGCGAGAATGGCAGACAATCGATGGACATCATGACTCACAACATGGATGCCCAGAGATCACATGCATAACTGAGGCCGTCAGATGACAAGATGGAGAGACGAACTAGACACATTCAGTAAGTATTGGCTCCGCAACGACCATGATAGAGAGGTGTGGCTAATCCTGGAGAAGGTCTATGTCTAACGACAGACGACGATGATGATGATGATGATGATGATGATGATGATGATGATGATGATGATGATGATACCTATTGAAGCAGACTAAATTAGGTTTGATAAATGTAGGGAGCTGTCTGAGACAGTAACATTTTCCGGATCGAAAGTAGAGTCCAGATCCCAAAATTGATTTAAGCCGAAAGCGCCAATTAAAAGATCACACCATAATCAACATTTAATTTAATTCAACCCAAACAAGTATCTTGTGATACCATTTTTTCTCGACATTTGTTTTTATGTAGTTAAAGAGGTTTGAATTCTACATTTTAATCCTTGTTTTGATAAAATCAAATTAAACTTTGATTGCAGTCTGAACTGATAAATTGCTCTCATGACCTTAATCAATTTTGGGGTCTGCTTTCTCCCTTCTATTCAATTTTCATGCAACTAGTCGAATACGAATGACCCAATGAATTGATAAATAAAAAAGGAATTAGCCCAGTGAGACAACCTTTCCTCATTATTTCGAGATTCCCAAAACCTACACACGAACAAGAAAGGAATTGTATATAACAAGCAGCATCTCTCGTGAACATGTTTCGATTGATGAAATCATTGACGATAAACACAGGAGATGCATAAAAACAGTCATAAATTAGTAATTTGATATTTTCTATCACGGAGCCATAACCGTAGTTAATGATGCAGTGATGCACTCTATAAACACGGATAATGACTTTATAATGATGTGAATTAATAGCATAGATAACAATAGTATCTTAAGAGGGTGTTAACGATTGAGATGGCTTCTAATGCTTGTGCAGTCTTCATCACGTGCTTGCTGTGTGCATGCTACACAGGCTTCGTGTTGTTTATTCGATCAGGTCTGGTTGCAGTGGCTCATCTTGTAAACACAGTCAATTTTTTTTTCTTTTAAATCAGAAAATTAACAATTGTCACGGTAATGAAGGTCCAATTGTGATCCCATGGGAAATTTTCTTTTAAAGTTCGAAACTATGCATTTTCGGAAAGCTTATCAAATGTAAAACAGGGTTACAATTTTTTTTTAAATCTCATCTTGTGCATTTCCAAAACCAGATTCGGCTCGCCTTATAATTACTCCTATTTCAACAATTTCTGACAAGTAATTGAGGTGTCAGGATTTTAGCTAGGAATTTGAGTTTCCCTCCGTTATTAAAGGATCGAGAAGTTTTCCGAGGTCCGCATTTTTGTATTAAAAAACACCCAAAATGACACAAAGCTTTACAGATAAAATGGCGAATGACATCAATTTTTTCCTCTAACCCAGCGATTCTAAACGTTGGGTGAACGGCCCACAGGGAGACAATTTGAATATTTTTGGGGTAATTTGGAATTCGGATTCAAAGAGTGAAACACGTTGTATTGCAAAAAACTCTGTTGGATTCAGGCTCAACAGATTGATTACTAATTATGTAATACTACAAAATTTCCAATTACACAATACAATTAATGAGTAATTTTACTTGACATTCTATAATAACTTATGCTCTAAGATTTGTGTTTGTATTCATGTATGTATCGTGGGTATAAGCTGCACCAATGGAGCAAGAGGGCTAAATATCAAAACATTCATTCCTCATTATGTCTAGAAAAATATTTTGCTTTTTACCCCCTTCCTCAACAAATAGGTTTTAGTGGGGGGGTTGATTTACAACTCAAATCTTTGCCAAATTAGTCCCTTAGTTTCTGCCCGACGGCATTCACGCTCCTTTTTTTTCTTTTTTTTTTTTTAATTCAGATTCTTTTTACGGAATGCCCTTAGCAAAACTCCCAAAATGATGTACTGACCCTGGCCCTCCGATAGCTGAACTGACAAAAATGAAACATTCCTAGAGAAATGAAGACTATATCTATTTAAAATACATCGAAATATGTTGGAAAAATACATCTTCTCACAAAAATGTACTACATCAGTAAACCAAATCTCTACCAACGAGATTTGTGCTCGCATAATGACCAGTTTTCAACAATGGTATTCGTGGGGACGATTGAATCATTTGAATGTTTGAATCAACTCCATATGTAAGAGGAAGAAATTGAATTAAAAATTTTAACTTTCATGTTGAATAAATCAAATAACCCAGAATAAATGAAGTCGGAAAACTGCAAGAAACGTGTGGTGTCCCCTTTCTCTTCTGATAACCTAAGTACATTTTGCTTGATGGTTACTCCAGGAATATCTGTGATACATGTGCCCTGTCGTAGATTTCCTCTAAAACTCTCCTGGGGCATTTTGATTTAGGCATTAAGCACCTAGATAGGTTAGTTTTGAAAGCGTTTAAAAGAAATGTTTTGTTTTTGCTAGACAGATGTCTGATCGACGAAAACGGCTAAAAACTCGGAATTTTACAAATCTAATTTTAAAAACATACTGTCTTCGTGATAAAGATAAAATCTGAGAGATCTCAGATTTTGTCTGTAGAAACTTTATCGTAACTGGATTGGAGGTAAAAGAATAAGATATGAACGTCTTTTTGGCAGCATGCAGTGTTGAGGGTAATCGATTAAAAAAATTGGGAATAGAGGTGATCAATGAATTAGCTACTTACTTTACCCTTTGTTGGACAGAGATCACTAGAAAAGACTGATTTTTCAAAAATTAAGCAGAAACAAAAAGTGGGATCAATATAGCATAAATTTACAGAGCAAACTGAACCCCCGTTTAAAAAAAAAGTATTGAGCGTTTTTTTTTTGTTTTGTTTTTTTTATAAAAAATAAGTTTTTTTAGACATGATAAGGAGTAAATTTTCAGCCCTCTAGCTCTAGTGAGGTCAGTACAAGTTATACATACCTAACGAACTAACCAGCCAGACCAACTTGAAAACAGAAGATAACCATGTTGACAGTTTTATTTGACGGTTTGTAATATATCTTTTAATCTCTAAGTGAATTTTAGCGTGATTTTTTTGTATCATTTATCTATAATATGATTTAGTAAATAAAACTTATATGTTTCTGATCGAAGTAATATCTTTCTTAGTTATGCATTTAAAAAAAAAACTCCTGACATAAGTAATCAGATATGAATTTTTGCAATCAAATTAAGGACCCAAATGGCTAATGAATTGATTTCCTAGAATTACTGAATCCCATCATGTATTATGTGCGACATTAGATAAATTGCTTTTAGCGATTGAGCTTCAATTTCGAATTTAAAAAAAATGAATAATCCCGTGTATACGAATATACATAATTATTTAGTGTCCATGTACAGTACGCACCTGGACATTTTAGCTCAAGTTTTGCGATCGAAAAAGCAGATTATACAAGGCGAAATACGATACAATGAATACAAATGATTTTTTTTTATATCTTACATATTCTCGTGCTCTTCTTCTTTCTAATGGCACAAGGTTTATGAAAATTGAATTGGTTTTTATGTTCAACTCATTTGACCCAGTCATGAGCAAACTCAATATAAAATTGCGAAAGGAAAATCAGTTGATTCATGAAATGTTCTCTTGTGTCGAAGCTTTTGAAACGAAACATCAGGTTTGGGGAAAATCAATTGAGGACTGGTGACGCTTTCCATTCTCCCGTGTTAGCCATCAGATATAATGACTTCAACGCTAGCGAAGCCGATTTTAACCTTTGTGCAAATCAATCTAATACTCAGGTTCAAAGAATAGCATGGGAAGAGCCGCCAATGGATGTAATCGAATTTCAGAGTGATGAACTTCTTCGACAAAAATTGAAAGATGAATCTTTAAATTGAAGAATACTACAGAATGCCTCGCTATAGGATACACCTCCATTTTTGAAAGTATAACAGGGATGTCGCCAGGATTTGCCCGACAAAGGTGCTAGCTTTTCCGAGAAGGGGAGGGGAGATCTTCCAGCATCCAGCATCCAGTTAGGGTAGGAATTCGCAGGTATGCTCCTTGCAGTAATTTTGAATATCACGGGCTAAAAATTGCTATCGAAAACTCTCCTTTTTTTTTAAAACCACAATGTTAATTTTATGGAACATAGCAATTAAGAGAATTAAATGTGAAAACGCTTCAAGTACTCCAGCCCCACTCCCCCGCTATCTGCGGTGAAAAATGACCGGCAACATTATTTTTGTACTATTTTAAAGCGCAGCAAACTCCATACTGTCGACTAATACAAGAGTGTCAGGACCCCGATTCGGTTTTAAGAGTGGAGTGGCCCAAATTTAATGCTTGCCGGTCGGCGCCGCGGAGAAAATTTCGAAAATTGAATCATTGCTGAAAGAAAGCATTTAAAGAATATAATTCAGTTATGTTTTGACATTCATTAATATCAGAAATCGGAGGTATTTCGAACATGATGAATTGTTACATTTTCTTATAACCCTTCAATTTCCGACTACAATCTTCTTCTGAATAGCTCCTTAACGAACCAAAAAAAACTTGAACATAGACTTCAGTGATCAGATTTGAAATTCTGATCTATTAAATTCATCAAACATGGAGAACCGGAATTTTGATCGTCATAAAAAAAAGACTTTGTTTTACTTTCAATGAAGCTCATCCATTGCTTTTATTCAAACAGTGCAAAATCACGACCCTTCCCCCGTCCCGACTTCTGTGAACAACTTTTTCGAATGAAAACCATGAAGTGAAAAACAAGGCCAAGATTCACAGTTCCGTCTTGAATACAATTTACAAGTTCGAAGATATCAGATATCTCCAAATATTGGAAAACCTGTAAAAATTGTACGAGTTGAGCCATGTTTCTCACTAAAATTCGTGAATCATTTCTTTCTATTTCTTGTTATGTAGATGAAAAAAATAACCAAAAAAAATGATAGATACAATGTATTTTATCTGATTTTGTTTGACAGGATGTTTTTCATCATTTTATGCTTTTTAGTCAGACTAATTCCCTTGTTTACGTCGCTCGTTTATTTTACGTTTCACTCGTTTTACCCGATAGAACCTGTCATGTCAGATTCATATTTTTTTTCTATTTCAGGTTTTGGAGTTGCTTCCCTTTGATCAGGTGACCGTTTTTCTTTTTTTTTTTTTCATAATCATACACCAAAACATTTACATTTAACAACATACTTCGATATTTGTTAAACTTGAGTTGTGTGGTCCGATGTACGATGAGCAATCATGCAGCCTGTTTCCCTGATAAAGCTTACCTATGCCTGATTTAAACTATGATGACGCGAAATCCTAATTCAATGAGAAAAGTGACAATGTCTTGGTTTCTGTTGCTTGTGTAAGCTGAAGTATCCTGCCCTTTCGAAACTTCCTAACAACATATTATTATGATCATCTCCCGAAAGGACACCTCTATACCAAGATTTGGGATGTACTCAAAGCATGCAGTCATGAGTTTTCAACACCTCCCTCATACCAAGGATCGAGCCTGGACTCTTTTCGTATAGAGGCAGAAATGCTAACCATTACACTATCCGAGCAGAGATAGGTCATATAAATAGTAACGTAATCAATGTTAGAAACCTATACCGGAATTAAACAAATTGTCATAATTTTCATTGCACGTTTAGCATCTAAGAAGCAAATATGATACTAAGTCAAAATGTTGATCATTTAATAATGGTAAATATAAACTTCAGAGGCAGGCCTAGAGTGCACATAGATATATTTTAGTCTCGTCACAGAAGAATTTGTAATAGCCCACTCTTAGTAATTGTTGGTCGTAGTGCAAGATACCCAAGGTCATTTACAGGGCTATGGGTAAATGAAAATCACTTTAGTATCAGCACTTGAAAGTGGAATCAGATGATTTATCCATCACATTTTGAACTTTTTAACCTATCAAGTTTCGTAGCTCAATTTGGATATTGTGAGTTGAACATGAGAGAGCAGGATGACTTTCAGCGGTTTAGTATTAATGCAAGCATTCTTGACAGTCAAAATTGGGTTATACTATTATTATTACATACAATACGGAGTTATTAGCAATAGTCAAACAAAACTATCACCAAGACTGTCAACATAGGTTTCTTCAGTTCTCACGTTGATCCAGTTAGCTGGCAGGCTATGTATGTATCACCCGCACAAGCCACACCAATGGAGCTAGAGGGCTGGATATCCGAACATTTATTCCTTATCATATCTAGAAAAATTGTTATTTTGTCTTTTGAAAATGCTCCCACGTAAATAGGTCTATGGTGGGGGGATTCAATTCGCAAAGTAAGTTTATGCTAAATTGGTCCCCTATTTGTCTCTGGCAGTATTCGTTTTTTTTTTCTTCTAAAAACTCAGACATTTCAATGATCTTACAAAGAATGAGAGAAGTAATTCATTCGTTGATAAACCCTCTTTCCCACTATTAACTAATAACCGTAGAAGGGTAGAATAGATGGATTAGTATCTTTCATGGGGACATTAGTGCTTAGTGAACACAAACTGTCTCAGGCTGAGTTTGAACTCGACTTGCCGATCCTGTTCTATGTGCCAGTAACCTTTCGGCCACTTTGCACCTCTTTATTTCCTGGTCAGTGTTATTTCGTGCCTTTTCCAATTAAGCAACGCCCAGCATGGAGTCTATTACTTAATGGAAATATCATTCCAACTTTCCAATTGAATAATCAAAGAAATCAAAACAGTCTAGATCGGATGACAGACAGAGAAACTGCTGAGGAAGTTTGATCTCAAGAGATCTGAAAACATCTAAAACATTATAAACGTCATGACATTAGAACGATATTTAATTCATTTTTAATTTCAATTTATTCTTATTATTGGATGAAGTCTCGAATAATTGTAGCCACGCAAATGGTCCATCCGACCAACCAGCCAAATTGGTTACAGATTCTTCTCTCATCGAGTGTCTGTGTGTTTTTCTCTCTTTGGGGGTACAACCTTGGAAATTTGCATGAATATACCGCAAAGAACCATCTAAAAACGATTGTTTGGTATTTAAAAAAATGATTTTAGGATGGCAAGCTTTCAGCAGAGCAAGCTCAACCCTCCAAAAACCCGATCCCATTAATCCTAAAAGGAGGGTCTACAACCAATGTATCCTTCCGATAGTCACCTATGGTGCTGAAATATGGAACCTAACCAAGAAACTGACCAGCAAACTGATAAGAACGCAACGTGCACATGAGAGAATCATGATCTACATCACATGGAGGGATCACAAGACAGCACAATATATCAGGGAAAAAACAGGAGTCCGACACATCATAGAATCCATGAGAAATACTTAAATGGCAATGGATTGGTCATGTTGCAAGAATGGCAGACAATTGATGGACATCACGACTCGCAGCATGAATCCCAGAGATCCCATGCACAACCGAAGCCAGCCGAATACTAGATGGACAGACGAACTAGACACATTCAGAAAGTATCGGCTCCACAACGCCCATGATAAAGGTTTCTTGAGAATCCTGGGGAAGGTCTATGTCCAACGACGGACGTAAAAGACCGCTGATGATTACGAAGCTCATTTTGGTACAAACAATTTCCAAATCATGTGCTCATGTTTTTCGGATGATTTTAGATAAGTGTTCTTGTTTTTCACAATTTTTTCACATTATTTATTCTGGTACACGCGCTGGCAACGATTGTTTGATTATACCGATATTGCCTATATTTTTAATTTTGTTTAGTTCTTATCTACATCTTAATTCTTAATTATTTTTCAACGATGTTTAATCGTTACAGTAAGGTCACGGCCTGACTTTGACGAAAAAGCATCTAAAAATTAAAATAGAGACAAAAACCAGTCAAAATTGATAATACAGTCGGGACATTACTTCAATTCCTCATGTATGTATTACTGCACTCTGCTTATATCTTAATCAAGGCTCTCGATACGTTAGGTACATCCGGGGCAATTGTCAATAAGACCTACTCAGCATTCCCTGTTATTCCTCAATGATCACCCATCTAGATATTGACCAGACTCGACGTTGCTTAACTTTGACGATCATACAAAAACTGGAGAATACAATATGATTCGGCTGCAGCCTCGTTAGCTCTGGGTAGAGCTCCCTCAACCGTGGGCATAGAGTTTAGCGGAGAGGCATTGGGTACCATTTCTATGACTTGGCGGTGAATTGAAACCTAGCTTACAGAACAGGAGGCAAGCACTCTACCAACGGGATGTAGGATCGGTGATTAACAAATGTCAACCAAGACTGTCTCAAAAACTGTTAACATATGTTTCTCTCAGTTTTCATGTAGGTGTGGCTGGCTGACTGGCTATGTATGTATAGATCACCCTTCTTTTCCAAATATTCTAATTGATCATCCCCAACAAAGCATGCAGCCAAAAGACGTTGGTCACGCGGTGGTTTTTTTTATTTAGTGACTTACCAGACCTGTTTTCCTTGACATTTAATCAGATACAAATAGCAGGACACGTGATTGTTAGCTGAATTTTGATCAGAAAATGTTTAATCTGTAAGATCAATATTCATCCAAGAATTAAACGCATTGACAAAGACGGCGATTATTGGAAAATAAATGTTTGTTGGATGAAATAAGTGCGTTTTTCGTCATTAAAATATGGATTTATTGATCCACCGATGTAAATAGACACCGTTATTTTATCCCTATTTTATTTCAAGTACATATATACTCGCTGAGAATTACTCAATCACTATTATATAAAAAAAAAAAAAAAAAGCAAGAGAATCTTCCTGCCAAAGCTCTTCGCTATTTCTTGTGTTCAAGGAAATCTAGGATTATCCAGTTTCAAAAACAGGTGCACTGCTGATCAAAATCGAAAGGTGAATTGAACCAGCATCGAATTTGAAATTGAAAATGAGGATCACGCTTCCAAATTTTAAGTGCATAATCGATCACTTCATGCATGAAGGATATAAAACCACTGCGACTCGTTCAGGGGTTGCATGGAACTGGAAGGGGGAAGCGTGTTCTTGCCGTGAAAGGGGAAGCTGAAAAAGAATCCAGGTTGCAAAGCGGCAGATGTGGTTGGGTGTTTAGAAATCAACCCAAGAATGGCAATTCAGTATCTTCATCACTCATGGGAACGGCCCCATCTTTAGTCAGATCTATGCGGTCGCCTAGGGTGCAAAGTTCACGGTGGCATTCACTGAGCTGGAAGAGATGAAAATAAGCATCAGGTGTATGGAACACTTGTGCAAATTTTAAATCTTGCTTAGGGTGTACAGCATCATTGCACTGGCCCTGATCACATGACTTATTGAAGCAGAGCAAGCCTTCAGCAGAAGAACCTTCAAAAACAAGATCCCATTCATCCTGAGATGCATCCTCCATAGTCACCTATGGAGCTGAAATAAGGAAATTAGCCAAGAGACTAACCCACAGATTGAGAAACATGCAACGTGCCCAATAAATGATCATGCTCAACCTCATATGGAGGGATCACAAGACAGCATAATATATCAGAGAGAAGACAAGAATCCGACAAGTCATTGAATCCATTAGAAAAACTCAAATGGTTATGGACTGGTCACGTTGTAAGAAGGGCAGACAAACGATGCACATCCTTACTCATAACATGGATCCCAAGAGATCACATGCGCAAATGAGACCGGCAGAATACAAGATGGAGAGACGAACTAGACAAATTCAGAAGATATTGGCTCCGCAGTGCCCACGATACGGAGGTGTGGCGGATCTTGGGGAAAGTCTATGCCCAATGACGGATGATGATGAAGAAGATGATGATGATGATGATGATGATGAATAACTGAAAAGAATGAATTTCCAAGCTGAGGACCAATCTGTAATAAACCTGCAAAATGAATCCCCATTGAAAACTTTCGGGGGGAAGAGAAGGTGGTGAAAAAAACAACGTTCTCGTAGATATGATAAGGAGTAAATGTTTAAATTCTTATCCCTCTAGCTCCATTGAGTGTGTCTCATGTACATACATACGTGGCCAGAAAGGCAGCCGGGCTTGAAAACTGAGAAAAAAATATTTTCAAATATTTTTGTATTTATGCAACGTATATGTATTACATATATACCACATTATTTGCATTATTAAAATAATAACCTCAAATAAAGATGACACTTGGCTGAAATCGTTAGCATTTGATATCCAGTTGTTCATAAAAATTGAAGGCGGCATGGTACTATGACATGGTTGAATCGGAATAGCTACTTTACAAGCATTTGGTGCGAGCCCTTGAAAATGTGGGGCCCGTAACATGTGCTACTTTTGCTACAAAGTTGATTCAGCATTGAACTGACTCCGTCTGGTCCAGCCTTTAGGAGAAAAAATACTGTAAAAATATAACCCTGGTCCCAAGCACACTTGAAATGCATGCAAAATAAACAGAGATTTTGTTGCCAACCATATATAATCCCATGGGAGTTGTCTCTATTTCATTTTTCAGGAGGTTCTTTTGCTAATATTCGCAGACTGTTATTTAGAAGGGGTGATTGTGGCATAACGGTCAGCCGAAAATGGAATCGACGAGACGAGTTCAAACACCAGTTGAGGCATTTTGAGTTCATGTCGTACAAATGCCCTTGGGGAAGGCGTGAATCCATCTCTTCTTCCACAGTTGGGTAAATAAGAGCAGACTGGGCTCTTTGGTCTTGGCTGGTAACGAATCAAGGGGATGGACCACTCTGAATTTTACCCGGGAAAGTCAAACCCCTCGTCCAGCATCGTGAGAGGGTGGTAACGGACAGAGAAAGGGACGTGCTCCCGAATTTCACGGTTAACGGAGCTCTGGTGATGCTTCGACGGGCCGAGCCAGCCGGAAGTGGATTATGATGGATTGATCGAGTGAAATAAAATAAAAAAAGAATAATTATAGACAGTTGGAATCACGTGACCGTCGTCTCCACCTCTCCACAACAAGTCGAGTAGAGGCAGAAGATTAAACGTTATTTGGACAAAAACAGCGCTCTTTTCATGGACGATGAAGCTTCATTCTATACAGCAAAAAAAAAAAAACACAAAAAAACAAAACAAAAAAAGAACGAGACTCGAGAATGCCAGATACAAAAAAGTATTAAGTGACACGCATGGCTAAGTCAATCTCCTGACTTGAATCCTATTGTTCATGTCTAGGCTATATTTGGATAGTGAGACAATGAAAAAGACCGTAAAACCATCTGCAAATAAAATTTGCTTTGTGTTTTCAAGCAACTTAGTCTGGCCACTTAAAGCTTCTAGAATACGCAGTGAATATTAATTCCGAAAAAATACATATCTATTATCTCTGCGGGGCTTTTACCAATATTCAGTGACAAAAAAAAGTATTCTTCATTCAGTACAGCCAAAAAAAAAAAAAGTTTCGTGAATCGCAGACTGGATGAGTATTATCATTTTTCTTATTAATATAATATTGGAAAACGTCAAGAATTGCCAGAAGCGATACCATTGATATTGCAATATTATGCGTCTTTAGTCTCCAGAGGGATCAGTGAGCCCTTGGGAAGCACCTCTCCGTTGCACTAAAAAGGGGAGGGTCCGTACCTGTAAGGATGCTTTCGCAGCACTAGTTTGAGAACTGGTGCTGTCTCTACATACATATGCGGGATTCTACAGAAAGGTGACTTTGTGTCAAATTTGTCATTGCAGCAGGCAAACAAATGCCTGGTTGGATACTATTCAAAGGAAGATAGCAGATCTGATCAAGGAGTAACGTCAAAATGTGCAAATGTTGACTTTGGGGGCGAAGTCAAGTGCTGAAAGGGTGCAATTACATAATTTTTGCTTCATGCGCTAAGCGGCGCCAGTAAACATTTGCATAGTTATTGCTGTGTATGAACAAGAATATCATTTAACTATATGTTCACAATTTTTATAAACAGTGAAATTCAGCATTAGATTATAAAGCAACATGTTGCATCTCGTTAGAGAAACCTACTTAAGTAAACTCGCAAGAAGTTATTTTCACCATGGAATCATTTCTGCTCAGGGATTATAACCTTTCCCATCGAAGATTTAATGCCACAGTCATTACCTGGTTTGCTTTTAAAATAGACTTTAAAAGATTTTGATAAAAAATAAGTATTTCATTAAAAAAAAATTCATATAGCTTTTTCTGACATTCCGTGGCAAACTGAAGCGTCTGGATGAAAAAACACCTATAAAAAAAAAGACATCTGAACAGTTAATTTCACTGAAAACCATTCAATTACCTCCCTTCCTGTCGACTGCATTTTTGTTCCAGAATTTGACGTTATTATTGTTCCGTTACAGTACGGGGGCTCATTGCCTCGACCCAATAAATTCAATGTCTGAATATGTAAAAACCTGAAAATCTGCTCATGACTAGTCAGGCAAGTTTTAATTTGGATTATATTCATGAATTGTTTTGACCATTTCATAAAGGCTTTAATTTGAACATAAAAGTGTTTCATCACATCTTTGGACAGAAATAGGAGACAAATTTTGCTCAAGGAATTTGCGCCCACCCTGTCACTTTAAACCACTTTTAGTGACTGGAGTTTTTGAGATCTGGTTCAAATTAGAGACCTGTTTCATCTTGATGAATACATATTAATAAACCAGTTTTACAAGAGACAACAAATCAAGAACCCAATTCTTCAATATTATGCCCAAGCTTTGCTTACATTTCACTAAATTTTATTACAGATATTTACTGAGGTAAACTTCGTCTGGCATAGGGCCCCAACACTGGTAGATCTACTATGAAACTAATGAAGCTTAGCCAATCTCTGAGGGTTCCCCAGGAGCACCTTTTTTTAATCATCATCATCATCATCATCATCATCATCATCATCATCATCATCATTCTTTCAACGCCCATCGTTGGACATAGACCTTCCTCAGGATTCGCCACACTTCTCTATCATGGACGTCACGGAGCCAGTACTTTCTGAATTTGTCTTGCTCGTCTCTCTATCTAATATTCTGCCGGCCTCGGTTGCGTATATGATCTCGGGGGATCTATGTCGTGAGTCAGGATGTCTACCGGTTGTCCGCCATTCTTGCAACATGGCCAGCCCACTAACATTTGAGATTTTTAATCAATTCTATGATGTCCCTGACTCCTGCCTTTTTCCGGATGTACTGTACTGTCCATGTTTCAGCTTCATATGTGACTATAAGGAGGGTGCATTGGTTATACACTCTTCTTTTTAGGATTAATAGGATCTTCTTATTTTTGAAAGTTGAGCTTTCTCTGCCAAAGTGTGCCTAGTGTGATTCTTCGCTTGATTTCTTCTTCTTTTGAGGATCTCATGGTGATTCGTTGTCCTAGGTAGATGTAGTGATCTACCTTTCTCCCGTTTTGTGTCTTCGATTTTGATCCTAGTGTTTTTTTTTTTTATCTCCGATGTGATTGTTGCACATGATCTTCATCTTGCTGAAGTTCATGTGTATCCTTCAACAAAACCGACTCAGTTTATTTACAGATCAAGCACAGGTCAAAGTGATCAGCCGCTAAGTGAAATGGCATCTACGCCAATGCACTTCTTGGCTGTTGCACATTCTGTTTATGGGCACCCAGGAGCACTGTTGAGAACCTGATCACACCAGCGTACTCCTCACAAATACTTCAGCAGTTTTGCCTTGCAGTTACTATAAAGTAAACTACAGTGACTAAAGACTGAACACCATAATTTTTATCCTATGCACTAAAACATTACTTATAAATAATGTTACTTGTTACCAATATTGAATACTTATATTTTTTTCTTAACATGATTTCATAATTAAAAATTTATACATCTTTTGTTGTGAATTGGAAATTCCAGGAGCAAAAAAATCGGAACATGAAAAATTTAATAGCCGATAAAATCGTCTTCATTTCTGAATATTTACGGGTATTTTACAAATTTTTGAAGACTGAAAAGAGGAGCCTGAATGTAAACAAAATGAAAAAAAATATAGCACAGGTTGGTAAGCATGGGATATGCTATTTTAACAGTCTTTTGGGAAAACTAAAACGTTCCAACAAAACAAGAAAGAAACTCCAAACCCCTGGTTTTATGTACTTGATGGTTATCTTCTGCTGTCATCTTTATTTTTGTTAAAGAACTCAAAGAAAATTCAGCCGACGGGATTGCACACTATGAATCAGAAATCTGATGCTTCCGAACGTAGTTACAAATGAATTTCCGGATGGAACAAGTGATATCAAGGGGGGATGTTAAGGGTCAACAGAGCTAACAAATTTACGATCAAGGTTCGAAATCAACCCAATCACTGATTGCTAATCCAGTAACGCAAGAGAATCGACCAATATTCGCAGATGGCGAAAAAGCTCAAGTTCCTCTCTGAATTGTTGAACAATTCTGAATTTAATGAAGACAATATCAGACTTATAATACCGTATTACGAAAATGACCTCGAATTAGTAAACTACTGTTATCAGTTCAAAAAATATTTGCATTTTCGGAAATCCCAGAACACAGAAAAAACGTCATTTAAATTGCTATGTTCAGAAGTTCTTCAGCTTATTTTTGAGCTACACCTAATTGAAGTGCTCCCCAATATCATTATTGCGCTTAAGCTATCGTTGACAATACTGAACTGTGAAGCTATCCTCTATAAAGAATAAATCTCTGTCTACCATGATGGAAGAGCGGTAAAATTCTTTATGCATAGTGTCTCAAGAAAATAACATTGTAAGGAAGCTCTCATATGACAAAACAGTATGTAACAATGTCACTAGAAAAACAGAAAAAAGAGTATTTCGTAAAATGGGTTTCATGTAGCTTAAATTTACATAGGTGTCCCAAATACTACATCATACTGACTGCAGTCTTTGCTATATTTTATTTCATCGTTCCAAGAGACATGTATATAACGTTTCTCTAACTCCTGATGACTGAGTCTTGACACCAAACGACAGACCTAATAAAACGACAAATCTGATAATAACCCACTTTCTTATAAATGCTCACAACTACATTACCAAGAAACACATAACATTTTGACATTCTGGTCTACGCATACAAAAACCTTTGGAAATGTCTCTAAAATTGCTTTCAGGGCAAAAGATAAATAGATAATCATGGATTCGCCCAAACACCATCGAAAAAGATAACAGTCGTTACCCAGAACTTATTGCTGTCGAGAAGGGGCTCACTGCAGGGCCCTATATTCAAGAACTCCACCTCGTTACCCAATCTCTTTGACAATAAGGCCCTTCGGATCTTGTTGGATGTTGCCGTATTGTCGCTGGTTGCGAAGGTGCCCCCACACCAGATCAAGCTACTGGGCCCACCAAAATGTACGTCCGCCACAAATAGTGAGGAACCGAGCACTAAACTGACTACATAAGCCAATGACCTGAGTATAAGTCTGCAGATTGCCAAACCAAGGAAATGAATGTAGGAAAAAGTAAAAACCTTAAAATCTGCTTAGGACGGGTAAGTTTTCATTTGGATCATGGGAAAATGTTCATGAATTGTTTGTATAGAGACTTTTATTTGAAAAAAGATGTATATTTACATTTAGCATGATTTTATATCACTTAATATACGATGACTCCAGTTAAAACAGGAACCTAGTCCCTTTGATCTGCTCAAATATGCCCCTGTGAAAAGGTTAACATGTCGATATATTTATATGCATATATATATATATATATATATATATATATATATATATATATATATATGTCATCAGTAAGGCTGAATTTAAGCGATATATTTATTAGCTTGAATTCTCCATCCACCAGATTGCTCAATTCCTTTGGAAGAGCGTTGCATAAGCTTACAATGAACGAGTTACCTTACTTAAAAAGTGCTCAGCCCTGAATAGACGTGAGTTAGTTATTGTGTCATCCACAGCACGCACATTATGCTATTTTGAGACTCCATTTGAAATGATTTCCCATAATTACACGGTGAATGTATCATTTGGTCTAGACAACGGTAAAGAATAAACAATTAAAGAAAATGGGGCTCTAAGTATCGCACCTGCTAGCTACTTCAATGTAGCGTTGCTCTTACCATTGAGCTATAAACAGCAGTCGGTAGTGCACGGCAACAAACATCTGCTTCAACTCCAAAGAGGACCTAAGAGAAAGCAATACTAGGGATAAATCTAAAAGATAAATGAGATCATCAGACTTGAGTTAAGGATATCATACAAATTAGGTAAAAAGATTGGAGATGGACTGGAAACATAGCAGAAGAGACAAAAAATGAATGGGTTAAAAAGCTAACTAGTTGGTACCAATGGGACAGTAAATGCAGTAGGACAAGACCAGACACAAGATGGATAGATGAGATGGAATGGTTCAATGGCAGAGATTAGCGTAAATAGAATAAACAATTAAAGAAATATTCTGATACAGGAATTGAATCGAACATCTGACTCATAAGTTGTCGCTTTAACGTAGCATTGCTCTTATTATTGAACTAAACAGCCTGCTGGCTAGCCGAAAGTCCAAACAACTGACATATATCCAAATCTCATCGTATTCATGATTACACTCTCGGATTTTATATCCATTTCTTTCTATATATATATATATATATATATATATATATATATATATATATATATATATATATATTTAGAATTGTTGGCAACAATATTGCACCTAGGATGCAGAGGCTTTTCGTAGGGGTACAGCTTTACACAGCGGAAGTTATCGGGAAAGTGGGGTTGCTGCTGGAGGTCATTAAAGGTTCAGGAAATTGTAACGAAGCACGAGGACTATCTCTCAAGCTTGCTGGTCCTCACCTGAGTTCTCCGTTCTCTTCCCATGGGCAGCTCTGTATTGGTTGTTCTGGGGTTGGGTCCTAGCACACGATAGGAGAAACACTTATGTAGTGTAACCAGAAACCCTGTCAAACTAAACAACAACACCATTTGCCATTTTTAGTGCATCAGGATATTTCTTCCGTTACAGCTAATTTTTACCCTGGGCAACGCCTTATATCCCTGCTATATATATATATATATATATATATATATATATATATATATATATATATATATATGTATATATATATATATATATATATATACACACACACACACACACACATATATATATATATATATATATATATATATATATATATTAGGAAGCATTATGGCTTTAAACACTAAAGATTAAAAAACCTTTTCGAAATGGGTTTTGTTTTTTCTTTTTGGTTTTTGTGTCACTTAAGTCACTTATTTCCCAATATCTGTCAATGCAATTTACGTAATTTTCTCCAGTAGTTTTTCCCCTGCTTTTTATATACGTTGTTATTGCGGTACAATGTATAACTTTTCTTTTGTTGGGATCTTCAGTTGTTTACCATGTAACTATTTGGGTAATTTTGAAAACAAAACAGTTATATTAACATGATATACATATATGTATATATATATATATATATATAGTTATATTAACATGATACATGCGTGTTTTCGTGAGTGAGTGAGTGAGTTAAATATAACGGCGTTTTTAGTTTATTTCAGTATAATTGTTCGACTGTATTTTCAATTTGACCCTATCTATTCAGCGATCAGTAGATGGAAAGATAGTGAGCAGACTTAGGTATATGAAAAGATTAATCGATCGATGTATAAATAGATGGATGGACAGCTAGACTGATGTAATGTACGTGCATTCAAACGGGCGTATTCATTTCAACTTCTCCCGCCCGATCTTATCGATTATCGTTGCTTTTCTCGACCTCCAAATGTCATCTATTTTGAAAATTGAGACAGCGAAAGGAGTCATCATTATGAAGGCATTTCTAATCGCTGAATTAGTTATCAAGCAGAACCAGTCCCCGATGCACTGTGTAGCAAATATAGCATATGCTGCGGCAGCTGCAATTTTAAGGAACCCCCCCCTCGCACTTGCTTGCGAGCTATCAAATACAGATTCAATGGTTCAAGTGGTTCAACAGAGATCATATGCAGAAACTTTGGCCGGCAAAATATAAGATATCGTAACTAACTACACAGGTTTAGAAACTATTGGTTCCGTAACGCCCATGATAGAGAAGTCTGGCGAATCTTCAGGGAAGGTTCATGTCTAATGACAGACGCTAAATAGTTGCTCCTGATGATAATGATGATGATGGATGTTTATGGTTAGCGATTTTAGCCAATCATCACCTTTAATTGGACGTACATCCGGGAACAGTCAGAGACATCACAGAATCCATTAAAAATCTCAAACAGCAGGAGGCTGGCCATGTTGCAAGAATGGTGGACAACCGATTGATATCCTGACCCTCAACATGGATCCCCCGAGATCAAATGCGCAACCTTGGCCGGCAGAATATTAAATGGAGAGACGAGCTAGACAAATTCAGAAAGCACTGGCCCCGCGACGCCCACGATAGAGAATTGTTGCGAATCTTGGTGAAGGTCTATGTCCAATGACAGATGTTAAAGACTGATGATTATGATGATTATTATTATTCCAACACTAATTAATGAGATTTTTGTATCTATGTGATCGCTCTGAGAACGGTGGCTTTAAGGCTAGTTCACTGTCGTGCGTCCTCCACGGAACAGCGTGTGTGTGAGAAAGGACTTAGGTGCACAGTCCAGTCTTAGTTCGGCAATATGCTCTCTTAATTGGCGGCTGAGACGGCTGCAGATTGTCGCAAAGAACACTTGGTATTCCCAGACGGTCAACCACTTGGGTAATGACCAGGCTTGGCGTTGATTAACTTCGGTGTTCTTACGAGAACCGATGTATCTAATACGATTTGGCCGTATACATCTGATACATATACGACGCAAGAATAAATACGACGGCATTTGAAACTGAAGTCAGAGCCGCTGCACAAATATAAAAATGAAAACGAAGTCATACTAATTTCATTTTTATTTATTTTAGTTGATGAATTATTAAAAAATCATTATTAATGATTTTTGCAATTATTTACTTTCATCTTATTAGTCGCTGCTTTTTATCGCAACGAAAGCTCGGCTGAGTTTTCTTCAACTGTGAAATAATAAATTAACAGCGCAGATCGGAATCAAGAATAATATCAAGATAAGACTTGAACTGCCGACCCTCTATACCAATGGCTGGTTCGCTCAAGGCACAACCGTTCTTATCACTTATAACTACTAGAATTTATTAGTAAGAGTCACTCCAGATCAAACACTCAAATTAACTGCACGGATCAGAAGAAAGAAAATTTATCTACTCGCCGCTAAAGAGTACCAAGCCTGGATTAAGCCTGGATTAGATGAAGACAAATAGTAGCAAAAATCAAAAATAATGAAAATAACACTACAATGTTTTCCAAAAGTTTGTGACCATCTCGCATTTGCTTAGTTTCCATGTCTTCTGTCAGCTCTGGTTTATGAGCAGATTTTGATGATTCCAATCCAAATTCATTGCTCAAACGGTGCAGAACAGTCATTCTAATTATGTTTGTTCCATTCGCTAACAAAGCAGCCCGTATTTTTTTTAAAACTCGACCTGGCTGGAAAATGCACAGCAATTCTTTTAATCAAATGATAATCTCTCATGTTAATCTTTCTACAGTGACCACTTTTTTTTTTTGTCACAATGAATTTTATCATTTTTAAAATTAACAATTGTAGTATGAAAGTCAGTTTTGCTAACATTACATTTTGCCCTGATTTCGTCTTCTAAATAGCCTTCGTTATGTAATGTAACTATTTGGAAGGTTTTTAGCCCATTTATCAGTTACGACATGACTGCTTATATTCACGAATTTGACTATCGATAAAAAGTGAATGAATAATGACTAGCTAGTCAAGAGAAATGGCTGGGGCAATCTGACTCAATAATTACGTACAATAAATATCTTTGACGCAAGCTGATTCGTTTCTTGCAAAAAATCATGTTCTTCGTTGGTGAAAGCACTGTATTACTGAAATGTCAGACATATTTGTTATATTATCTGGGTGTCTAGCAAAAGAAAAAAGAATAATTCCTTTACAATGCTATAAAAAATGTTTTTAAACACTGGGATCAGAATCGAAGACACGGAACTGGAGAAAGTAGATCATTACATCTACCTAGAACAACGAATCACCATGACACCATCAAAAGAAAAAGAAATCAAGCAAAGAATCACCCTAGGATGGCAAGCCTTTGGCAGAGCAAGCTCAACCTTCAAAAATAAGAAGATCCTATTAATCCTAAAAAGAAGGGTGTATAACCAATGCACCCTCCTAATAGTCACATATGGAGCTGAAACATGGGACCTAACCAAGAGACAGATCCACAAACTGAGAACCATGCAATGTGCACATGAAAGAATTATGCTGGGCCTCGCATGGAGAGACCACAAGACAGCACAGTGCATCTGGAAAAGGCAGGAGTCTGGTACATCATAGATTCCATTAAAAATCTCAAATGGTAGTGGGCTGGCCATGTTGCAAGAATGGTAGACAACCGATGGACATCACAACTCACGACATGGATCCTCTGAGATCACATGCGCAACCGAGGCCGGCAGAATATTAAATGGGGAGACGAGCTAGACAAATACAGAAAGTACTGGCTCTGGGACGCCCATGACAGTGAAGTGTTGCGAATCTTGGGGAAGGTCTTTGTCCAACGACGGATGTTGAAAGACTGATGATGATAATGATGATGATTCATGTGTATTTTTTAGAATTTAGGACCCCTCTATAACAGATGCAAGAGGCCCTGCACAAGCTCAATCCGAAACTGAGCTGAACAAATGAACGAAGGTATCTTTACCAAATACTGAACCCCTACCATATGTTTCTTCAACTCCATCCGATCTTTTTGTTAAAATCCTATTGTGTTGACTTTATTTTCCCTAACTTTACAACAATGATAAGTCCAGACTCTCACTCAAAGCAACAAGTTCAGACTTCCGGTTAAGAATGGAAAGTGAAAAAATCATAGAATCTAAATTATGGAGAGAGAGAGAGAGAGAGAGAGAGGGAGAGAGAGAGAGAGAGAGACGGACAGACAGACAGATTTTATTCCTACGTCATTAATCAACAAAAGAATGAAAGGAAGAGAAAATGGTAAGCTACAGACGCAAAATTGGATTACCTGGTGTCGCTAACCAGATTCTTCTAATTGGGACTTATTACCTTTGCTCTCCTTTTTTTACTTTTATCTTTACAATAATTCCTTCTCTTTTTCTTTCTCCTCTATTCTTCTCGGTCCTAACCGTACAAAATAGAAACTTGAAAATTTGCACACGCTCTTACAAGAAAAAAATCAGCTTAGTGATTGAAAAAACTGTGTTCAGAATGAAGTTTGATCCTGATGCACCCAGTCTCGTTCAATGTATTCTCTCTTTCTGTCTGTTATCTGTCTCTATCTATCTGCCTGCCTGTCTCTCCTTTTTTTCTCATCTAAAAACGTTTACGTACACGCATACATATATGCATACATGACATCACACAAAAAAATGATATCCTCGGATGGATTCAATAATGATGGGACCCAGAGCATAACATTTCTTTGAAGATCCTCTATTTCTGTATTTAGCAATCATTTTAAAACAAATCAAGACAAACATGAAATATTCATAAAATCGTTATGTGTAATCTAACGCAAAGTCCTGTGTGTATCAATAATCTATTTCTATGATACACAATAAAATACTCAAATGAATTGAAAAACTGAAAATAAAAAAGACATATTTGGAGGGGGTGCTGGGCCGCTGAGACCCCATAGCTCATCTGCAGCTGCACCGTTTGCACTTCCTTTGGTTCGGACCTGAAAAAAATCTTCATCTACGTGAGAGAAAAAAAGACGTTTCTAAGGAGTTAAAAAGAAAAAGCCAGCATGCTGAAATCAGACTGTTTCCTCTTACTAATGGAGATTTGGTAAGGATTTGTAACCAAAACGGCTGCTGATATATTAATGCCTGCTCGATTATCTCCCTTTGTTTGAATTGTTGGTAGATGAATATCATTCTCTTTGTCGACAATATTTGATTGATACTCTCGATTATCAATAGATTGAAGATAAAAAGATAATAATCGGCTATACGATAAAAAATATTTACTCTTAATATCTCTGAAAACTGTATCTAATCATTTTGCATTTTATAAGAAATATATGCAAAACTGTTAACCCTAGGATGATATCAATTACGTGTGTTTCTGTTAATAATGCCAATGACGGTGTACTTCAATTCTACTCGCTTTAATAATTCACAAATTCAAGTCGAAACGATGCAGAGAAGCATGTAGCCAAAACTAAGTGGATGAGTCCATAGTTTCAAACTAGCTGGGAACCTGCCTAACAGAATACCTAAATAGTTGGTTACTCTTATTTACTAAGACGAATACCCGTCCCTACAGACGGGTTATTCGGTTAGCTCAGATAATACGGTCAAGTGCAACACAAAGTCATAATTTCAAAGCGGACTTTCCAAATACAACCTTCAAAGCGGACTTTCCAAGTACAAACCTTTAGATGTTGTCTTATTTTGGCAAAGTTTATATCGGGAGTGTTTCTGAGTTTGTTCGGAATGGTGAAGCATGTCAATTTTATGAATTGCACTGACCACATTGAGTGCTTCGATGAACAAACGAGAGGTTTCCCAATATAAAACTTCCAGATATTACAACAAGAAGGATGAAACCACGTTTACATACATAGATGCAAACACATACACACATATATATACAAATACTACAACAAGAAGGATGAAACCACGTTTACATACATAGATGCAAACAAATATATATATATATATATATATATATATATATATACGTGCGTGTGTGTGTGTCAGTGTGTATGCATGCATTCGTGCTTTTAAACTGCTGAAAGGAGGCTGATCCCATATATATATATACACACACACACACGACGTGTGTCCAAAAAGAAACCGAACTTTTTTAGAAACAAATGTATTGTTTCACTTACAACCTTATGGGACTCGGTTGCTTCAAAATAGCCCACCCCTTTCACTGTCGATACACCAACCCCAGCATTTTTTGTTTTGATTTTGTTTTGTTTTTTTAGTTCTGGAATGTGTTCTAGATGTCGTTGAGGGATAACGTGCAGATCTCGGAGCTAATTATTTTTTAAAAAATCTCTTCTATTTTCTGAAATCAAAGAAACTTCAGGGTGGATTTTAGCTCTGGGAACGAGAAAATCAGCCGGGGCAAAATCCAGAGAGTTGGGCAGCTTGAGGACGAGTTGTGCTTCACCAAGAAAATTGTTCCTCCGTCAACAGACGCGACACAAATGATTCGGAAGCATCATCAACTTTTCTTTCTGAGTCGTGTGGCATGGACCTTCAGGTGACTATTTCCATGGATCGCAGCACGCACTTTCACCGTCTATTGACGTGAAATGTCGTCCATTGGATTTTCTTCCCAATTTGGAACGTTGGTATAGCTTACGGCTCAGACAATCTTTCCTATCGGCCTGTTGCACCATTTGAAAAGTATCCCAACATTTTTTCTTTTTTCAAATAGAATTTCGCATAAACATATTGGTTTTCAAGATCCTTCAGTGTTCAACTGGAGAGAGGGTGAACGTTCTACACGCGTTCAGTCTGATGCATATAGTTCAAGAAGTAATTATCCCGAAGGACAAGGTCACTGTTACATAACATTCCAGTGACGAGCATCTCATAAAACATCTCATAACGATTATATATTTATATGAAAAGCTCTGTCCATAAATATTTGAACAAGTACAAAATCAGTTTTTAATCCCTAAGATTACAGAGGTCAAGGATTTTGTGTAGGGGAGGATTCAAATCAATTTACTAGTTTGGCAAATGTGAGTTCGTTTTCCAATCCTCTTAATCGATTATGTTCTATCGAAAGAAAAAAAATTTCCTGCCTGACTATAGATGTCTGACGGTGCATGCCTTGTTATGTTGAGTGCAAAAAAATGGTTTTCCTTCAGTGCTTTAAACACTCAAAACCAAGTGATTAGAATCAATATGCCTGTTTGTTCAAATACTTATGCCAAATAATCATCGGATTTTATGGGAATTAATTGTATGGGACCCTTTTTTTTTTAAAACTCTGTCAACGAAGTTAGAAAGAGGTAAATGTTTTTGATCTTGACTGTTCCATCTGTTGGTTTATTTATTTGTTGGTTTATTCGTTCCTTCGTTGGTCTATTGGTTTATTAATTTGTTTGTATGTTGATCTGTTGGTATGTCCGAATCACGTAATTTCGCCAAATTTCAATGTCTGTCTACACGATATCTCCGAACGTAATGAACGAATTTCTATGAAATGATGAACAATAGAGTGAGAATGAGGTGGAGAAATTTTGGGGTTGATTCAAGATTTTTTTCCCCAATTGACAGATATTTTTCCGTTTCTTTTTATCACTTTTATGTATTCACTCATGACTGTCCACACAATGTCCCCCAAAGTTCCCAATGAATCCGAATATTTTGTGGAAGTGTGGACAATAGGCTACGAAAGGTTAAATCAGATTTGGGGACGGATCCACGCATAATTGCTCTTCCCGGAAATAACGTTGGTATGCACTCTCTGAGTGCTTTCTTGTTTCTTTTGTTTTCACATTTTCCTCAGCATTTTGTCTTCGAAGATTTCTTTTTTCTTTTCTCCTTTCTTTTTTCTTTCTTCTTCCTTCCTTGGTCTTCCTTGGATCAACTGCCTCCTCCTTTGTTTCTTCTTTCTTTTTCCTTTCTTTATAATGTCTTTCGTTTTGTTTTTTTTTTCGTTTTTTTTTCTTACTCACTCTTTTTTTTCTCTCCGTTAACTTCTTTATTCATTTACTCAGCCCCCTTTTTTCATCTCTTCTCTTCTCCTTTTCCCTTTCTTTTCCCTCTTTCGAGCCATTCTTTCTTTCTCTCTTTCTTTTTCCTTTTTTTCCCTTCCTACTTTTCTTTCTCTTTCTTTTTACACTTTATGATATCAAAAATAATTCTATTGTTTTAAAAATACAAGAACTCGTTTCTCACTCTAGGGAAAATTTAAACATTCTCCCAAAATATTTATTGAAAATTTGCTAACGTCAAAGCATTTTTAGATACGCCTGCATCTATAGCAGTCATTGCTGTCACAGACTGACTGAGTGACAAACCGACATAGCAAACGCCTCGCATCAATTCCACGAAGTATTCCTTCCCGTTCCTTCTGTGAATCTGATGTCGCCTAAGTGACATTTTGTTATCAAAACATTGAATTCTTTTTTTTATCACGTCAAAATACAAACAGGTGTCAATCGCATGATTAAAATTCCATTTTGCTATGATATCGGCCTTAAATGAAGATTTTTCCCGTCCCAAGAAAAGGGCTTTGAAAGGTGGGAACCTTGGAAGAAAAGGGCTTTTGAAGGAAGGGTTTCTCAAAGCTACTAATGATCAAAGCAGCGAATCTATGGTTTAGCTTTCAGGCTTGTCAGGTAATACTTGTGTTATCCATCATATGACGGCGTTTTAATGATGGAATATACTTTTGCTATTGTGGAATGAGAAGCGTTTTTTTCCTTCATCCATACTTGAGCTGTGATGTGAAGCACTCAAAAGTTTTAATGCTTGGAAAATATGTATGTTATATCTGGTCTACACCGTTAGATAGGAACAAAAACATTACGTGACATTCATACGGTATTCATAAGTAACGGCCATTGGCGTTTATATATACACTTACTCACCAACTTATGAAAGTCTCTACATCCAACTGATATACATGGATATAAAAAATAATGTGAATATAAAAGTTACTCTCTTGAATTTAAAAAAATATGTATGCAAATATAATAATTTGATTGGTTGTACCTGTGTTTAAGAGCTGACAAAGTGCAAGAGAGTATATAGATTATATTTTTTTTAAAACAAAAAAAACCCTCACATCGTATGTAAATACCATAAAAATATATTACTCTTAGTTATACCTGTGATATATATATATATATATATATATATATATATATATATATATATATATATATATATATATATTCTTTTTTTTTTCATTCTCGCCGTTAGCAAACCATTTCTTCTACTTGGCATGCCAAGCTTTCTTAAAATTTTGGAGAAAGATTTTCAACTTCACTGGATTATCCGGGAACCAGTCAGCCAACAGGTGACTCCGTGCAATGGACCATCATTCATTACCTTACCACACCTTACGTGAACTAAGCCACATACAAACTTACACACAATGTCTTGAACAATTTACTTTCAACAGTTGTTATGGGATCACAAAAATAAATACAATTTTCTTTACTTATCTTCCATTTTAAAAATGCAATTACATACTTGTTTTCTTTTTTTAATTTGTAGGGGATTAAAAATAGAGTTGCTAATTAAGATGCTTTTAGCTTTGCTTTTTTCGAATTAGTGAGTCCATGATTTAAAGTCCAGTGTTGCTAATTAAGATGCTTTTTGTTTTGCTTTTTTCGAATTAGTGAGTCCTTGAGTTAAAGTCCAGTGCTACTAATTTAGATGTTTTCTATTTTGCTTTTGTGAATTAGCGTGTCTATGATTCAAAGTCCCGTGTCGCTAATTTAGATGTTTTTTCTTGGCTTTTTCGAATTAGTGAGTCCATGATTCAAAGTCCACTATTACTGATTTAGATGGGTTTTTTGTTTTGCTTTTTTGAATTAGTGAGTTAATGATCGTTTTGGTTTCGCTAGGATAGCTGTAAATGAAGACGGCGAATTCGACACGAAATTCGAAATTCGGACCAAAGAGATATGATTACCCCAAGCGGACCAAACAATGATACTTACTTTATTTCGAACGATATGTCTTCACCTTAAGGCATGCGTGTTCATTTTCCATGAAAATTGGCTTGGGACAGAAAAAGTGTGATACTTCAATTGCTTTATTGGTCCATGCATTGATTTTTGACGAATATTTTCCAGACGTTGAGGTATTGATTTTACAAAATCAGGCCCAGAAAAAAATCAAAATTGTAATGACAAAATCGGGTAGGTCATCCTTGCAGGACTTATTTGTCTTCGTCATTAGAAGTCTGTATTATTGGTCGTCTTTCCAGCATGAATTGTCATAACTTGTTTGGTGTTTTATAAATAGTTATAGCAGAGCTGAATATTGTAGCAATACTTCTGTCATGAAATGATAAAAGCAGATAAGTCCATTTTCCATGGAAATTTAGTTAGGACCAAAGTAATTTAAGTAATTTATTGGTCCGTGTATCGATTTTTGTCAAATGTTTTCTAGTTCTCGAGGTATTGGTTTTACAAAATCAGATAAGTCTAGAATAAAATCGTTATTCTCAATTGCACATGAAGTGGACTTACCCGTTTTTGTTATTGAATGACAGAATTCCATCAGATCCGTCAAACGAAGTCTCTTATTTTGTTTCAACTAAAAATTGTGTCTTGTTGATAACGATAGCAAAGAAATCAATTCATTCTTTACCGTAATCAATATCTGACATGGCATCTCGATTTCCAATTTAGCAATTCAATATTAAACGAAAAAACAACAGAAAAACAAGACTGTTTGTTTCAGGGTCAAACTCCGCTTTGACAGAAGCTTATGAGTTTTTGAAATATTTCAACTTTTATAAAGACATTTTTCCTTCAAGTGAAAAAAAATCTTTAAATTTGGCAATAGGAGGGGACTCAATAAAATAGTTTCTAGATATTTTTCTAGATAAATGGCATCAAAATCTAGATAATTCAAGATATAATTTAAGATGATATTTATTGAAATCTAGCGTGCAAAGCTTTCTATTTTTCTCCCTCTCTCTCTCCATTTCTTTCTTTCTTTCTCTCTCTCTCTTCTCCATTTCTCAGTATTACTCTCTCTTTCTCCCTTGCTCCTTTTCTTCCCCTCTTTCCTTCTTTCTTTCTTCCTTTCTTTGATTGATTGATGACGTAGGAATAGAATCTCTCTCTTTCTCTTCCCTTCACTCTCTATCCATCATTTAAGACTTTCAACCTTTCAGCCATGGCCGAATGTCTGGAAATGTCATTATTGTTAGGCGAGGAAAATAAAGTCAAAACTCAGTAACAGTTTGACAGAAGAAGAACGATGCCTTTTGGAGGTCTCTGATCAGAGAAGAAGTTAGTTGTTTAGTTTGACCATCAAAAGAAGGAAGTGTACATTTTGGCGCAAGCCCATTTGGGCGCAAACTCATTTGGGCGCAAACCCATTTGGGCGACGGGCGACGGACGCTTTGGTACTAAGAAACTGATCTTTATTCTATACACATGACATCTCTAAAGTGACTATTGGAAACCTTCAACCGAAACTGTCAACAAAACTGTCAGCATGGGTTTCTGTCAGTTTCCAAGTTAGTCTGGCTGACTATGTATGTATGTATTATGCGTACAGGCTGTACCAAAGTAGCTAGAAGACTGAAAATTCAAACAAATACTCCTCAATATATCTACAAAAAACTTTTTTTTTGGAAATTTCTCCCTTAGATAAGTTTTTAGTGGACGAAGAGTTCAATTCGCAATGTTAATGCATGCTAAATTGATCCCTTAGTTTGTACCCGCTTATTTTTTGAAAATTCAGACTTGTAAGTGATCACTGTCCTACAAAATGTGAGATAAGTAACTTATTTCAATTTTTCTATATTGATCATCCCCAACATAGCACGTTGCCAAAGGACATTGGTGACGTGCCGATTTCTATTGAATGACCAAACATATATGTACTTTTTCTTATTAGATTTCGGTCTAATCTCTGTGAAATTGTTTTTAATCGATAGCTTATTTCCTGGGGATTGTTTTACGATTAAGCTCCACCTCTCAGACCCATACTAAGAGAAATATGTTGGGGTGGGGCAAGGGATAACTAAATCAAATGCAGCTGGGAGTTTGAAGGCACCTCCAACCCTCCTCCACAAATCGGATCCAGTGGCGAAACCTTTATGAACTCGAGGCAAAAAACAGAGATCGTAGTACAAACAACCCACTCAAAATGCTCGCTAATCGCAGGAATAAATGTGCTAATCGCTTGCTTAGCTATAAAGGATATGGCTCACTTCTAATGTATCTATTATTTGGACTCGGCAAAATTGGAATAGAGTTTGTTTTTTTTCCAAAGAATTAGTGTCTTTTCTAAAAGCCTGTATTTCTTAATTTGATACTCAAAGTAACATTTGTATCTAATTTTGAAACTAACAGAGCCTAACAACTAACCTCTCATACTCAATACAATCTACTACTCAACTACTAAACTTTATTCAGCTGTTGATCTAGGCCAGTATTTCTTGAACTACTTCAGTGTCGTGTCTACAGTTCTACGGATGGCCATTAATATTCGAAAAGTTTAGTTGAGGGCGAATCAAACTTGAGGGCGAATCAAACTTGAAGGCGAATGACTCTGGAATATTCAAAGAGTTTTTTTAGGACGGTTGAACTGTTTCTTGTAGTTTGTGTTGTTAACATGATGTTTCAACCGATCCATTGTACGCCCTTCTTCAGATTTACTATCAGAAAGTGTTGGTGGTGAACAGATTTTTTTCTAATGGTAACAACTCATATAACGTCAGATTCGGATGATGTCCTTGTATTTCTTTGTTAGGTACGGACTTCCATACCTTCCGAATTGGTTCTAATATAAACCACAATGAGGAGTTCGATCGCCCTAAAATCTTTTTGAATATTTCAGTGTCATTCATCCTTGAATCTTTATCGAAAGGTTTCAATCTCCTTCAACTAAACTTTCTTATATTTTTGTAAATTGTTTTCCTTATGCGCAATACGGTAAATCAGAGACCGCAAACCAAAAGTCAACATTAGTTTCTTCAGTTTTCAGGCTGGTCCGGCTGGCTTCCTAGCTGGCTTCCTAGCTGGCTGGCTGTGTATATATCACGCATACTAGACGCACCAATGGAACTAAAGGCCTGAAATTTTCAGCGTTTTCTGCTTGCTTTTTTTTATGGGATTCAATTTGCAATCTAAGTTTATGCCAAACTGATCCCTTCGTTTGTGTCGTGCCTATTTTTTAAAAATTTGGACGTCTTTTAGTGATCATCGGCCAACAAATAGCGAAAGCAGTAACTCATTCATTGATCATCCCATTTTCCAATTTTTTGATTGATCTTCCTTAACACAACAATCAAGCTGGAGTCACGTGACGGTTTCGAATGAGTGACCAACCAGACTTGTATTTCATTTTATCACATGAGCGCTGATAAAAGAACGAGGGCTTCCCACACGAAAGTATATATGAAGTAGTCTGCGCAAGAAATGACTCAAATGGAACAGTCACGTGACCAACATTTTTCTTTTCTGGCATCAAGGCGTATTGCGTTGATCAATTAAAAATTTGGGAAAAGGGTTGAATAAAGAATAAGTTACTTCACTCGAATTTTGTTGGGCCGTGATCACTAGAAAAGTCTGAGTTTTCAAAGAGAAAAAAAGAAGGGTGAACACTGCCAGGCACACAGTGAGGGGACTGTTTAGCATGAAATTACATAGTAAATTGACCATCCCTAAAATCCAGAAATCTTTAAGAGAAACAAAAGAAAAACGTTTTTTTTCTAGATATAATAGGGAGTAAATGTTCAAATTTTCAGCCCTTTAGCTCCATTGATGCGGCCTGTACGCATGATACATAGCCAGAAACCTATGTGGACAAATTGGTGTCAGTTTTTATTGACAGTTTCAAAATTGTTATTCATCCGCTTATGCAGAGATAGCAATTTACAAAATGTTACAATTAACAATACTGCCAGCCAGATCCACTAAAAAACTTGAAGAAACCTATGTTGACAGTTTTGATGACAGTTGATGGTTTCAAATATTTCACTTTATTATTGGCATTATAATCAATTCTATATCCAGGTCAATTATAGAAAATCTATACAGGAAGACTTCTAGTATTGAATTTGATTCCCAACCACTTTAAATGTCTGAATAAATTGATTCCTTCACCCTTCCTCCACGCCTCTAGTCACATGCACCCCAAAACAATATCATTCACTCTTGGGAGAACCGTTCACCAGTTTGAGAAATACTGGCTTCAGCTATAGATGGTGCTACTGTTACTACCAACAGGTGACATTTGAGTCCTTCCTTAGTCTTAGTAATATTTGCTGAAGACCGTAATAATAGAGGGTGGAGGCTCTGGGTGAGGTTGACGAATACATTTAACTAGTGCAGGTAATTAAGTTAGCGGAATACTATGAAAGTGAAATAAAATGACGCATAACGATTGGCTGGAAATCATTTGGTATGAATACAGACATATTGGAGAGTGCCTTGCCAGTTAGCTTGAAGTGTAAAGTACTCGATAAATGCTTAATACCAGCTATGAATTATGGATGCAAAACTGGGGAAATCAACAAAACGAACTGAGAACCGACTTATAATCAAACAGAGATCCATGGAATCAGAATGGATAACTGAGAGACAAAAAAGATCAACGTGAATTAGAGGGGGGGGGGACCAGAAAGAAGGATATCGTACAAATGATTAAGCAAAAAATGGAGATGGGTTGGAAACGTAGCAAGAAGAGACGAAAGCAGATGGATCAAAATACAAACGATTGGTACCAGTAAAGCGATTGGAACAGTAAGTGCAGTAGTTAAAGACCAGACGCAAGATGGAGAGATGAAATAGAAAGAGTTGCTGGTAAGCCATCACAGTGATTGGTGCAATTACCACCTAGAAGGAAATCGAAAAGGCCTTTTTCCAGCAGTAGACCTTTAATGGCAGATGGGGCTGTTGATGTTTGCTACAAATGTGCAACCCCAAGTGTTTCATTCCTTTGCCATTTTTCTCTAACTTACAATTTCCTTGCACCAAAAGTAACATTTCATTGCATTACCAACCGTCAAAAGCTAAATTGCATTTTTTTTTACCTCTGACAACGAAATTGAAAGAGGTATACGCATTCATTGGTGTCCACCTGTCAGTCTACGTGTCCATACAATTTCTCCAAAGGAAATTCTGTGGAAAGATGGACAATAGACAATTGGAGAAGTGATGAAATGTCGGGTGGCATGAAGGAATTCTTCCTCACTTACATCGTAGTTATATATTCAAACCATACAATATATCCAAAAGTTCTCAATGATTTCTAACGACAGTTTGTTGTAAGATGGGGAATGAGCCTTGGAAGAAGTGATCTAATTTTGGGGTGGATCCGGAAGCTTTTTTTTTTCACAGTTTTCTCCTCTGTCTCGTAACCATTTCAAAACCGATTTCCATTAATTTTCTTAATGATGGGTGATTAACAGTATCAACTCTTTTTGCATGTAACATTCAAAGCATCATAACCTTTTTTTTTAGTGAATAACAATTTGAGAATATTAGATATAAAGGTAAATCATTGTTTTATGTTTCTTCCAAGTTATACTTTAAAATAATGGCGAATAGATCATGTCATTTGAACAGGTCCCATTCTAGTACCAAAATGGCTGATGCCAAAATGTTTGAGGGCCAAAATGCCAGGCGCACAAACATCAATGTCCAATCGGCTGCGCCCAAAAGCCCCATAAATCAGGGGGCGGGGGCGCCGAGCAACTTTTGGTATTATCTGTTTATGATTCATGCAGGGGTAAAAAAGCCCCTTAAGCAAAAGTGGAGCTCTTTAACACGAGCTCATTCGTAGTGGGAGTAGGGCAGAGCTGTGTACTGGATATGGCCCGTGCACCCTAGTGCCAACCCTGATTTGATGCATGGATTCAATCAAAGTCAAGATCTGATTTAAACATGAATGTAAACGTAGATTTAGAGAAGATTCTTCATGGCTGCCATTTAATAATATGGATCTTAATTTTCATTTTTCAAATTGAATTTTGGGGCCCCTAAAATCGTCGAGACCTCGGGAAACTGCCCAGTGTACCCATGTGATAAGACAGCCTGTCCGTCGGTGGATATAGACCTTCCACAAGATTCGACAGATTTCTTTTATTATGGGTATTGCAGAGCCAATACTTTCTGAACTTGTCTAGTTCTACCCGCTATCTTCTTTTTCACGTATGATCTCTAAAACCAGCAAGAAATTTATAACAATCTTCTAGACGTTCGTTGTTGAACATGGATATATCCCTAACAGGGGCGTAGTTGGAAATCTAAGGGCCCTAGGAGATTTGAGGGGGCCATCCCTTCAACATCTAGTGATTTAAAATCGCTTCCCTTTAGCTACACCCCATGTCCCCAATGTTTGCCAGATCTCTCAACCGTGGCAAACCTCTCGATCGCAGAGCCAGTACTTTCTGCACTGGTCAAAGTATGAATTTCGCTGAAACTATCCTATAGAGAAGTGTCAAAATTATTGTTCACCTTTCTCAACACTGTATTTTTTCGTTTTCAAACTTGACTTGGACCATAAAGATATAAACAGTAGTGAATGTTCTCTTGTATTTTTGATTCGGCATTCATTCTTGTAGTTATGTACATAGAGAATTTAAGCTACTGTTGACCACATGTGACCTTAGACTGACCACAAATAAACTTCTCCGTCCAATCCAAAGATGGCAGTTTTACCTCAGGTGAACTAGCATTCCCTTTAAAGACTTCCTGTTTTCTACAGAGTGTCCATTTAACCACATTAATGGAACAGGTCTCATATCAAATGTTACTCCTATAGTTGCGATGATCGTGCTTGCAAGGCCTGTGGTGTTCTGCACTGTGAGAAAACGGCTTCGCCAGCTTGAGGTCAACCTGAAGTCACATTAGGTCAACAACGGTTTGAATTCTTTTTGCACTAGAATACTAGAATGAATGCAGAATCCTAAATGCATAAGAACATGAATCACTGCTTACGTCTTCGTGATTTGAATAGGGTTTAAAAATGAAAATCGACATTTTCGAAGAAAGTGCACCATAATTTTGCCAGTACTACATAATGTCCATTATTCAAAATACAGCCTTATTACTATTCTTTGAAGATACGTGTCTTGTTCATTCATCAAAACTGACAATATATTGGAAGCACATTAATCATTGAGCTTTTTGTTTAATTTATGTTTTAGCCATTTATTTACCAATCTTCAAAATTTTTAAATGTGTTTTACGTGAGTTTTTAATTTCCTTTTTGTCATCTGTATTTGTATTCTTGTGTTCAATCCAACCGTCGACTAAGACTGTCAACATAGGTTTCGTTCTGTTTTCAAATGATTCTGGCTGGGTGGTTGTTTATACATGAGTTGCACGCACAAGCCGTACCAATTGAGCTAGAAGGATGATAATTAGAAAATACACTCCTCATTATGTGTAGAGAAAACGATTTGCTGTTTTTTAAGCCCCCAATAGGTTTTTTTGCGGTAAAATAGGGTAAAGCAATGCAAATTCATGCTAAGTTGGTTCCTTTGTCAAGGTAGTATTCAGGGGTATTTTTTAATAGACTTTTTACCAATCACGGCCCAACAAAAGGCTATATGAGTAACTTCTTCATTGATCACCAATTTTTTCAGATTTTTCAGTTGATCACCCCCAACACGACTGGCTGCCAAAAGATGTTGGTCACATGACGGTTCCTTTTGAGTGACTAGCCAGATCTGTTTTTGTTTTTTCTTTTCAAACCAAGTGGTAAAAACATTAGCTGAAAAGTTGAGTAATCTGTCTCTGATTTTATCACTAAAACTTGATATATCGATTTGTGTCTCGGCTGTTGAGTTGTAATTCAAATGGTTAAAACGTGTGGAATTTTATTGTTTCTTTCGAATATGTTAACGGATAAATAGCACTTTAAAAAGGAAAAGAAAAAAGAGAGAAATATTCTCCCAGGTCGATGTTATGTAACTGCGTAATATGCCATGTGTATCAATTCATTTATTTATCTGTTTTCTGTCGCGTTAAAAGACGCCAATCATCTATATTATCATCGAGAAGTTTCCAACATGATGGTGTAGCGAAAGTAGAGAATAATAAAATTCCTAAAAAAAAAGTGATAAAAACAAAAACAAAGTAGCATTCCAAGAGAAATTATGAATCACTGCCCATTTATTCTGTTTTGGGGGTGATCAATTAAAAGGTTGAAAAAATGGGTGACGGTGAATAAGCTACTTCTCACGCCTTATGTTGGACTCTGGTCGCTAAAAAAAGATCTGAATTTTAAAAAAACAAAAAAACAACGGGCACTGAGTAGTGGCCAAATTGGCAGAAACTTACATTTTATATTGAATCCCCCACCCTGCACATACTTAAAATCTATTTTAGGAGGAGAAAAAGAAAAAAAATGTTTTCCCGAATGATTGAAATTTCGAGTTTTCATTCTGAACAGTGAGGGTTGCTGAGAGTCTGGATAGATACATAGATAGAAACATGTCAGAAAACACTAGAATAAGCTAAACCCAAGTAACAGTGTTGAAACCAGTCTGTTGTGGGTAGCGGTGATTAAAAAATAATGAAAATCCGTTTGTGGTCAATAGAACGCAATTCTCTAAGATCACTGCCATACAAATCTATATTATACACGTTTATAAAACACAATCGATATCCATGTATTTCTTAGGTGCTGTCATTTTTGACGGCACGGTTACACTAGTTCTGAGAATGAAATACATTCAAAACCGTACATATATACATATATAGTTTGCCTACCATGTTAGCATACACCCATCTCGGGAATTAATTTGGTTATGTCATAATCTCGTCGGCGACTCACTATTGTGGCCTTACTAAGCTAATCTTGGTAAACAGGCATACATATAACCATGGGCATTTGTTCTCGGCTAAGGGGTCGAACAGGGTACTCTCCCCTCTTCCTGGATCATGCCTTCTCACCTTGGGTGAGGGGGCTTGAAGGTTGGAAGCTTATAGTCAATAAAGGATGATGATGTAGATTTATTTTAACACAGCAACAACTGCAAATACCCACATAAAAAAGATGGTAATGTTCTTCGCTGGTAATATGGTTACTGCTAAGATATATTCGTGATATATCCTACCCTGGAAACAAATCCTTTTGCCCTCACCCTCAAGACACCTTGGCAGCCAAGCCCATGCATATAATACACTCCTTTGCATAGATATATATATTGACTTTTACGTGTAAATACACATGTTTTATCAGTAAAAAAAACGAAGAATGAAATCGAATAATTTGTATATATTTCAATATCCCATGTATAAATAAACATTTGTACATGTTTTGTCTCGTCTAATTAAGTTGTAAAATACACATGTATTCATGTCTGTCTCCGAAAGTTCATGACATGTTGGGGAAGAGCTAGTCGTGGGCTAAGGGAGACGATTGAATTTAAGGATGGATGAAGGAATTTCCTGGTAACCTCTCTTGCTTAATGTGTCTCTCCGTATGATATTTTCAAAAAGTTTCTAACGAATTTCAATGATATTTTGTTGAAGGGTGGGTCATGGGATGATGAAGAAATGAGGGAGAAATTTGGAGACGGATCGAGAGATTTTTCAATTACCTCCCCGGCATCGTCCTAATATGTCTCTCCACACAATATCTCCAAAGGTTTCCAATAAACACTAAGAGAGATATGGTGAATAAGCGGGATGAGGTAGAGTTTCGTAGATTAGATCGTTCAATTTCTGCAGGGTCATTCGCAAGCCCAACGAGCTTCTTTTTTTTTTTTTTTTTTGCTTTGCATTGGGGGTCATTAGCGCTCTTTTGTTTTCCCAATTTAGTGCAAATGTCGAAGAACTGTTAAATGTTCAAGTTCCTCTGCAACCTCACGGGTTGTTTTGCATGGGGTCCGTTATTGGATTCCGTCAGCCACAGTAGGACACTCGCATCTTCGAGGCTCTAGTCTCCGTTTCAAAATGTTTGGAACCAATCTTGAGCTTGACGTTCAATGACGGTTCCCTGGTCAAATACTTTCCGCTGTATCACGTCTCAATAGAACAAAATAGCCCGACTTTGCTTTCTTTCAACCTTCGATTTGACAGCCTCAAATAAAGCAGAATAGATAGTGGAAAGAAAAAGTTCGGCTCAAATGGATAGAGCGAAATTCACACTTTAAAATGGCATATTCCATGAACATAATTGAATGATGGTTCATTCTCTAGAATAAGGATCAAAGTTTTGGATAACATAAACCGCAATTATTTTTGCACCGACCTGAATGAATAACAACTCGGTTTCATATATCGATTGTATTCACTGAATATTATAATCAGTCCAGAATGGATGTACGTGTCAATTTTGGTGACATTTACGGAGGTTTGATCATACGATTCTTGAAAGGAGCGAATGGATTGTTGCGGTAAGATGGAGATTGACATATCAAAATGTCAAAAGGTCATTTATCGATTATGCACACACACACACACTCACACACACATATATATATATATATATATATATGTATATATATAATTATAAACTCCGTTATATTATATTGAAACTCTAATTTGTATGATCATCCGTTATTACACGGATAATGTATCACTCGGCCAAGACAACGTAAATAGAAAAGGCAATATAATTTTATTCTATTTTCGTTGTCCTGTACGAGTGATCATATATCCATTTCTTAATAACATAATTATCGCACTGAAAAGAAACAAGTAGAATAGAAATTGATCGACAATAAACGAAATGAGAATTTGAAGTTAAAACAGTTATTTGGGACTCTGCATTACTGGCAGCTATTTAGCTCAAAGGTAAGAGCGACGCTATGCTGAAGCGGCTACCCTAAGGTCGCGAGTTCGATTCCTTCGATACATTGACTGTGTAATGAAAGATCATTTCAAATAAGAATTTCAGTGCGATATAACGCAATTTATATTCATTCAGTCGGATAATATACCCATTTCTTAATATATATATATATATATATATATATATATATATATATATATATATATATATATATATACGTATATATATAGATAGATATATAGATATATATATAGAGAGAGAGAGTGGAAAAGAGGGTGAGATAAAAAAAGAGATATGAATAGTTGATACGAATAGATAGATAGGAAAGGGAATTGAGAGTGAAAGGGATATAGATAGTTGGAAATAGATACGAACAAATCGAGATAGATAGATCGAACATCAACATTACCTTCGTCCGTTCACTGCTGTTTGGAGCCTTCTACCAGAAGGGTTAAGGAAGTAAATGTTAAATGGTCTCAGTCTCCAATTGCACACCTCGATTACTGTTGATATTTTCGTTCATAACTTACTTTGACACCTTGAACTTACTCACACAGGTGACCGGACTAAAAACCGTCTTCCGTCTTCATTAAAATAGGTCTCTACATTTAATTTAAGCGTTGACCCCACGGACGTGAATTGAAACCTGTCTTCACATGTTTATATCTGGTGACCCACTACAGCACATTATCTCACACCTTTGACCCACGACAGCACATTATCTCACACCTTTGCCCATTGGCGTAAATGATTGATTTGTTAACGGCTATGAAAGTGAGTTCGTTCGGACTTCTCATATTATCCGTCAGTGTGGCAGAAATCGAGGATCCTTCCGTGTTACCGTCCACCAGGATATTCCAGCCAGTTGGTTTCATCAAATACGTTTACCTCGCTCAGTGCAACCTCGTTTTAGCTGACTCGTTACAGCACTCTTTTTCGATTTTTTTTCTGCAATAAATTCAATGATGTTAAACTTCGGAGATAAATAAAGATCTCGAGTACTCCATTTTCATTTATTGAATGCAGTAATTATGGACATGAAGAAAGATTTGAGTGATTTACATGTTGGGTACAAAGACGCAAAGATTGAAATCGGGAATGCAGAGCTAGAGAAAGTAGACCACTACCTCTACGGGAGACAATGAATCTCCATGAAGTTATCAGAAGAAGAAATAAAACGAAGAATCACACTAGGTTGGCAAACTTTCGGTCGTGCAAGCTCGACTTTTAAAACAAGAAAATCCAACTAGTCCTAAAAAGAAGGGTATACAACAAATTTAGTGATAAAAGGAGCTGAAACTAGGGACGTAACCAAAAGATTGACCCTAAAACTGAGAACCATGCAACGATCACATTAGGGAATCAGGCTCAAGCTCACACGGACAGATCATAAGGCAGCAAAGTATATTAGAGAAAAGACCCGAGTCCGGGAAATTATAGGATCTGTTACAAAACTCAGATGGCAATGGGCTGGACATGCTGCAAGAATGGCAGATAACTGCTGGACATCCCGTCTCAAAACGTTGATCCCCATATATCAGGTGCAAGACTGTGACCGACAAAAAGTGAGATGGCGTGACAAGCTAGATAGATTTAGAAAGTGCTGGCTTCATGATAGATAGGTCTGGCGATTCTTGGGGAAGGTCTATGTCCAACGACGGACGCTAACAGACTGATAATGATTAATGATAAAGGCTAGATTGTTATGGTCAGAAGATTTGGCCAGAGCGTTCCCAAAATGGCTCATTATTAGTCAGACGATCAAAATAATTTTAGTCATCAATGTCAACCTAGTTTCAAGGTTTTGCTTATTCAATATTGGCGCCAACGGTCAGTGTTTGATTCCAGATAAAGGTTAGGTCCTCAAATACTGATTTTCAAGACAGACTTCTTCACTCAAAAGATTGGCGCAACACAATCGTCTGACCTCCATTCCTCTCTATTCGATCGTGTGCTGTATTAAGCTAAGCTAAACCTGATGATTATCATAAATACGATGTTCATTGATTTAGCATTTTATTCATTTCACTAGCGTTCGATTCTCGATATCTAAAAAGTCACCATTACCATGATTTACATAGTCATGAGAAAGCCGTCTGAATATATGAAAAGGAGATTATTGCTCTAATCTTGAATCTTGGTCATATTTAATGAAACATAAATATATGCTCTTACATTGATCTATCTATCTTTCTGTCTGTCCGTCTCTCTATCTGTCTGTCTCCTTGATGGCTGAGAGAGTTGCACTTTTGCCTTCAATCCCTATGCCCATTCTACTTGGTAGGTGGATGCAACACAGTCTCTCTTCACTGCGGTGTCATGTGTACTTTAGAAATCAGCAGTTCCCAAATGATCTCTGTCTATTCATATCTATCTCAATGTTCTAATTAGAAACAGTCAACGGAAACTGTCTCCAAAACTGTCAACATAGGTTTCTACAGTTTTCAAGTTGGTCCAACTGGCTGGCTATGTATGTACGTATCACTCGTACAAGCCACACCAATGGAGATAGGGGCTGAGAAATTAAACAGTTGCTGTTTATTATGTTTATCAAAAACGTTTTTTGTTATTTTTTTTTCTTTCTAGGTTCCTTCCCTTTAAAGGGTTTGAATGGGGGTGGGGTTTCTATTTGTGATATAAGTTTATGCTAAATAGATCGCTTAATTTGTTTTGGTTTTTTTTGTGTGTTTTTCATTAGACCTTTTTTAGTGTTCACTGTCCAACAAAAGGCGAGAGAAGTAACTTATTCATTGATCATGTTTTTTTTTTCATTTTTTTAATTGATCACCACCAACACGACATGCCGCCAAGAGACGTTAGGTATGTAACAGTATCTAGGGAATGACTAAGCAGGTCTATCTATCCATTTATCTATCTATCTATTCATCTATCTCGCCATCTTGGCAATTAATTATCTCTAATTAAAAATGAAGTTCTACTTACCCTTCATTACCACCCCAACTCCTGTTATCATCGTGATTATTCCCTTTGAGGATCCCGTATCATTCGTACATCTAAATTTATCGCCTTCCCACATTTCTACGGCCTCTTCACTCCAAGCAACTAGCCACAATGTCGAGCAGGAGATGCACATGGCGCCAGTCCCCGGAGTCCGACCACCCTCTCTCAACTGCCGAAAGCGATACGCCGTTATATTATGATTACACCGACTCTTCTGTCATTCAACACTACGAGTAATTAACCCAGCCGCCTAATCTTCGAACGGTTGGAAAGCTGTGGTATTTCAGTTACGATCGCCTGGTTATGGCTGAGTAAGGACAGAAGCATCCGTAAAATTGGCGCCCATTTCCTATAACTGAAACCTTTCGACTTGGCTCAAACCTGACAAAACCCTATCAGCACAAATGAGGAGATTTACTCGGTTTTCATTCTTTCGCACCGGCCCATCTTAAATCTTTTAAAAACGTCAATGGGGAGAAATTCGATCCCAAGAAAGGAAGAAAAAAATATCTAATAATGAAAAGAAAACAGGTCGGATTAGTCGCTCGATAGAAACCATATGGCCAACGTTTTTTGGCAGAATGTCATGCTAGGTGTGATGAATTGAAAAAAAAGTTCGTTAAAGGGATGATCAATGAACGATTTGAATGTTTGTCCTGTGTTCACTAAAAAAAAAAATCTTAAATTCTCAAAAAACGAACGGGCATAAACTGAAGGATCAATTCAGTAAAAACCTACATTGCAAATTGAACCCCCTCCAGCTAAAAAAAATATTCGGGGTAGAGGTTTCAAAGGACAAAAAAAAGTCATACTTCTAGACATAACAAAGAGTAAATTTTGGAAATTTCCGCCAACTAGCTCCACTGATGCAGCCTGTACGCATGATACATACATACATGCATTACCAGCTAGTCAGCCGGACCAACTTGAAAACAGTAGAAACCTATTTTAGCAGTTTTGGTGACAGTTTTGGTTGAAGGTTCCAAGAATATATATAAAAAGAAAATGTTGGAGAGAAACCTTGCCATAAAAAAATTAAGGGAAATAAAAAAATAAATGATATATTTTGCCTTAAATAAGAAAGTGTAATACGCATTTAAAATGTTGCGTGATCGCGTAATGGGAGAATATTGGATTAAAAACGGGAAAATATCGACTTCCACCTCGACTTCACTTCCAATCTTTTGGACATTTTTCTCCCTTTATGGATCCCTAAATTGACAATGACGCCAGTTGGTCTACCTTTGACAAGCATAGAGGTTGTTTTTTTTTTTGCTTTGTTTTTTTTTTGTTTTTTTTTTCAGCGGTGGCTTTCCGTTTAACTCTTTCGATTCACGCTTTGTTTTATTTCTATAACTTTTCCTGAGCAAACAAAAAATAAAAAAATAAGGCAAGCAAATTAAAAAATACACCAAGCAAATTCACGAGATAGGTGAACTGAATCGATTAGCATGAGTTGTGACTCCTACAGCCGCAGCACATGTTAATTTTCGAAGTGAAATTAGTTGAAACGTGTCTCTTGATGCGTTTTGTTTAAACAATAATTCGATTTATTATTTTTACGGAGTGAGCCAGAACCTGCACTCGTACTGGCCGACTTTAAAAGCTAAATACGTTCAGTAAATCTGAAATAGTAACAGGTCTGGTAAGTCACGATAGAAATCGTCTATTGGCAGCATGTCGTGTTGGGAGTGATCAATAAAATACATTGTAAAAAAAGAGTTCAGTGAATGTTACTTCTCTTGCATTTAGTCGGACAATGATCACTAGAATACAGCGGACTTCAAGTAAGTGATTAATTTAGCTTAAACTCAAATCACAAATTGACCCACCACCCACTAAAAACCTTTTTGAGGGATATTTTTTTTTTGAAAAAAGAAGTACTTTGTAAACATACTAAAGAGTAAATGTTTTAATTTTCAGCCCTCTACCTGTGACCCGTACGCATATGTGGCGTGAAAGACATAAAATTGATAGTTGTTTTTTTTTTTCAAATTTTCATAGCAAGCGAGTCAGCGAGCCTACCAGTCAGTCAGACGCATTCAAAAACAGGAGAAACCTACGTTGGCAGTTTTAGTGACAATTTTCTAATATATCTGATGCCTAAGTTAAAACTAGAAATAATGAAATGAATTATCATTTTAATAGAATATATCAAGAGACAGGTTTCCATAAATTCCACTTGAAAAAATAACGTTTGCAATACCTGTTGTAGTAACAGAACTCAATACATTTGCTTTCTACATTTTTTTGACTTAGCTTGTCTTTGGGTGAAAATAAACCTATATAGAAAAAGAAAAGAAAAATGTCAAACCAGTACAATTCCTGTGGTTGGGAATTTTCGGCCAATGATACTTTTTGCAACTTGACATTGACTTATCCTTCGAAAAGACAAGTCATCTTTTTTTAATTAAAAAAAGTCATCTTGTGCTTTCAATCCCCCAAACTGTCGAATGAGAATAAAATGTTAAAGTTAATTACCACAAGAAAAACCCAAAGAAATGTTCAATTTTCTATCAAAGGTAATTCTTTCAACTAATACGTTATTTTCGAATGTTACTTACCCTATTAAAAAAAACAAGTATTTTTTATGCTTTCAATCCAATTGCATCAAAAGTTGAGTATCAGATATTGATGATAGAGAGCTATTGGTATCGAGTATGATATATAAATAACAGAGCTATTGATATCGAGTATCAGATATAAACAATAGAGAGCTATTGGTATCGAGTATCAGATATAAATAATACAGAGCTATTGATATCGAGTGTCAGATACAAATAATAGAGAGCTATTGGTATCAAGTATCAGTTATAAACAATAGAGAGCTATTGGTATCGTCAAAAACGTTTTATAAAATCAATGATCGAATGTAGGAGATACCTTGGAATCCTATCTAAAAAAAAAATAAGCCATGAAAAATACAGTTTTTTTTGGGGGGGGGGGTTCAAATTTTATAAAACAATTTCTCCACTGTATCCTTTGGATCAAATGAAGTTTCCCTTTTTTCATAATTTTGTGTAAAAAATAATAATCTGTGTTTTGATAAAATTACCTTTTGTTCAAATTGAAACTACATAGTTATCATTTTTTTTTATAAAGACAGTGATCGTGAACCTATGACGCGTAGATGACACGTGATTGAATTTGGAGAAAATTTTTTAGATTTCATTTTATCATCCTAGTTTTGAAGGTAAAATTCAAAATTTCAAGATCTATTCAAACATTAGTTTTAAAAATGTATTAGAAAAATAGACTCCTAGAAACACACCTAAAACTAAAATCAATGCAGAGGACACTCTGATTCGATGACACTGATTATTTTAAAAAAATGTAAAATTTCGACACATCATGCGAAAACGTTCCCCAATCCCAGAGAGATTTGAATAGATCGATTATTCGATAGAAAATACAAAAGCATCCCTGGCGCTTTCAATCTATGAAGACCTTCGTTACCTCCGTAAATTTGACAGCTTTGAGAAAAAAATTCAAAGGTCTTGTAACAGTTGGTTGAAAGCACGAAAAAAATTTTTTTTTTGCATTTTGTTTTTTTCTGTTGGTAAGTAACTTTCAAAACTATCTTTTTTTTCTATTTTTCATCTAATATTCGTTTTTTTTTATGTAATTGGAATGAAAGCACAAAAATACTATTTTTTTTTCTTGAGAGGGTAATTTTTTCAAAAATAATGTGTATTAATTGAAGAAAAAACAAAACACCTTCGATAGAAAATAGAACATTTTCGTTTCTTTGATGGTAAGTAACTTTTGAGATTTTTTTTCTTATTCAACTTTACGCAGATTCAAAGCACAAAACATTCCTTTTTTTTAAAGAAATAAATTACAAGTTTTTCTGAGGATAAGTAACTTCCGAGAACATGAGTGATTTTTTTTATATTTGTAAAATAGCAAACTTTTTAATGCAGTGCCAGGTCACAATGTGTACGTATACAAAGCAGTTAATGTTAGGGTGCGAAAAGTATATTTCATCTAAATTTTTTAACTTCTCAATTATCCAGCACCCATGCCCATTAATTTTAGTTATCTACTAAGCTTAGCTAATTCTGGCTCAAGATCACAATAGTGGAGCACTCATGAAGATCGAACTCAATGCATTCCAGCCTTCCCCAACCGGGATTCTGCGAAAACTTTATACAAGCGTGAAAAAAGTACTCAACTATAGCTCTATTTGAGTTTTTGTTATATAATAAATAGTGGTTCCTGTCTTGATGACATTTGACACGACACGTTAGAAGCACTAGAACTTTTACCAACGAAAGAAGAACAGAAGGCTGGAAATTTATATCGAGTTTTGGCCGAATACTTTTGCTATGCCTGGAGGGTTCACATTTTATTATCTGTGCAGGATGAATAAACAATGGCCCAGAAACTTGTTCTTGAGGCACCGGTTCGTACAGTGAAGGACGGAGAAAAGTCGCAAAATATCGGGTGGAATGCAAAGACCTTGGCTAACCTAGGTACTTCTGTGAGTAAAAAAGTAGAGTTGATTTGGAGGTGGGGTATCGTTACCTTTTTGCATTAAATTCATGAATTTCACGTTTTTGTTTGTATGATTTTTAATTTTTATTACTTCGTCTGTGAATTTTATTTTTTAAAACGTTCATTTTTTAAATGAAAGTAGAAAACTTGACCATCTAAAAATGCATTCTATTAAATTAAACTACAAAGTATACGAATTAGGGTTATATATTCAGGGTTAGAATTTTCGGTTAGTATTATGGTTAGATTTGGAATTATAGTCGATTACGTAACAAATAAAAGCAGCAATAATTTACGCCGTCCATATTTTGAATTTAACGCCATCTCTTTTTTAGAATCCTTTAGAAAGAGAATGGTTTTGAATTGCTTGGTCGGAATAATGTTATAGATAAGAAAACGGGGTGAGGGTATAGCTGTAGAAGAAGATATTTTTCAATTGCTTCATTTGTTCAGTGACAATCGTGAAAAGGCGAACCTCATTTTTGCCGTTCGTAAAAATGATAGCAATATCTGGAAAGGACCAGAAGTGGAATGAACAGGAAATTATAAATAAGTTTAATCTGAAATTAGAATTGATAGATTGCATCGAGCAGCGTCCTAGAATAGTCCTTGAGAAATAGAAGCAGAACTTGCACGATTTCAACAGTAATTCTAAAGTATAATCCTTAGCCAAGATATAGCCAGAGGCCTTGCTGAAGAATAGGAGCGTTGCATAAGAAGGGGGCTTCGTGTGCAATCACACTCTCTAATGGATACTGACGTCTACTTCTATTATATTCATACTAGTATACCTATCCCGACAAAAAATGACGACATATCTAAAGATTTTTTGTTTTTTTTTTACAATTGCACTGAGCTTTTAGACAATCAAAAACATTATGTTGTTCAACATTCTATTATTCATATTCAACTAGAATGAAACAAGATTTTTGACGCATCTTTTCAAATAGATAAACGAGAGAAATTACTCTTTAATTAGCATTGAATAGTTATCTCCCTTTTTCGAATGGAGATCATTACTGACAGAAAGTATAGCCGATTATGTGGCGAATTGTATCAGTACATGTTTGTCATTTTATAAGGTATCGCCAATTATGTACAGATCACTTCGTCCTGAACAAAATTTCTGAGAAATCTTTCAGTGTTACCGCTTTTTGTTTTTTTCCTTTTTTTTTTTTTCTTGTTCTCGTTTTTTTTATTAGATATCCCAGATGCAAGGTTTTTCTTGTCTCTTCGTCTATTTGTTGCACGAATCCGTAATTTCGGACACGAGAAAACATTCTTAATTGCGCCCCAACGAAGGATTGTGGTAAAATACGGGAAGCAACAAGATGCAACTCATAGCGAAGCAAATATATCATTTACTACCAGTTACAATTGCTCTAATCAGTAAATTAACCTAATCCAACTCTGAAACTTGCCCTAACACTGAATTATCATCATCTTTTATCGTCCGTCATAAACCTTTCCCAAAATTCACCAAACCTCTGTATCATGGGTGTCGCAGAGCCATTATCTTTTGAATTAGTCTACTTTGTCTCTCAATCTTGTATTCTGCCGGTCTCGGTTGCGAATGTGATCTTTGGGCATCCATGTAGTGAGTCGTGATGACTGGCGGTTGTCTACCATTCTTGCAACATGACCAGCCCATTGCCATTTAAGTTTTCCAGTAGATTCTATGATGCCTTGGACTTCTATTTTCTCCCTGATATACCATGCTGTCTTGTGATATCTCCATGTGAGATTGAGCATGATTTTCTCATGTGCACGTTACATGCTTCTCAATCTGTAGGTCAGTCTCTTGGGTAGGTTCTACATTTCAGCTCCATAGGTGACCATCAAGAGGATCTATCGATTGCATACCCTTCTTTCTAGAATTAAGGGGATCAACTTGTTTTTGAAGGTTGAGCTTGCTCTGCTGAAGGCTTGCCATCCTAGAGTGATTCTTCGCTTGATTTCTCCTTCTTTTGTGGGTTTCATGGAGATTCGTTGTCCTTGGTGGATGTAGTGGTCTCCAGTTTTGCGTCTTTTGATCATTGTATTCTTATTTCCGACGTGGTTGTTGCACATGACCTTCGTTTTTCCTGAGGGTCATGTGTTGGCTGACTTTCTAACTATCTTCATTTAGTTTATCTAGCATTAGTTGGAGGTCGTGTTGGTTTTCAGCGAAAGGGTTGATGTCATCTGCAAATCTGAAGTTGCTCAGATATTCGCTGTCTATTTTGATTCCTTTATTCTCCCGGTCTAGGTTTTGGAAGATAATCTCGAGGCAGGCTGTGTTGAATTTCAGTGCGTTTAATCTTACCAATTTTAGGAGCAGGAAGGGCTAAGAGTATTTATGTAAACTGAAAAAGGAGCTGCTGTGACTGTACATATGTTGTAGTACTCTGACATGTACAGGGCCTACACCATGTATAGTGATGGCTTTTTTTTTATGTTAAAGCATTATGATGGCCGTATTCCAGTCTTCCGGGACTTAACTTTGTTTTAGACATAAGTTGAATAGAATAGCTAATTTTCTAGAGACGATCTCAACCGTTATTTTTTTCTTTTGTGTAGATCGTTGTTGATATTAGCTGGTCCAGGGGCTTTTCCGTCTTTTTTTTTGTTTGTTTGTTTGTTTTACCCTCCTTAAACACTAAATCAGTGGTCTTCAAACTGCAACTACTCGGGGAACCCTTTCAAATAGTTAAGTTTTTTAGGGAACCTCTTCAAAGACAGATTCCTTATTGGCTTAGACAATGTAAATAGAATATATATATATATATATATATATATATATATATATATATATATATATATATATATAGAGAGAGAGAGAGAGAGAGAGAGAGAGTTGAAAGATAAACAACTGGAAATAGGGCTGTGCAGGAATCGAATCTGCGACTGATTGAGGAACTGCTTCAACATAGCGTCGCTCTATATAACTGTCTGCGTTGAGAAACAATTGTGCAGACATTGGCAGCTATTGAACAAAAATGAGCACGTGGGGATAAAGCGGTTATTCGGGGTTTTGCCTCACTGTCGGTCTGTTCAGCTCAATGGTAAGAACGACGTTAGGTTAAAGCGAGTTTGATTCCTACGACTGCCCCGTTTTCTTTAATTGTTTATCCCATACACATTGTCAAGGCCAAGTCACACATTCTCCATGTAATGACAGGAGGCCAGTTCAAATAAAATTTCAAACACTATAGCGCATTCGCATTGATTAAAAAAAATTAGAAAATAACTTGTGATAAGAGTTACAAACAAAATAACCCAATTATAATAATAAATTCAAAAACGATAAAGAGAAACTTTAAAACAGATTAAGATAAAGCAAAATAATACAATTAAGTTACGAAAACCAGAACAACGAACAAAAAAAAAAAAAATTAAGAGTAAGAATTTTCTTGTAAAAAAAATGATTATAAAAACTTGGAAGCATGCTTGAAAACAGGTAAAAAATGTGAATTGAAGACGAAAAAATTACTTGAACAAATAATACCTTTTAATCTAACGAACAAATAATACTACCTATTCAAAAAACAATTGAAAAAAAAACATCATAGAACAATTGAAAGCAAAAGCAAATAATTGTAATGTAACTTGAGTTGACAAGCCTTGATAAAACAATATCAAATAATGTTTGAAAGGTAGATAATTACAACTCACTCCAACCGTCACATTCCAAATAATTGTGGAGTGTATAAACAGCTGTAAAGTATATCAGTCATAGACAAACTTCATGTACTTAATCGATATATTATCTCTACTGTAAGTATTGAGCATTGTTAGAATAAAGATTTCTCGGAATTGTATCTACGACTTGTGATATATATATATATATATATATATATATATATATATATGTGTGTGTGTGTGTGTGAGTGTGTGTGTTTGTGTGTGTAAATATATATATATATCAGGTACAATATATCGATTAAATACAATATGTTTGTCTATAACTATAAGGCAATTTTTGATCATAATAAATTGCGCTATATCATACACGAATTCTCATTTAGAATGATCTGCCGATGTTACACAATCTATGTATCAATCGAACTAGACAACGTAAATAGAATAAACAATTAGAGAAAATAGGGCTGCTGCAGGGTTTGAATCTGTGACCAATTGGGTAGTTGCTTCAAAGCAGTGTTGCTCTTACCATTGAGCTAAACAGCTTCCGGTAATGCAAAGGCCCAACTAACTGTTTTCATCCCAAATTCTCATTTTGTTCATTTTTGGTCTATTCGTTTCTTCTTAACGTGACAGTTATGTATCATGAAACGGATACATTGACGTTGTTTAGTTCGATTAGGTACATTAATCGTGTAACGGCGGGAGATTTAAATAAGACTTACTATATAATGTTATGCAACTTATTTTCATTCCGTCGGATCATATATATCCATTCCTTAATACATTCACACTCCCTCACACACACACATATAGATGTATGTGTGTGTGTGTGTGTGTAGCTATGGATTTCGGCCTTGTTAATGGAATTATTCGAACGTGTATTGACCCAAATAGAAAATTCATCCTTGAATCGAACTAGTAAGAAGGAAGTTTATGAATGAAAGAGAGACATATGAACGACTGCTGACTGAATACCTCCTGTATCCCGTAAATAACCGAGATGTTTTTTTATTTAAAAGCAAAATGTGGTTGATTTTTTTCTTGAATGAAAAAGTGTTGTCCGTGTTGAAGAAATGGAATTAAGACAAGTAAAATCCTCGAAGGGATCGTTTATTTACTGAAGAATTATTAAGAATACAGCGAAAATTTGACTTTGTTTTGCAGAACCCCTGGAGAGGTCAAGCGGACCCTACGATTCCACAGAACACAGTTTGAATATCGCTGCTCTAAATCATTTGATTAATCCCTACAGACCTCTGTATTAAAGCTTTCTTTTTTAATTAAAATTTCTTCGCTTCTCTATCAGCCCCACCCTCCTTACAGTCCATAATTGACTCCCTGCGACTGGCTTTTCGGAAAGAGATACTTTCCGAACGGTCCTAGTATGTGCACATGGATCGGAATTAACAGACAGGTTTGTCACAACATGAAAAACCATGCATCTAATGTCTTTTGACAGCATGCTGGGTTAGGAGTGATCAATTAAAATATTGGGCAAGGGGATGATCAATAGATACGTTACTACACTCGCCTTTCGTTGGATCACTAAAAAAGTCATAATTTTCAAATAACAAGCGTGAACGCTGCTGGACACAAAATAAGGGACCAATTCAATATAAACTTATTTTGGGGTAGAATTTAGAAGGAGAAAAAAATAAAGAGTAAATATCTAAACACTCAGCTCAAACCATGAGCTCAAATAGTGCACTCTGTATACATACATACATACATACATACATACATTCATACATACATAGAGAGATAGCCAAACGCTAAAATCACTTAAAAACTGAAGAAACCTATGGTAAAGGTTTGTTACTAGTTCGCAAACTGAAATATCAAAGGGAAGTAACAAGTAACGATCTCTTGTACTGCTGCTGCTGTTACTCATTAATGAAAAAAAATGAAAGCAGAAAACTAGACCATTTAAAACTGTATTTCATCAAATCTAATTATAAATGATATAATTTAATTTTAAAGTTAGTTTTAGGGGTACGAGTTAGGGTTAGAATTTTATTCATTGGTTGTTCGATGCATTTTCATTATTAGTTGCGAGTGCAATTCTTTTTAATTCTATGATTATGAAGACAGTGTTTGATCATTCTTGTTGTACTCACAATACCAACCTGAAAACTACCATAACTCCTAACGCTAACCCTAAAACTATCTCTAAATTGAAATCATATCCTTTATAACTGAATTTAATGAAGTACGGTTTTAAATGGCAAAGTTTTCTGCTTCTCTAAATACATTAGCAGCAGCCGCCCAAGTCAGCGTAAGTCATTTGTAACTTTCCACTGATATTTTTAGTTTGCGAACCAGTAACGAACCTCTACCGAATCCTACGTCGACTATATTTGATAGTTTTGGTTGACGGCCTCCCTTCTTATTTACTCTCGTGAAAATCATCTAAAAATGCTTCCAAGTTTGTTCCTTAGAATGATTCAAATTTGTTATTTTGCATAATGTAGGAATTTTTCCATGCATTCGGCATTCTTTCTTTTTCTTTTTTCTTTTTTTTTTTTTTTTTTTTTCATTGCCTTTCGTAATAATTTGAAGCAAAAGCAAAACCCTTCCAGGTAGAGAGCCTCCATGCCGAGCAGAGGAAGGATCACGTGACTGTTACATCGTAAATCTGCATCATTCTGTCGTAAAATCATCTCTTTTAGTAATTATTTTATCTTTGAAAAGAAAATTACGTTAGAATTCTGCTCGCTTTCATTTGTGAGTTGTGTTTCTGTTTTGGTTTGTTTCTTTCTTCATTCCCGTCATTTATATCTTCTTCTTTCTTTCTTTTTTTCATCGGGTGGTTTCCGTTTCAAAATTCGGTTGAAGAAGGAGTGAGAAGAGGAGGAGGAGGAGGAGGAAGAGTCATGATCGTAATCAATTTGCTTAATTATGTCATCAGTCGATTTTTGCCTTAACTGTGTTGAAAAATAAAAATTAATTTAAAAATTTTAAAAAGAATTAAAAAAACAAAAACAAACAAACATACAAACCAACAAGACACACGGTCGGGTGTCGAAAATACAATTGATTGCAGATACTCAGGTCCAATTTAAAACTAGTTCCATTATCTTCATAGAATTAGTCGAGCTAGCTGTTGTCGTTATCTGTGGTTGTTTGTATAAAGATACAAGTTTATCGGGAAAACGAATGTCATGTACAACAACACATGTTGAAGACGAAGACTCAAAAATCCGAATCGAAAACGCACCCCCGAAAAGAGTAGACCACTGCATCTCCTTAGGACAACGAATCTCTACGGAACCCTCAAAAGAAGAAGAAATCAAAGTAAGGGTCACTCTAGAATGGCAAATTCTCGGTAGACCCAAGCTCAACCTTTAAGAAAAAGAATATCCTATTAGTCTTAAAAAGAAGGGTCTACAACCAATGTATCCTCCCGATAGTCACCTATGGAGCGGAAACATGGAACCAAACCAATAGATTGACACTCAAACTGAGAACCATGCAATGTATACATGAGAGAATCATGCTCAACATCACATGGAGAGATCACAAGACAGCACAGTGTATTAGAGAAAAGAACAGCAGAGAGATATCAGATGATCCATCAGAAAACTCAAATAGCAATGGGCTGGTCACGTTGCAAGAATGTCAGACAACCGCTAAACATCACGTCTCACAACGTGGATCCCAAGAGATCATATTCGAAACTATGGCAGGCAAAGCATAAGATGGTGTGACGAAATAGATAAGTTCTGAATGTATTGGCTCCGCGAAGCCCATAATAAAGAGGTCAGGCGAATCCAGGAGAAGGTCTATTTCCAATGACGGACGCTAAAAGGCTGATTATGATGACGGTGATAATCTTCAGTTAATCATCATAAGCTACTAATTAACAGTGAAAAAATCACGAATACATTTGATTTCATGAGAGATGATTTTCTTCTTGGAAAGAGAGTATAATTTTAGATACATACACATATTCATTTCCATGTTCGATTATGTAAGAAGGATACTTTGTATTTGCTATTTAAGTTACGAAATGGCGTTATAAATTCTTCTGGATACATGCAAAGAGGTTATGGCTCTTTCAAAAGCAACACGGCCGCCCAAAAGATGTATCCCGGCATTGGAAGGCTAATCGATTACCAGCACGGAAAATAGACTGAGCGAACCGAGTTCAAACTCCGACCGAGAATGGTGCAAACGCCCTTGGAAATGCATGAATCTGTCTCTTCTCCCAGCAGCTTGACGGGGTTTAAATATGGATCGGTACCAAGGAGCCTAAAGCTATTTTATTTGGAAATTTATTCTTTGATAATTCAAGTATCCTAATTTTCTTTTCTTCAAGTCTAAACTGAAGATCAGGCATAAAGTCTTCAGAGTTTCTATGATGTAATCTTCACTTTCATGTCATAATAGGAAAGTCAATTAACAAATGAAATATGAGAGTGAAAACAGAAAAAATAGCGTATATGCCTATTATCATTTAACTAAAATAACCCTGTCATGTCTGGTGGGTTTATTTATGTATGAATCAACACCAAAGAACCTGGAGCTATCTTATTTGATAAATTATTTTTAATTATTCAAGTATCATAATTTTAAGTTTTCTAAAATCTCATATTATCTAGAACTTTTTTGATGTGTGATGATCAGACATGAAATTCTAAGAGTTTCTATGACGTATTTTTTATCATGTCATGATAGGAAGTAAAAATTAACAAATGAGATCCCATGTCAGCGCTAACAACAAGCAGAGATATAAATAAACAAATGGACAGAAAAGATCATTGTATATGTTCGATGATTAATGGTGAATTGGTTGCCTCTCTGTTTCTCTGATCCGTCTATTGGGGGGAGAAATATGACTGGGCGATCAATTTACTTTCTGTTGTAGTCGGATGCCGAGGTTTTGTTGCCTCGACATTCCTGACAAACTCCTATTTTCATCAAAAGAGATATATCAATAGGTTTCTAGATTGGACAAAGACTGCATCTGCATAGATTCAACACTGCTGCAATGTGACAGTGAACTAACAAAGTCCGTGGTGGGAACTGCTGGAGCACCCATGATATGTGATCTATGATGCCTTGGTCCCTAAACCCAGACCCCAGGGTTATAATCTGATGAAACAGTATTTATACAAATTTATCATGCACACACACACATATATATAGAGAGAGAGAGAAGGGGAGAGAGAGAGTATAATGAGGTTGTACTCGTTCATTCCAATATGCATTACTGAGAATAACTGACAAACTGTCAATTGGACTTTTTCGTTAATTATCCTTGTTTGCTGACGGAACCTCTGATGACAGGTTCGAATTATAGGAAAAATGTCTCGAAATTGGAGGGTTTAAAAGTTCTAGATTATTCGACCATCGTCGGCGATTTTCAAGAAAATGTAATAATGATATTCGAAGTGTAACGAATATCATTATTTTAAAAAAATAATTTTGTAGTTTAAGCATCGATTTATTTCAACTTAAGCGATCATAAATGAATCTTTTTAAATGTTTTTTTTTTCAAAAATGTAAGTGAAACCAATGCAACATTTGAACAGTATTATGATTACTCAGCTTCAACCCTTGGATGGCGAGCCTTTTACAGAGTAAACTCAACCTTCAAAAACAAGTCGATCCTAATAATCCTAAAAAGTATTCAACCAATGCATTCTCCCGATAGTCACCTATGGAGCTGAAACATAGGACCCAACCAAGAGACAGACCCACAAACTGTAAAGCATACAACGTGCACGAGAGAATCGTACTCAACCTCACATGGAGAGGTCACAAGACAGCATAGTATATAAGGAAGAAAATGGGAGTCCGAGACATCATAAAATCTATTAGAAAACTTAAATGGCAATGGGCTGGCCATGTTGCAAGGATGGCAGTCAACCGATGGACATCATGACTCACAATATGGATCCCCAGAGATCACATGCGAAAAATGAGCTCGACAGAATACAAGATGGAGAGATGAACAAGACAAATTTAGAAATACTGGCTCGGCGATGCCGACGATAGAGAAGTGTGGTGGACCCTGGGGAAGGTCTCTGTTCAACGACGGATGTCAAAAGACTGATAATGATGACTCAAGTTTTAACAAACAACGTTCGGAAACGAAAACTTTCGGAGGGGCAAGCTCATCATTCAAGAACAAAAATCCGTATAGTTTTAAAAAGAAAGGTCGACAACTGCGTCCTCCTGATAGTCATCTATGCAGCTAAAACATTGAATCTAACCAAAAGATTGGCTATCAAACTGAGAACCATGCAACGTGCATTCTTAACACCACATGAAGAGATCACATGACGGCACAAAGATTTCATACGATATTAAAAAAGAAAAACTCGAATGGCAATGGGCAAACCATGTTGCAACCATACCGGATAATAGCTATACATCACAACTCACAGCGTGGATCCTAAGAGATCATGTGCGAAATTATGGCCGGCAATGGAGAAGATAGTGGGATGATTTAGACAGGTTCAGAAGATATTGGCATTGCGAGGCTCACGATGGAAAGGTCTAGCAGATTTAGGAGACGGGAGTCTAGCAGGGGGAGGCGGTATTTTAAATCACTAAATGTTGGAGGACCATCTCCCCACCCAGTCCTTAAATTTCAAGCTATGACCCAGTTTGGGGAAGGTGGATGTTCTAACACTCGAGTGGTTATGCATTTCTCATTGGTGCCCGATCAGAAAATCGAATACAGAAGGCAGGTAGGGAGGCAATCACAGATACTCCTCTCGTAGAAGTTTGACGCAACACAATCTTAAAGAAATAGCTAAAAGACTATCCAAAAGTTACAAATAGTTTTAAAGGTTCAGTTTTGTTTCCGTTAATAACCTTTTGTTTTAATGACATCTTTAGTAGTAACTACAGGAGATCATTTCAAATAAGTTTCTATATAATATAACATAATTCATAATTATTCTATCGGACCAAATACGTCCATTTCTTGGATACGTACCGTCGCGTTGAAAGAGTCGAAGAAGACCGAGAATAAAAGAGATGAGATTTGGGTTGAAAGCTGTTATTTGGCCTTTACATTACCGGTGACTGTTTAGCTCAATGGTAAGAGCATCGCTCTGTCGAAACAGCGACTCTATCAGTGGCAGCTTTGATTCCTGCAGCAGCCTCATTTTCTTCTCCTTTAATTTTTTATTCTATTTACGTTGTCTAAATTGAATAATATATATTAACCGTGTAACGACGGGAGATCATTTCAAATGAGTTTCTATATAATATAGCGTAATATATATATATATATATATATATATATATATATATATATATATATATATATATATATATATATGTATATGATCTGTTTGTGGATATGATATATTCGACTGTATGTATTAGTCTATTCAGGAAGTAATTACGCATTTCCATGTTTGGGAAGTAATTGCGTATTTTCTAATCACAATTGCCGTTTTTAAAGCTTTCAAACCACTGCTGGCTTTCACGACTCTTCACTGCATCAGGATGCACTTCACGAACGTCTCTCATTGCCTGCCTGACAGTACTACTCTTTCTAAATTCATACAATAAGCAATGGTGAATACGTTGCTCTTCAAAATCTCTATCCTCAATTGGTTTAAACTTTACTATACACTATAAACGACATATAGTGGATCCAAGAGATTATGAAGTTGTTCTGTACTTTTAAACCCTGGTCTTGCCTTAGTTGGTTGGCTTATAATTCATAGCAGTGAAATACGTAATTACTTTCTGATCATGAAATACATACTTTATTTTCTGGACACCTCAATATTTAGTTGACAGCAAAGAAAATTACTTTTCTGTGTTGTCAACTCGATATACGCCAATGGGCCAGTTGTAGATGTGATACCTATATGATGAAACTATCAATAATTCTACATACGATTATAAATGACGTTTTCTTTAATTGTTTATTGTATTTACGCAGTCTAGGGTGAGTGATAATTTAACCGTGTAGTGACGGGAGATCATTTAAATAAATTTCTATATAATTTAACCCAATTTCTGATCATTCTGTCGGATCATGTATAGCCATTTCCCTCATATGTATGTATAACTACATAATTGTATACAACACATATCATATTTTATAATTATATCCATATATATATATGTATAAAAAGATTAAATATATATATATATATATATATATATATATATATATATATATATATATATATATATATATATATATATACACATATATATAAATATATATATATGTATAAATAATTATAAAATGTCATTAATTCATAACACACACACACATATATACATATAGATAGATAGATACATACATAGATACATAGATAGATACATAGATAGATACATAGATATAAGCTTTTTATCCATAAGTTGGATGAATTTGAACAGCTGTAGTAACATATTTATCATAGTTACCAGACGTTTCCAGCGTCTCACCGGGCGTTTCACCATTTTACAAATCTTTGGAAATCACTCAGCTAGAAGATAAAGGACTTCATCTTCCACCAATTTCCCCTAACTTTTTGGTAGCACCTTGTATATGAATGCATGTGCCTGTTTGCGCGAGCAAGCATGTGACAGTATATTTGCGCTTGTTAATATGTTAATATGTATATATATATATATATATATATATATATATATATATATATATATATATATATATATATATATATACATATATATATATATATATATATATATATATATATATATATATATATATATATATATGTGTGTGTGTGTGTGTGTGTATACTTTATCAGACATTTTGAACATTTAAGGTAATGCATCATTTTAACATGGGCTCATTGAATTATTCAAAATAGCCATTGATTTATTTTTATGTAATCTTTACTGTGACATAAAAATTATTCAATATAGACATTGAATCATTTATATCTAATTTTTACGACAGCTTTTGCATGCAATTTTGGTCACAAGTAATGTTCTTTGGGTCGGCGGAGCAGAACTCTTTGTTTAGAACGATAAAAAGCAATTCTTTAGAATTTGGTCATTGTTACAGTTAGACTATCCTTATCCCGGCACCATTTTGACCTGTGGAATGCCAGACTGTCTCAATATGATGTCTAATTTTATATATTTTATACCGTCTATAAATGGATATGTTGAGTTGTGCACTTCAATCAAATTATGATTGAATTTCTGATTTAAGGGTTTAGTATCGCTGTTATGAGTTTGTGAATGAAACAAACAGCCCCGTCTTCAACTCGTACGTCATAAATTCGAAGTATAGGGCTTCAACGATTTTAAAATAGCCTTCCCTTTGAGAATGTTTGGTAATCATTCGTTGAGAGCAGCTCTCTTTTTCATTTACTTTTTATTTGATTAATGTTTGACGGCCATTTACCATCATCTCAATTGTAATGAGCAAGCAGTGGAGATATTATGCAAAGCAGCACAACAAATAACAAAAATAGTAACAAAGCGGAGGGGGAGCTGTAGCAAAAAGACAACCAAAAAGGAAAATGGTGGGGAGGGCTATACCAAGAATTCAAAAGACAGATAATATCGCAGACGGTTAATCATGGATATTGCTACGAAAGGGAAACTTTGAGAGAGAAACGGAATCGATCATCGTGGCAGCACAAAGCAAATGCTTCAGAACAAACCACGTCAAGAACCCTCAAAAACAGCAAATGCCGTCTATGCGGAGAAAAGGATGAGTCCGTAAAACATACAACCGGTGAATGTAGTAAACTAGCCCAGAAGGAAAACAAGAACAGGCCCGACAGGGTAGCAACTGCTATACACTAGGAACAATGCAAATGGCTGGGATTCGACCATGTAGACAAATGGAACCAGCACAAACCAGAAATTGTCCAAGAAAATTGGAGCCACTGATTACTCGGACTTCAACATCCAGACCGACCAAGCAAGAAGACTGGGTCTTGTAGTCATGGACAAGAAAAAGAAAGCTTGTCAAATGAACATGATTGGGCCTTTATTCATTTATTTATTTATTATTATTATTATTATTATTATTATTATTATTATTATTATTATTATCATTATTATTATTATTATCATCAGCCACTTAATGTACGTGGATGACATAAAACTATTTGCTAAAATAGAGGAGAGCTTGAAACGTTGTTCAATAAAGTGAGGGAAGTGAGGTGATGACATTGGGACGGTATTTGGAATAGAAAAATATTCACTAATGGTTATGCACAAAGGAAGGTTTGCAGCAGTAGAAGGAATTGAACACCCTAACAACAAAAAGATTAGAGCATTGACCACACAAGACCGATACAAATATCTGGGAGTTCTCGAATGTAACGCGATAAAACCGGAGGAAATTAATGAGAAAATAAGAAGAGGATACCTTAGGAAGATAAGGAAAATATTAAACTAAACAGCAGGTACCTGATAAAAGGAATGAACACATAGGAGGTATTGGTTGAAAGATACATAGGACCATTCCTTAGGTGGACAAAGGAAGAACTCCGGTCAATGGACCGGCGAACAAGGAAGTTTACGACAATGCAGAAGGCCTTACACCCCAGAGATGACATGGATAGACTGTAGGTGAAGAGCAAAGAAGGCAGTAGATGGCTCATCGGCATAGAGGACTGTGTCTAGAGAGCCAAAGTAGGTCTAGAAATGTACGCGCAGGCAAACAGTGAAGACATCATAAAGAGTGCCCGAAGCAGCGTAGTGAACAATAAAAAAAGTAGGAAACAATGGAGCAGCACAGCAAACAACAAAAGAAAATGGAAACAGAAGGAACTATACGGAGAATTTAAAAGACAGATACAGGATGTTGCAAACGAGAGATCATGAACATGGCCATGAAAAGGAAGCCTGAAGAAAGAAACAGTATCGCTCATCACCGAAACAAATGCATCAGGACAAACTATATCAAAACAAAAATCGAAATAACACAGACAAACAGCAAGTGCCGCCTTCGTAAGTTAAGGGATGAGATCGTAAACCACATAACTAGTGGATGTAGTCAAATGAATGGGATTTAACCATACGAAAAAGTGGTACCAGCCCAAACCGGAGTTAGCTCTAAAGAATGAAAACCACAAATTACTTCGGGACTTTGACATCCAAACTGACCATCTCATCCAAGCGAGAAGACCAGACTTAGTAATGGTGGACAAAAAGAGGAGAACCTACCAAATCATAGACGTAGCTGTGCCTGCAGTCCAAAGAGTAAATAGGAAAGAGAGTGGAAAGCTTCGAAAATCTCAGGATCTTGTAAGAGAGCTGAAGGTGTGGAACATGAAAGTTAAGGTAGTACCAGTAACAGTAGACGCACCCAGAACTGTACCGAAGACACTGAAAGCAAAATTGGAAAGACTAGGGACTAGGGAAGGATCGAGACTGTTGGAGAATGCACAAACACTGAGGAAAGTGCTAGAAATATGAGATCTACGACCTCAGTTGATAGCAGTGGCCTAACAAAGAAAAGGGAAAAGAAAAGAAAAGAAAAGAAAAGAAAAGAAAAAAATATCACAACATACCACAAATAATGATGGAGGTACAAACCACAGTGCTGCTGTGATAAGTGAGGGAAAGATGAGTGGAAGGCTGAAGACCTCAGGAGACTTACTGCCACTCAGCCTTCTGCGATAACCACCGGACAACTAGTGTGAAACTGTAGACCACAGCACTGCTGTGGACTGTGAGGGTATGGAGAGGAGGGCTGGATAACTTGGGATACTTGCTGTCATCCAGTCTCCAGCTGTGACCACCGGGCAACTGGTGTGAAAATTAATAATAATAATAATAATAATAATAATAATAATGATAATAATAGCAAGAAAAATACCGAATTTAAATAATTATAAAATTATATTAAAGAACCATAAGTTCAACGATGCGTCCAAGTAGTCTTTCTTTGAATCATTTGAGTCTCATGATGATGATCTACCCCAGAATTCTAGATCCTCTCCAAAATTTAATCAAATATTCCTTGGCGCATTCATCCACAAAATGCCATTGAATTTCATTGATAAATTTGACAACTTTAGTTCGTCAGTCAATAGAAACCATTACATGACTAATATCTTTTTTGACGTGTTGGGGGTGATCAGTTAGGATAATTGGAAGAAACAGAAATCAATGAATAAGTTACTTTTTCGCATTTTACTGCACAGTAATCATTAAAAAGTCTGATTTTTTTTTTCAAAACAAGTAGGCACACATTATTAAACAATATAGCATAAATTCACATAGCAAACCGAACCCCACTAAGAATTTATTTGGGCAGGATTTTTTTTTAAATATCCAAAACTGCGTTTTATCTAGACATCAATAAGGATTAAATGTTGAAATGTTCAGCCCTCTAGTTTTGGTTGATGATTTTTAATATTGCGTTGACAAACACTGGTGAATACATAACCTATGCCCAAATCCGTTGGCAGATGTAATGATGTTTATACTTCAGTTGTCAATGTCATCGTTTTTAGTCTATAAAAGTATGGGCGAAGCCTACCGAACTTAATTCTTACTAGGCTTACATTAGTTTGTCACAGAACTTCAATAATAGGACGCTTAGCGAAGATTGTATTCACTACATCAAGTAGTTTGCAGTACGACAGAGGCTATATGTAGATGTTTACCAAGTTTAGCTCAGTCAAACACAAAGCTACAATAGCGGGGTGCCCAGGGGCGGCATTAAGTGATGTTCATCAAAGCCACTTGATCCCCTACGCACTACCCAAAAATGGTGCCCCACCTCGACTCTCCCAATGCTTAGCTGACAAGATTTTCAAAAATGAAACATTCTTAAAAAACATAACACACCACTTCATTAAACCAAATCTTCACCAACATAACTTATGCTTGCATGATGATCAGTCTTCTACAATAATATTCGTGTGAGCGATTGAAGCATTTGAAAGCTTGAATTAACTCTATATGTAAGAGAAAAAATAAAATTCATGTTAAACAATTTTAACTCAGAAACTGCAAGAAACCAGAGGGGCTCCTTTCTCTTCTATTGCCCGAGGCATGTGTTCACTTTGCTCAGTGGTTTATCCTGGGCTGAGCTTACCCAGTGAGCATCGAACTCACTATACTTGAAATGCTTTACATGACTACCTATCTATCGTTTTATAACAGAAGTTTATGTAAGTGAATACAAGTAGAAGTGTATGTATTTGCTTTTTGTTCTCTTGCGCTGGTTAAGGTATCAGACGTCCCTTCCCTGACTCCACATTTCACAAGTACCTCAGTTTCAACCAGGTCTTCGGGGGTTGTGATCTGTGAAATAGACTAAGTTGCGACAATCACCCAAAGAGACACACTCCATAATACATATATTTGCTTCTATGAACGTACTTTCAAGTACTTGATTCCCCATCACTTTATAATTTTGGAAACAAATCTCCAATCCCTGCCAATTAGGCCCCCCTTCGTTAATTAATTTTTTAGGGTCCATCTCCATTCTCTCCTTCCTAATTGATAGCAGGGCGGGAGGGAGAACGGCAGTTTTGTTAAAAATCACCCATTGGAAGACGATTATTATAGACAACGCAGGGTGGGGGACTTGGTTAACCATGATTAATTGCATCCCAGGATTTGAAATTTTGTATCTCCAAAAGACTTTTCCGTTATTTTTTTTTTCGGAAACTAAGAATTTTCTTGTTGCTGTCAATACTGTACGTTATCACATCTCATGTGCCTACCCCATCCTATACATAAATCTTTCTGAAACGACTTTGTTCTATTCAGATCCGACTTAATAGTGTTGGCAGCCTTCGTTTCCTACCCAACAACTTATTCCACGCGCCGCTTAATAAATTGTGACAGATTTTCCAATCCCCCTGCTTATTCTGACTGCCCCCGGCAATTAAGCAACTAAGACTACGTGATTGTAATACAAACCGCTGGGCTCGTTTAACTTGAATGTTTGTACAATATATGTATGCATGGGTGCGTTTCCCGGTGCCTGTGAGTATGATGAGGTAGGCATATTTGTTCGGGGATGTATCTTTATTCACTAATTTACATTAACTAATGAACATTACTGAACTGTGGATGCCCAGTGTACAAGTATATCCAGGGCAAACAGAGAATAAAGAAATGAAGAAACTCAGATGAGAACGACTTTTACCTATATTTCGATGTTTTCTTCATTCATTTTGCTTGTTTGTTACTTTGCTTATTACCAAAGATCAAAGAGACTGACTGACTGCGATCTTTTTTTATCTTTTCTCCCTTGGCACAGAGATAACCGACTTCGAAAAGATCCAGTTAAATGCACTATAAAACAGACGAATGGAAGCGAATATTTCGACAAAGGTATCAAGTATTCAATATTGAATGACGTTCTAAACAACTCCCGGTGACATCTACGAATTCGGGAACCCCAGGATCTTTCGATCGGTAGAGGAAGGAAACAGATCAACTTTTAGAAACTAGTTCTGAATGGCATGTTTGGAGAGGTTCTTTACCAATATCCAACTGCGAGAACTGATTTCTTTTTGTTTCTTTTCTTTTCTCTTATTCCTTAATCTACCGTTTCTTATCTCCTTTCTTTCTTTCCCTCAACTTATTCTCTCCTCCTACTCACTCTTCTTTTTTTTCTAACTTCCCTCTGCCTCCTTCCCCCTTTCTTCCTCCCTTTCTTCTTCCTCTTCTTATTCTTCTTCTCCCTAATTTTATCCTTCTTCTACCTCTACGTCTCTTTACACTCTTCTCTTTTCCCCTCTTCTTTGTGTGCTTATTGCCTCTCTTCTTCTCTTTCTTCTTCCTCTCCGGTTAAACTCTTCTCCCTCTCTATCTTCTCACTTTTTTTACTAACCCTTTTCTTTTTCCCCTTCTTCTTCTTCTTCTTCTTCTTCTTCTTCTTCTTCTTCTTCTTCTTCTTCTTCTTCTTCTTCTTCTTCTTCTTCTTCCTTTTCTTCTTCTTCTTCTTCTTCTTCTTCTTCTTCCTTTTCTTCTTCTTCTTCTTCTTCTTCTTCTTCTTCTTCTTCTTCCTTTTCTTCTTCTTCTTCTTCTTCTTCTTCTTCTTCCTTTTCTTCTTCTTCTTCTTCTTCTTCTTCTTCTTCTTCTTCTTCTTCTTCTTCTTCTTCTTCTTCTTCTCACTACCCCCACCTCGGGATCTTCCGGTCGATTTTCTGTCACCGCTTTTGAACAGGAAGGAAAACAGATCAGCCATTTTCAAGAAACGGTTCTGAATAGCAGAAAGTAAGAATTCAAAAGAGAAAACAGATTCACTTATTTCTTTTTTTCTTCTTCTTCTTCATCAATTCTATTCAGTTGTAAATTTACATTAATATTTTCCGTGGCTTTGTGTAGTTAAACGTCCCTTTGAAATTTTCTGTCCATAAAATAGGTCACTAGTGGCGCGAAATCAAAGAAAAGGCAGACGTAAGAAAAAAAAAGGAAACTTTCTTTCTATATAGGCCTAAGGCAATAACTAGAAAGTTAACTTTGTGCCATTTACAGCAACAGAAAGCAAATCGTTTTTCTCTACTAAAAACTCAAAAGAATTTGCTTAGTCGTCAATTTAGAACTCTAATACAGAGTTAATTAAAAAGATATTTTCCAAAGCCTCTCGTATATTTCTGCCGATAAGACCATACATGAAGCATCCCAAAACACCCACCCAATCGGGTCGTCCTATAATAGGCAGATTCACGGAACTTTTGAAATCGTCGACACCAAAGCTTAATCTTTTAAATGTGTTTTTGAGTTTTTTCTTGTTCTTGTTAAAAAGAAAAAGGTCAGAATAATTATTTAAGAAAAGAAAAGAAGAACGAATTTTTGATTAATAACAACACAAAATTCAATTTTTTGAAATAAATGTTTATTTCTTAATCAATAAATCAATAATTTTGACGCCATTTTTGTTGACATGTCTTAGATTTTACGAATACTGAAATTATGTGATTAAAAATACACTCAAAATAATTTACATTCAAAACTTGTTTCAATTCAATTTGCAGCAGGAGTTTGTAAATCTCTTTATACCAGATCGATCAGCTGATGGGAGGTTGTGTCAACAATAACAGACGACATGTATTGGGGATTTAGCGTTGAAAAACAAAAAATGGGTTTCTTTCGAATGTATTTTGTTAATTAGTTTAACGCCATTCGTAAAAAAAAAATGTCCAATCGAAAATAATTTTAAAAACAAATATTCCCCGAAGCAGTAATTTTTTAAAAGTATCTGTTTTATTATTCACGATTGCTTCGTCAAAATAAATTTCGATCTTTAACAGTAAAGAAAAGAATGAGATGAGATTTTTTTTTATAAAATCGAATCAATCCGAATAATGCAAAAATCTCTTTAAAAAATTTTGGTGTTAATATTTCCCTCTTCGCGGAAAACAACCATGAAATATCAGCTTGCAAATGAAGATAAAAAAATATATATTACTTCATTTTTCTTTTTTTTTTTTTTTTTTTTCCCCCAAATTCCCAAAAAATGTTTTACTATCAATTCTCCTGGGCATCTTTTTTTATGTATGTATGAAACTCATTATTTAACAGCAATAAAGAAGTTCAAAAGATCATCAAATGATTTAAGAAGTGGAATGAAGGTCATCGTATTAAAAAAATGCTTTTCTCGAAATTCCGGATGAAAACTTTTTAAAAAAATTCTCCCTTCATTATGTAAGTACCGAAATTTTCATCAAAATCCAATCAATATTCGATTTTTTTTAATAAAATTTCGAAATCTGTGTAAAAAAATTGTACAATTTGCTTTCAAATATCTCCAGATCTTTAAGATGTGCACAAATAATTTCTATCAGAAATGTTCCCCTATCTTCTTTCGTACTAATGCCACAAGAAATCCGGCGATAAAATCAATTTTTTCACGATTCTGACGTTTTTCTTTTCGTAAGGCGTCTATTTTCGATAAATATTCCAGCGAAGTCCGTGAGGCTGCGTATCTTATTGGCCAAATATAAAAAGAATAACAAAACACTGAGTCAAAACCATGAGATTCTAACTGAAATTGTGTTCTCGTCTTATCTGAAGGGCGCCTTTTTAGTCAATATTTTAAATTCATTTCATATATTTTGATTTTCTGGATATGAAATCTTCACATTCCGCACACACACACACACACACACACACACACACACATACACAAACACACACACACGCACATACGTATATATATATGTGTGTGTCTGTGTGTGCTATTAGGAAATGAATATAAGATCCGACAGAATGATTATGAATAGCGTTGTATTGTATTGAAAGTCTATTTAAAATGATCTCCCGTTATTACACGGTGAATTCATCATTTTGCCTAGACAACGTAAATAGAATAAACAATCACTTATAATAACGGAAGATCATTTCAATTAAAAGTTTCAGTATCGTATAACGCAATTCATAATCTTTCTATCAGATCATTTATTCATTTCTTCATGATAAAATAATGGTCACTTCGAAAGAAAAACAGAACAGATATAGAACGTAAATAACAAAAATGAAAATTTGGAGTTAAAAACAGTTATGTATGCCTTTGCATTACCGGCGTCTGTTTAGCTCAGTTATAAGAGCAACGCTTCGCTGGAGCAGCTACCCTATTACATATTTGATTCCTGCAGCAGCTCTATTTTCTTAATTTTTTTATTCTATTTACGTGTTTTAAGTCAAATGATACATTCACCGTGTAATAACAGGAGATCAATTCAAATGAAAGTTTCAATATGATATAACGCAAAAACTCAAGAGATAGATTTTACATCTGTCTTTTTTTTTTCATTATTCCGGGGGTATATTTCGATGCATTTCGACGGGAGTCAGCAATCTTTTTCAGAGAAAAATATTCTCAGTGGTTTACAGAAGAAATTTGCTGTTTACATGTTTGATGCTGAAGAGAGAATGGGAATATTTCTGTTTTGTTTGATTGTTTAGTAGGAACCAAAGGGGAGGTGTTTGCACCCATGCAGATGAGGGTAACATTTGATTCGAAATGAGATGGGTCTGTGAGAGGTGGGATCAGGGGGTGTTTTTTCCTGTCTCTGTGGGCGTTTGGCTCGTCTTGGATAAAAAAGGCAGTGATGGTCTAGAATGATCATTTCTCAGGAAAAGTGGGCTTTTGTTATTTTTTATTATAGGATGGAGAGGTGGTGTCTAGCATTTAATGGATTGGTTTTGGTCTATGTGGAGTAAGGTGGAAGTAGGTGTTTTGTGTTTATTCAATCTCTTTGGTTGATCGTGGGTGAGACTTCTTTCACTTTTCTTTGAAGCTTTTTTGTAATAAGGAGTAAATGCCTAAATTTCCAGCTCAATTGGTACGGCCTGTATGCATAAGACATACATACAAGACCAGCCGGTAGGGAGGGTAGGACTCTTCATGTACAAATTGAAAAAAATTAGTAAATAACAAATCAAACATTAAAAACAGGTGAAATAAGAACAATTCCCAGGTGTGAAGTCAGATTTTTCAAGAATATGCGACAGTTGAATACTTTTTTTTTTGTGATGAAACTAAGAGAAACTATTGGCAAAGGAAATTCCCATGACCAGTGATAAACTCAGTCAGACTTACCTAGTTTGTTGGTATAGAGTGCTCACAATAGCTGTGGGCTTGAAGGAAGGTCAGTGAGGTGAAGGCAGGCTGCAAGTAAATGATTAACAAGATAATAGTATACTTTGATGGGCACCAAAGTCCAGCTAACAGGGAGTAGGGACCTATATGGAAAAGAATCATGTTTTATAAAGAAATCCTTATTACCCGTGATTAGATCGGCCTCAGATATGGTTAGGAAAACCTTATTTTAAAATAATTCCATTTACATATGGTGATCAGTTCAAGAACTGTCAGCAATTATTTAATAAGTCCTGATTGATTTTTAATCTTTCTTCGGGGGAGTCCGGACCACATGGACCCCCACCATCCCTGGATCCGAGCCTGAATCAAATTGGCAAGTTGGGACATTTCATTTGATACTTCTAACTCAACCGGCTTATCACCTTGAAATTTTCATTTAATCAGATCAAGGAGACTCTTTCTTCGAGGCAAAACCTTTAAAAGCAGGGAAGAGGTCAATTCAATATCATCAGAATTCTTTTGATTCCCGTTTCAAGATTCTTTCAATAAAGAATAGAAGAATTATTTCATTGTCAGCTATTATCGTTGCGTATAATCAGGGCCAGATTAAAGCCACTCGATGCCCTGAGCACAGCCTCAGAATGACGTTCCTGCCAACTGACGAAATTTAAAAAAAAAAAATTTTCCCCAAGAAATGAAGGTCATATTCACTTTAAACACATCAAATACCTAAGAATTATACATTTTCCGACTGAAATACACCATTTCATTTAACCTAATTTTTACGTATAAAAAATGTACTGAGACAACAACCAGCATCCTACAATATTTCTATTCGTGTAGTCAGTCGGATCTTTTGGCTGAATGAATTAACTCTAAATGTAAGAGAAAAATATGATGTTAAATTTCATGTTTAGCAATTGAAACAACTCTTTATAATTCAATACTGAAACTGCAAGAAACCTGTGATGATTCATTGTTTTTCGATTCCCTTAATACGCGCTTATTTTTGCTTAATGCTTAATCTGGCCCGGCTAATCGCTTATATCTATGAACATTACTTGCGACTGGGTACTGCTCATAAGTATTTGAAAAAGCATAAAATCTATTTTTATTGACGAAGGTTAAGGGAGCCATTGTGGAGTTCAAACGTGTAGGGATTCAAATCAACTCACTGCTATATAGCAATGTGAGTTCACGATTTCAATCTCTGATCGATTCTGAACAGAATTTTAGAGCGACAGAAAAAAACAGAACTTCTAACAATTGGATTATTTACAAAAATATTTACCAGAAATTCAGCATTCATAACCTCAAAACATGACTAAATGAATGACTAATTTCATTATGTTGACTGCCAAAAAATTAATTCTTCTTGTGTGATGTTCTTATGGTTAACTCTGAAAACCAAGTGAAATGACTGTATGTTCAAATACTTATGACAAGTACTATATATATATATACATCTATATCTATCTATCTATCTCTCTCTCTATCTCTCTCTCTCCATATATATATATATATATATATATATATATATATATATATATATATATATATCCTGTAATTCAGTGTAGGGTCGCTGGGGTAAAACACATTATTTACGTGGAAGGTGTGTCAAGGACGGAGTCAATCCCTCTTCAGTCTGATTTGGGAATCAAACTCGTTCGTCTCTTCGACTTGTTACCAACTGTAGCTAGAGAGCCCAGTCAGCCTTATTATTTACCCATAAATGGGTAGGGGAGAGAGATCAATTCATGCCTTTCCCAAGAGCATTAGTGCAAAGAGAACACGAAATGTCAGTTGGGGTTAGAACTCGTTTTGCCAATCCAATCCAACATAATCTAGATAAGCGTAAATGAGTTCAAAGATCAGTGGTCACTTAACCTAAAAGCAATGGTTAAAAAAAAAGGGTCACTGTCCAGTTTTCTTTCATATCTTCATCAACTCGCCTCTTTGGTCTCCTGCATAGAACTGACCTTTGTCACTCAATTACCGACCCGGCATTGAGGTTCCAAATCGGCCCCAAGGGAGGATACACTGACATTCGCACACTTACAAGCATACAAATCTAGAGATTCACAATTACGTACGGGAATGGCAAATAAATATTCACTCACTGCATAAATATAGTTTATTTAGAAATTGGCAACATTTCTAATTGTCAAATCTATTTGAAATTTCGTACACAAGTTTCCAACAATACTACTGATAATATCACTAAAAATTGAATGAATTTAACCGATGAAACTGTAAATTCGATAATATCGGTTATTAGAACGACAAAAAAGTGTTCAACTTCAGTAAGGAAATATATTAATACGAACAGGGATACCCGGCATCGCAAGGGGATAGGAGAACTTCAAAACGGAAAACACATTGAAAAACATGTTTTTATTTCATTCTTCTTACCCAACACAATAAATTGAGGAAAATCGTATTTACACAGAGACCTGAATTTTTACGTCCAATCGTTGCTGTTTATTCGCCGTCGTAAATTGATGGCCTTACTTGATATATGATTGAAGAAATCAGGCAAAAATGCCAGAGCAAGACTGCATAACTACAACCACTTTTGAAGCGTTAGTCTATAGATGTCAAGTAGAAAAGGGGAGGCAGAGAAAGACGGAATGGAAATTTTTATATGAAGTGAATTGAAGAAAACGAAAAGTGAAATTAGTACTCAATAAATGTAGAGAGATGGAGGAAGAGAGAGAGAGAGAGAGAGAGAGAGAGAGAGAGAGGCGGTGAGAAAAAAGAGGGTGGTTCTGTTACAAAAGAAGGGGTGGATTTCAAGTGAAGATAGCGAACGAAAACAGAAAGAAAGTGGAGGGAGAAAGAAAGGAGAGAAATAGAAATGAAAATAACATAGAGGAAGATACACCAGCGTTATCGGCTATGGAAAGAAAAAAAGGTAAAAGGAAAGCAAGGAGTGAAGATAGAGGGAAGAAAAAAGAAAGGGAGGAAGGAAAAGGAAAGAAAGTGAAGATAAAACACCTGAATATTTTGATTGCTTTTCATTAACATGTATTGTGCTGAAAAAATTGACACACCCATAATTTTAAGTTTAGCTGCAATAAAAAGCAACAAAAATTTAAATGTAGGTAAATAGTAACAAAAACATTATAAATGATGATTTACAATATTTCATCTCATAAAAAATATGCATTTTCACTTTTTTTTATTATCTATTTATTTTTTTATTTTTGGTCTAATGATGTGTTTTAAGTTACTTGATTATTTTAGTGCTGAAGTTGCTTAATTTGGACCCAAGAGAATACAAATTATTGAATATAAAAAAATGCAACAGCCGATGAATTTCCACGGATCCAGCTGGTTAAGATGAGCGTAAATAGTAGTGAAAAACAATGAATGATAGTGGTTTGCAGTAATGCTTCGAGGAAGGAAAGTAATAAAATAACTACTTTCAATCTTATCATAAAAGATGACCTGATTTAGAGTCATGTGATTCCCCCATCACCTCCCCACTCTCTGTTTGTTATGGATAAAAAAGAAGGGATAAGGGAGTAATAAAACATTGACGTATTACTGAACTGTTTCTATCAATTGTTACATTACCAAAAAGTTCTATATAACAAAAACAAAGCCCAAATCTGTTTAGGAATTGATTTAATCGTTCGAGATATGTGTACCATTCGTGATAACGATCGATGAAAGTCCCGGTATAAAAATTATTTGTTTCCGATTTTTAAAACAGAAGATTGGCTATAGATTGACCTTTTGTGACCTCAGATGTCCTCTAAATTAGACCATGTGGCCTCTTCTCAGTCTACACGTGGAATATTAGATCAATAGGCCTCGAAGTTGTAGCGGAGAAGAGGCACAGACAAACAAACAAAAAGCTTAAATATTTGTATAGATCTGTTTGTGCAGCCTCCGATGGCTATGACAGCCTCCAGGCGCCTCTTGGAGCCAGTCAAAAGACGTGCACGGACATCAGGAGAAATACTGGACCACTCTTCTTCATATATTTTTAACAGAATATTCCCAGATTGTAGGGTTGAAGGTTTTCAATTCAAATATATGGTACAACTCTCATGATTTTGATAGCTGTGCAATGGATGATAATGTCTCTCTGCCACGAGATTTTAATTATCAGGTTTGAAAGTAACACCGTTGCTGAGCGTTACTTGTCGGATTCAGAGGTTGACGGATCCCAGTTTCGGAGCTACTGGTCCAGATCATCGCATCTTACTTTTTGTAGGTCACAATGAGTCGCGACGACCAGCGGTTGTTTGTTATCCCTGCAGCATGGCCTGCCCATTACTATTTTTGTTAATGACGTTCAGGATATGTATATCATAATAACATGTGCATTAATTGGATATAGAATTCGGCAATGTGATAATGCATCGAATTCTATATCTATATAGTTGCAGATACGTTTATATACAAATTGACCGGATAGACCGTTCGAAAGCTGACAAAGTTCTCTCTCCAACGATATATCATTTTATATGCACAAAAATGGGGTGTCTGGTCTCAAACAACTCAGTGGTGGGGGGTGCAGATTGGTGGTAATCTCGAAAAATAGCCTCAATCCTTTATTTTCAACTAGGATTACGTGAGAATTTTCTTAAGGGGTTCTGGAGACTTCATAGAAATGTTGAGAAGAAATTGTCTTAGTTTTTTTCCAATTAAACCATTGTTTGCCTGGACTATTTATCGGGAATATTTTCTAACTCATTAGGTGATTCACGTTTGTTTAGCAAGCAGAAAGCTTAAGAACAGGGGTATTCAACCTTCTTTTAGCTCAGTGCCCACTTTAAATGTTTCATAGGGATTGAGACAAGCTATCACCCAACTGATGCATAATATTTTCACAGCATAGACAAATAAACAACCACCCACTTATAATCGCAAATCACTAACCACTTTAAAGACCCTTACTTTATATCTACTCACCCGGTTGCATTTATATGCTCATCTTACTCTTCTTTTTCCTTCCCTTCTTTTTTCACTATTATCTTTATTATTGTCGTCATCATTATTGTTATTATGATTATCGGCAAGAAGGACAAAATAAGTTTTGTTTCGTTTTTAAGGTTAATTTATGATCAATCGGAATTATTTTCATTTTTATCTATTAAATTTCTCTACATAGATATTTAACACAAACTGTAATGGTGCTTTCCTCATGTAAGGGAGACCCAGATCCCTCCCTGGAGCAACGCTCTGGATCCGCTCCCGGTTTTATCGATGTATTCATTATCGACATGATCATGAAACAGAATTCTTCATCATAATCGACATTACGGCCAAATCGTGTTGTTCATACCTTTCTCCGTGCGATTGCCGGATTTAAGCGACTTTTAGCTAGGTCAGTGCCTAATGGGTGACCGTCCGAGAATACAAGGTACTGTTAGCAGCTGGGATCATTCATAGATCCTTGCATATTAATCTCCCAAAGGAGGAGACCGATCTCTACACTATGCTCATCGATGCAAGCCTGAAAAAAATCTTCCTTCCCAACCCAACCCACGAACCCTCTGACTTGCCCTGCTGCAAGCGACAAGAAACGAAAGAATGCATACTTTGCCCCTCGACTTGGCCTCAAGTCCTTTTCCACTTTTGTCCCTCTTTTAATCTATCAGTCTTGAGGAGCTGACGGTGCCAGGATTCTGGGACGCTTAGAGATGATGAAACGTTGTCTGCGCAAGACTTTAGGAATGGTTAGGAAACGAGCCAAACTCGAAAAGACAGTCCAAGAGCTCTTTCGCACGCTCTCTGGCGAAAAGCCACCACAAGAGACCGTCGACTTGGCATTGGTCAGTTCTGTTTGGCCCTATTGGGCCGAGATTAGACAAAAGTTCGGACACTGTAAAGCCAAATAAAAACAAAGAATACAACATTGCTAATATATTTATGAAGAACTGGTCAGAAGGATTTAAGATTGTGTTTTTCTGGTGGTGAGGGAGCTTCTATTATTTGCCAAGGTCTCTCACTGAATTCGACCTATGAGAGCGTAGCATATTACTACCAGAGCGTTTGATTGCTGAGGGAAATTCCAAGAAGAATATCTTTCCTGGTGTTTAACTCATCGTGGTTATTGTTTGAAAAAAACAAGTCTAGTTAATCACTCAATAGAAACCGTCGTGTAATCAACATGTTTTGACTGCATGCTCTGTGCGCGCGCGTGTGTGTGTGTGTGGAGGAGGTGACCTATAAAACAAATTGGAAAAAAGAATGGTGAATGAATGAGCTACTTTTCTTGTTTCGTTCTTAAAAAAAGCATAAATGCAGCAGGGTCCAATATAAATACCAATTTAGCATGAACTTACATTGCAAGCTGAACCTACTGAAAACCTCTGAGGAGATATATAGAGAAAAAAAATTTTTTCTAGACTTAATAACGAGTAAATATTCAAATTTCATCCCTCTAGCTCGATTTGTGCTGCTTGTAAGCATGATACATGCATGCATACATACATATCTAGCAGCAAGCCAGCCGTACCAATTTGAAAGCTGAAGAAACCTATTTTGATAGACTTGGTTGACGGTTTCTATAAAAACAATACGGACCTTTGTTTTTATTTGTGTTTGTGTACGCGTGTTTACGTGTGTACGTTAACGCATGTGTGTGTACGTGTAATTGTAAATGTGTGTGTATGCTTGTGTGTGTGTATTTGTGTATGTTTTTTAGGGGGTGGGTAATTTTTCTCTATTTTTCCAGACCCATATCATTGGCGATGAATGTGTATGGATCTGATTCTCTCGAATTTGTTCAATAATTCACGGATAGCCTTTCTCTTGAACCGTTCTCTAATTTCATAATATTTCACGCTTTTTTCCTGCAGAAACCCGTTCACTTTATATGAATCCAGTCAATAAATACACATCGTAACTGTAGCTCCAGCCTCGTGTTACGTAAATAACATTATTGACAGGTTCTAACTCTTCTTCAACAGGGATATTTCTGCAGTAATGATCACACAGGGTTTTCAAACGCTTTTGTCGAGTGGGCGGCTTCTTGGTGGTGGTGGTGGTGGTGGTGGTGGTGGTGGTGATGATGATGATGATCATCATCATCATCATCATCATCATTTTCACACCAGTTGCCTAGCGGTCGTCACTGAAGGTTGAGTGACAGCAAGTCGCAAGTATCCCGCCCTCGTCTCAACTCACTCACTGTCTGCAGCAGTCCTGCAGTTTGCAGTTTATCACCAGTAGCTTGGTGGTTGTCATTGAAAGCTAGGCGACGGTATGTCTCCACAGGTCCCAAACCCTCCTCTCACGTTCCTTGCATATCACAGTAGTGCTATGGTTTGTATAGTTTCAATCATGCCTATTTCATACTGATCGTTGCTGACGATTGGGGGGCATTTATCTCGAAGTCCAGTAAACTCCTCTGTATCCGTGCAGACCCAAGTAATGCTGTGGTCTGCATGGTTTCAATACTATCTCCAGCTCCTCCAATCTTGCTTTCATTGTCTTTGGCACTATTCCGAGTGCACCTACTATTATCGGCACTACCCAGACTTCCATTTTCTACACCTTCTTTAGTTCCCTTGCCAAATCTTGGTATTTCCCTAGCTTTACACTCTTTCGTATTTACTTCTATGATCAGCAGACACAGCCACGTCTATTATTTTGCATGTTCTCTTTCCCTTTTCCACCAGGTCTAGTCTTCTCGCTTGGGTTGAGGTGGTCGATTTGGATGTCAAACTCCCAGAGTAATATGTGGCTTCTATTTTTCAGGTTCAATCTGTGCAGATACCATTGGTTCGCATGGCCGAATTCCAGTCACTTGCTTCGTTCTTGTAGCTACCCTGTTGTGTATGTCTTTGTACTCCTTCTGGGCTAATTTACTACATTCACTGGTTATATGCTTTACAGTCTTGTCCCTTTCCCAACAGGGACAGCATTTGGTGTTTGTTTGGATTTTGCCGATGACATAATGTGGTTCGGAGGTATTTACCTTGGGCTGCTATGATGATATATCGTGTTTCACTCTCCAGATTTTCTTTACGATGCCACGTCCATGATTTCTCGCTGTAATATCTCCTATCTGTTTTTCTAATTCTCCGTGTAGTTTTTTCTATTCCCATTTTTCTCTCGTTGCAGTCAGCTTTTCTCCTCCCTCATTGATTATTGCACTGCTTCGGGCGCTTTGTATGATTTTTCCTTTGCTTCCTTGCAGATTTTTTTCTAATCCTGGTTTGGCTCTTTGGACACAGTCTTCTATGCTGATGTGTCCTCTGTCACCTTTTTCCCTCTTCACATAAAGTTCATTTGTGTCATCTCTGGGGTGTAGAGCGTTGTGCATCATCATGGGCTTCCGCGTTCGCCGGTCTATTGATAGGAGTTCTTACTTTGTCCATCCAAGAAACGGTCCTGTGTATCTAACTACTGACACAACCCAGGTGTTCATTCATTAGATTTCTGCTGTTTAATTTGGTCTCTAATATATTTCTTATCCTCTTAAGGTATTCCTTTTTTATTTTCTCTTTCATTTCTTCCCCTTTTATCGAGTCACATTCGAGAACCCCCAGGTATGTATATCGATGATCATTATTATTATTATTATTATTATTATTATTATTATTATTATTATTATTATTATTATTATTATTCATCGTCAGTGATATAAGCCCGAGGAAAATATAAAAAATTTCAAAAACTAACATTCCAAGGGAAATTAAGAAGCATAGCCAGCCATATATTTTTCCTCGTAAACTAAGCAATGGTGGTGATAAAATCAAGATAGCTTGATGAAAATACCACCAGTATGGTTTGAACCATGAATTAATAATTTAAAAAGAGATATCTATGTCTGGTTTGTCACTCAATAGGAACCATCACAAGAGCAACATCGAAATGTTATAAATACATGGATTTGGATACGAACTCCGATTAAATTATGCCAATACAATCATATGTCGACTTACGCCCGGTCGACATACACCTGATCACAGTTATGGCCACAATCCCAATTCACGATTATGTAAGTATAACTTCATATTTTTTCCGTCATGCTATCATTAGTTTGCTAAAGAGAACGCAGCGAATACATTGTGTTTGTTTCTAGCTCCCCTGAGAGGGGGGCGAGAAGGAGAAGGTAAAAGAAGGTAAAACGTAATGGGTGACATTTGTTCTTTTCGCTTCGGAAAGAGAAAAGCACAAATATTTGCATCTTATAGAGGATTAAGTAGATGTGTATGTGTCATGGCATCTTTTATAGTGAGGTATGTGTATTTCACTTCACTCTATAATGGCCGACTTACGCCCAGATCGAGTTGAATCCAAACTTCTTGAATGTATCCCGGACGCAAGTTGGCGCATAGCGGTATATGAATCATTCAAAACAGGTCATCACAGTCAATAATTGATCAACCATAGGGTAAACATTTGATAGCATGTCAAAAATAATTCCATTGAAGAATAGATATGGTCAGAATGAATTCTATTTTGACATCAAAAAAAAAAAAGGCATCTTTTTTTCTGAGAGGAAAAAAATTCTTTAGAAAGAGTTTAGTGGAGTACGGATGCCAGTTTTCAAGTCTATCGACCAAACGGTATGGCCAGGATTGCTGGAACACTCAAACACAAGTACATCTAAAAATGGATAGAATGCACCACTACCTCTGGTGGCTACGGTCGTTCAGATTCCCTATCCCTCAAAACTAGATGGATACTTTAGAGTTGGGTTTCTCAAACTAGTGAATGATTCACCCAAAGGTGAATGAAACTAGAGGGTGAATGCAGGGTTAAAGAGTTGAAGACATGATTTGCTAAACTTAACTACAACTGTCGCCAAATCTGTGAACATATGTGTCTCCAATTTTTAAGTTGCTGTAACTGGCTGGCTAGCAGTGTATGTATTGCTCGTATAGGTTGCAAAGAAAGCGTTCGAGAGCTTTAAACTTTAATTTTATTTGGTCTAAAATACGTTTATTCTAATATTAATATAATACCGAAATAGTTTTTAGAAGGAGGGTCATCTTACAATATAAGTTGATGCTAGATTTATCCCTCAGTATGTGTCTTGCAGTATTCACACTTGCTTTTTTTTAAAACTGCGGCCGTCTTTAGACAGACTTTTCCAAGATTCGCAATACCTCTCTGCTATGGACATCGTGGAGCCAGTACTTTCTGAACTTGTCTAGTACGTCGTACCATTTCTTTCTGGTAACAGTTTCGCATATGATCCTTGAGGAGCTACATTTTTGGGTTGTGATTAGAACAAAGACACAAGGATCAACATCGAAAATGCGAAGCAGATATACCTAGGAAAACGAATCTCCATGGGATCCCTCAAAGGAGGAGACAAGAATCACTCTAGGATGCTTGACATTTTTGTAATATGACCAGCCCATTGCCATTCGAGATTTCTAACGGATTCTATAATATCTGTTTTTTCTTCAATATACTGTGCTGTCTTATGATCTCTCCATGTGAAGTTAAGCATAATTCTCTCATGTGCACATTGCATGGTTCTCAGTTTGGTTAGGTTCCATGTTTGAGCTTTAAATGTAACTATCGGGAGGATACAATGGTTACAGCTTCTTCTTTTTAGAACTAATGGAATATTCTTGTTTTTGAAGGTTGAGCTTGTTTCATCGAAAGGTTGCCAACCTAGAATGATTCTTTCCTCTGTTTCTCCTTCTTTTGGGGATTTCATGGAGATTCGTGGTCCCAAGTAGATGCAGTGATTTACTTTCTTGAGCTCTGCGTTTTCGATTTTGAACGTTGTGTCTTTGTCCTCAACAAGTTTATCGCCAATATTCTTGTAATTTGGGGTCACACCCAATTTTCTCTATATATTTTTCAGGACTAAATAGCGTAAGAAAAACTGCTTTAGGGACACAACTAAATATACCTCCCCCAACTTTGTTGGCAAGGGACATCAAATACGCTAAAAATATAAACAGGACCGCCCTTTGGGTTCCTGTTGCCCCGGGCAAGCAGAATTTTGAATTTGGCAAGTTTTACTGTCTCACATAAGAGGCGCTCCCAAGCACTTGGCACCATGGGCGACTACCCGTGTTGTCGGCACCTAGGGCCAGCCCTCCTTCCATCTTCGTTGGCAGAAGTTGAATGGAATTCGTCACAAATATAGATATGAACGGAGAACAAATAAGTGTAGAAAGATAAACAGATAACGATTATGAGAGATCTATCGATCTTGCAATGACGGACTTAGGGTGGAATGTCATTGTGTAGCCAAGTCTGAGAGCTTCCACAGGTGTTTTTAAGAAACGATATTGAATTTCTACCACAACTTTGCTGCTTAATTCTAAAGTCAATAAAAATGTTCGGCGCAAACCATAAAGGTCTGAGGGGAGAGAAAAAAGTGTTTATAAAGGAAAATAAATAATAATAAATAAGGGAGAGGAAGGGAAGAGGGAAATTATCTTTTTCTTTTTTTTTTACTTCCTTTACGTACATCTGACTACTGTGATGAAACTCTTTTGAAAAAAAAAGCTCTGTATCAAAGAGTTTTGATGTGGACAAATTGCTTTTAAGCAGAGCCGGTCCGACGTATAAGTGAACTTACCGATTGCTTAGAGACCCGTGGCCACCAGAGCATGGGCGTGTACAAACTCTTTCGTTAAGGGGGGGGGGGCAGAGGACTTGATTTGCCCGAAATTTTACACGGTTTTGCCAGAATTTCGGGAAGCAGTTACCCCCTGTCCCCTGGTTCGTACGCCTACGTACCTGCAGGCCTCCGAAAGCGTTTGATTAGTTCCACAAGAGAGCTTGAATGTTTGTTTTGTTTGTTTTTTTACCAATGTTGATATGGAGGTTGCAGATCAAATTCAGCTTTGGGCACAATTAAGGCTTGAGACGAGCCTGTGTTTATTACTGTTTTCAGATACGTTTTCCTAAGTGCAGATCAACTTTCAACATCAATACAAAGCGTCCCTAATTTGTAATAATATATGCCGATTTTCTGTTTATGTTGGTAATTAGAAAATGTCAACCAAAACTGTCAACAAAACTATAAACGTTGATTTCTCTCAGTTTTGTCGCTGAACTGGCTTGGCGCCTGGCTGACTGGCTGGTTGATTGGTTGATTGGTTGATAGGCTATGTATCATGCATATAGGCTGCACTAATGTAGCTAAAGGGCGGAAAATATATACATTCACTCATGATGTCTACTAAAAAGAATTTTTCGTTTTTTTTTTCCCCTGCCCCTACATAGGTTACCTTCCTTTGAGTTTGCCTATTTTTTGTTTGTTTTTTGTTTTGAAAATTATGATTATTTTAGCGATCACTGTCCAAAAGGCGGGACAATTAACTTTAAAATTGATCACCCTTTTTCCAATTTTTTTATTGATCACACTCAACACGGCATGCTGCCTGAAGACATCAATTCTTCCAAATTAACATCCGTGACGTCGTTGTTTTGTTGACTCCCCCTAATTTTCAAAGATCTTTGGTACTTCTAAAGCATTTTAAATTACTAATTGAAAACACACCCGGTTTTCTGGCTACTTTTTCTAGAAAGCTCCATCTCTTCCCATCCCTCTCGATAAATGTCCATTAAATTTGATAAAATCTTGTACATGTCGATTTTAAAACACTGCTATTACTTAATAAAAAAAAAGTTTATTTAATCTAAATTAAAAAATTTTCTTTTATGTTTGTTACATAAACATTAAAGAAAATTAAGAATAAACCCTTAAAAAATTTTCAGCGGATATTCTTTTTGTGAAACCCAATAGTCTACACCATATATATATATATATATATATATATATATATATATATATATATATATATATATATATATATATATATATATATATTAAACAACTAAAAATTTTCCAAACAAAATTGTTGTTCTTATTTTCTATTTACAACTCATGTTGCAGTTTGAAAAACAAAAAATTTAGAAGATTTAATTTTTCCGGGGACTTGATCTTTTTAACATGTGAATATTTTTAGTATCTGAAAGATACTTCGTTGTGATTTCATAAAATTACCAAAAAGGGGGTATATTTAGGACTAAAACTTGTCTAATCCAGATGTTACACCCTGTGGCATTCCTGTGTCTCCAATTCAAAGAGAAGAGGAAAAAAATCCACGCTAAATCGACCTCGAAAATGTCAAAAAAACGCAAAAACGCGCTGAAAAAACACTGTTAGCCATTTCATGGCCATTTCGATAGTTGAACACTGCTGAAAAATATCTAAAGATAGATAAATCGCTAAAAGTAGAGGTGAATGTTGAATCTTTGTGCTACCAAAATATCTCAGTGTCATCCCTCTGATGGTATCACCCAGGGCACCCCATCCCTTCTCCCGCTGGTACGTCAGTGGTTACACTAACTTGCTCGATGTAAAAAAAACTAAAACTCAAATGTCTCCGGATATATATTGTACTAACAAATAATTTCAGAATTTTTAACAGCCATTCTTCTCAATAATTTCACAAAGATTATTACGATATTATTAATATGTTATAGGCGTTCTTATTGATACCATGTTGGCAAAAGTTGGTGGAAGTAGCTTATGTATGCATTTGTAAATGCGCATGCGTTCACCTATCTGTTCTTATACGCATGTGCAGATGTGGTTGGAGGTTGTAAAAAATAGATTCGCATCATCAGGACAGCTTATTTAATTATTCTTGCTGAATTGGCCGCTCTTCAAAAGAAATTTTAGATTAATGGGGCCAAATTGACGCTCCCTTATTCAGGATTGAACACTGTAAGTATGGTAACTCGTTCATTACAAGCTTATGCAATGCTCTTCCGATTATTGAATAGAGTACTCTGGTGGATTGGGAATTGTGGGTAAGTAAATATATCACTTAAATTCAATCTTACTGACCGTCCAGTTCTGCGTAGGGCAGAAGCGAAATGCCAGCCTCTGGGTCTGGAGCGTAAGTTTAGTTCTTACCTCGTGGTACTGGATGGGATAATGGATAGTCTATAGCCACACTGATGACTGTCTGTGGATGACTTAATCATTTGATTATTATTATTATTATATATATATATATATATATATATATATATATATATATATATATACACACATATATATATATATGTTATGTGTGTATATAAACAAGCGTAAACTGGGCTAAAACTAGGAACCAATTCAGCAAAAACTTATATCGTAAATTAGAGTCCCCACTAAAAATGCACTCGGGAGGATTTAAAAATAAGTTTTTTCTAGACATTATAAAGAATAAACGTTTAACTTTTCAGCCCTCTAGCTTTATTGGTTTGGCCTGTACACGGAATACATACATACATAGATACATACATAGATACATACATACATACATACGTACATACATAGCCAACCAGACAGCCAGACCAACTGGACAACTGAAGGAACCTGTGTTAACAGTTTTGGTGACAGTTCCAAACATTGATTGAGTTGATTTGTGAGGGAAGCAGCGGCAGATCCAGGATTTTGAGCCAGGGAGGGGTCCAAATATGGAAAAGATTTAACAGGGCGATTGACCGCCCCCCCTAATTTTTCTCTATATAAATACACATAGGAGTAAAGAAAAAAACAAATTTCAAGTATTAAAAACATGAAAGTGCGTGTAGTGCGATTTTTCACTTACATTTGAGCCGTAGCTTTTCAGCGCGAAGAACAATAGTAAAAATCTATTAAAAAACAAATTACCACGGAATGAATGAATAAATAAGCTTGGCTGCGCAAGGGTCAAACTCCCTTAGTTCATGTTTTTGACCAGTGAACCACGGAAACACAAAGGAAAATTTGGAATTTATTTGTGATCATAAACAATATATCTTTATCGGGCGAGTAGCCTTTTTAAAATTCTTATGTTTTTGTATTGTTTAATGGTTCTATTATTACGTTAACTGTTTCAATTAAATCCTTAGTAGCACGGTTTTCATCGAAAAGTAAAACAAATGAAGTATATATACTTGTTATTCTTAAAAAAAAAATATTTTTCATAACAGATATCCAAAGTTTACAAAAAAATACCGAGAACTCGCAAACGACATCATGACAACAATACTAAAAATCAACCCAGATCTGATTAGTCACTCAATAGAAACCGTCACATGTCCAACATATTTTGGCAGCATGTTGGGGATGATCAATAAAAAGTGATCAATGAATAAGTTACTTCTCTTGCTTTTTGGGTCCGTACTCACCAGAAAGTCTGAATTTAGAAAAAAAAAAACAGGCCCAATCTAGGGATCAATTGAGCATAAATTTAAATTGCAAACTGAACACCCCATCATTAAAAACCAATTTATGGTGACAGTTCCAGTTGATGGTTTCTAATAAGATGGAAGACATCAAACTTATATCAGATGAAAAACGAAGAAATAAATTTTGTTTTTGAGGTTAATTTATGATTACTTGAGATCACTGTTGTTTTTTTAATGAAATGTTTCATTCAAATATTTTTTTGTGAATTCAGTTGTGCATTGCCTGAGCAGGAGTCGGTGTCGGGAACCCCTGGATCCCTGCTGAAACAGCATCTGTTTTTGTATCTATTTAAAAAGAAGTTTAAAGTTGCTTTTGAAAACTTTTCATTATCTCAGCGCCGGTAAAGAGTCGCAAAGAATACCAAATTAAATATGTACCAGAATTGATGCTATGCATTTCCCAGGGCCCTGCATTTCCCAGGAGCAAGTGCTAAATGCTTTGAGCTATCACTCTCAATTCAGTGATTCTGCATTTACGGTATAATTATAGTACTATACTACCCTCAACCCTTCTGAACGATTGGGTGTACAAGATTAGCGATTTTTAGACAATTATCACCTTCAATTTTGGTAATTAATTTAAAACAATGATTAATGGGAGAGTGGTATCTATGTGAGATATAAACAGTGCATAAATAAATACAAAGGCATTTGAAACCGAAGTCATAGCCGTCGCATAAAGATCAAAGCGAAAAAGTAATACCATTACTGAGATGCCTGACATATTCGCCGAATCAAGCTGTATAGTAAATAAAAAATATGGTAGATCTGGTTAGTCACACAATAGAAACCATCACACGACCCTCGTCTCTTGGCAGCATGTCGTGTTGGGGGTGATCGATTGAAAAATTAGAAAAAAGGGGGCGATCAATTACTTTGCCCGCCTTTTGTTGGGCAGTGATCACTAAAAACGTCTGAATTGAAAAAACAACTAAGAACAACGCGACTACTGCTGGACAGAAACTAAGAGATCATTTTAGCATTAATGTACATGCAAACAGACCCCCGCCCCGCTAAAAAAGAACTATTTAGAAATAAGCAAGAAAAAAACTGTTTCGTAGATATAATAAGGAATAAATGTTGAAAGTTTCAACCCTCTAGCTCTACTGGTACGACCTGTGCGTGTGATACGTACATTCATATGTGCACACATACATACATGGCTATTCAGCTGGACCAACTTGAAAACGGAAGAAACCTATGTCGACTGTTCGGGTGGCAGTTTGTAATCACTTCATTATGCGAGTAAATATTTACGAGGTCTTCAATCAATGTGTATTTTTTAGAAATTTAGGGCGTCTTAATAACGTATGCAACAGGCCCCGCACTAGCTTACTCCGATGCTGGGTGAAAAATTATCGATTTAATCGATTTTTGAGGGGAGATTAATTAATTTTGTCGCCTAAAATGCATGACGATGCGTATAACCGACCTGTCGTGTTCGAAGGAAATTAGTGGCTCTGGGAACCTGCACCGAACGAAAACGGATTCACACATAAATGATCGATAAAGATCAAAGACAAAGGTCTAGGGTTAGAGTGCGGGCAAATTCCATGCGGGGGAAAAATCAGGTCTGGTTTGTCTCTCAATAGAAACCAGCGTCTTTTCGCAACATGCTGTGTTAGGGGTGATCATTTGAGATTTTGGAAAAGTGGTCATCAATTAACGATACCACTTTTTGTCGGGCAGTGATCAATAAAAAGGTCTATACTTAAGAGAAAAAAAATTAAAAGACGAGCATGAATGCTGGCTCGAACTGGGGATCAATTTAGCATAAATATACACTGGATATTGAACCCTCATTAAACCCATTTGGGATGGGGGTAAAAAAATGTAGACATAATAAGAAAATATTTAGCTTCATCGGCGTGGCTCGTTCGCTTGGTATATACATGCTAGCTACATACATACATACATACATACATACATACATAGCTGGTCAGCTGTATACACAGCCAGGATCAACTAAAAAACTGAAGAAAGCTATGTTGACAGTTTTAGTGGCAGTTTTGGTTGACGGTTTCCAACAGAAAAGAAAAAAAAAGTAAAAAATTACAAAAGAAACGCTAAAGAAAAAAAATCGGATCGAAATGTGTTTCAGTGACACAGATCAAAGTTGAGCGTGTTACTTCAGCCTGTGGGTCTGACAGATGATACTGCAGGGGTGGGTAAGGGGAAACAAACACACTTTGTGTCCTCGTTGTCATTGTCATCTCTGACAAATATGGACGACGATTGTTGTCTGCTATTGCCAAGCATCAATCTCGACCAAAAAAAAAAAAAAAAAGATAAAGATAACATCCTGTTTGGTACTCGGTGAAAGGGAGAACATTAAATGTGTTATCAGTGCGAGATTTTTGGTTTTAGTTCATTGGCTGAAGGGGTCGCCACGTGCATGAGATAGGCCCCAATTTTTTTTTCTTCGGATTCACGAACTAGGCCATGTGGCATGGAAAAAGTGATCGTAGTAATGACGTCCTAAGCCACGCCTCCACTGCTGGGGGAAGACCAGAATATAGGGATAAGAGAAACAGAAAATCCCATATTTTGAGAAGTACATCTCACAAAACAATGCCAAAATGGAATACCTTTTCTCCAGGCGTTGCTGTTCATGTTTGAATGTTCCGTTTGATACGGGTTTATGTTTCCTTATATTTAATTTTGCTTTGCATCACGACGGACATTACGGGTTACATCTAAAAAAAAAGTCCGTAGAATGAATCGGCTGATAGAATCGAAAATAAGAAGAAGAGATTGGATTGCCCGAATAAAAGTTGGTATTGTTTCAGCTTATCGTGCATTGCTGACATAGGCCTTGAACTTGCGCTACAGCAAGAACAAATAAAATGCTAACAGCATTAATTTTGCTCCAAAAGCAAGAAAAAGAATCGACAGTAATAAAAACAATATATCAGCTCTGACTGCACTGTTGTAAGTTGAAACCAAGTGAAAGGTTACCTCTCTGAGTTGCCAAACAGTGTTGCTAAATCATGTGCATTTCTTTCGTGGCTGCGCGAAAATCGTTCAATTAATGCGGTCATCGTTGGCATTTTTCGACCATTTTAGCAATTTTTCGGCATGTTTTGGCTCGTCTTTGGCTACTGTATTTTTAGAGGGAATAAAACTTCCAAAAGTATATTTCGCTCTGTTATATTACAGAAAATGATTTTAAATCATATTCTCAAAAGTTATTCATTTAATCTCCAATTTCCAAGTTGGGATTTAGATTTTTCTTCTCGAAATTGTCTCAACTTGAAAAAGCTAAATTTTTCTCTTCATTTTTACTTTAATCGTACTTATCCGTACTAAATTCCGTCAGATACAACACGAATAACTTCATGACGATATGTTTTTTTCAAGTCACAATGCCCAATATCGTTGGCGCTCATGATACGTAGTCGATAGCGCTGTCATGAGAATACCCGAGGTTCACTGGCCAAAGCAACGTATAGGATTGCTTCTTTGGGCCCTAATGCTGACCACTGGTTCAATATATATATTCATACAGAGTCTAAAACTGATTTAAACATAGATGTAAACATAGGTTTAGAGATGGTTGTCTACATCTTCTATTTAATAATATGAACCTTAATTTTTAATATTCGAATTGAATTTCAATGCCCCTAAAATCGTTGAACCCCAGTCAATTGTCCAGTGACGCAATAAAACGGCCCTGATGGTCGGGATGAGCAATGATAACTAGACTGCACATGAACAAATTAAAACGACAATCTAACTTATGTATGTAATTTCGTCGTTAGCGAACATAATCAACGTTTTTTCAACACATCAAGACCTGGAATTTTGATAATATCTACGCGAATAGAGGAAGCGCTCGATTAAAATCCTCTGGATAGTTATTCTATGTACTAACCATTGATCTACCTGCTCTAGTACGGAAACTGGAAAAGTTAGATTAAAAAATAAAAAAGTTTTCTTTGTCTGTGGCCTTCAACCGAATTAGTTTTAATGGAGCATTGCTGCCAAATCGCCTCTTGTGTGTGAATGTGGGTGGGTGTGGGTGTCTGAGTGTGCATATTGAATAAATGTAAATACTCTGTATATATGAATGAATGCATTATTACATATATATATATATATATATATATATATATATATATATATATATATATATATAAGGAACGTTTATGAAAACTACATATATGCGAAACTATTCTGACTTTTTAAAAAGTAGCCGTCTTGATTTAACAATCACCAGTGTTTTTGCAACTGTGCTAGCTTTTAAAAACAGACGAAATCTCGCTTCAACAGTTACCGGTGTTATAACAACTGGACTGACTTAAGACGAAAGCTATCTCGCTTAAATCGTTACCGGTGTCATAACTGGACTGACATAAGAAGATAGCCATCTCCCTCATATAGTTATCTATGCTGTAATATTTGGTCTGATTTCTAAGAAGAGAGTCATCTTGCTTAAATACTTACTTATGCTGTTATAGTTGGGTTGACTTATAAGAAAAAGGCCATTTCGTTTAAATAGCTACCCATGCTCTAATACTTGGGCTGACTTCTAAGAAGATAGCCGTCTCGCTTAAATAGTTACCTGTGCTGTAATATTTGGGCTGATTTAGAAGAAGAAAGCCACCCCACTTAAATAGTTACCGGTGCTATAACAACTGGACTGGCTTAAAAGAAAGACAAAATACTACATTTTGCTTAAATTATCACCAGTGCTGTAACAACTGGGTACTCTTGTTGAAAGAAAGCCATCTCGCTCCAATTGTTACCCACGGGGGCGTATCTGTGGGTGAGGGCGATTTTAGACTTCCCCCAATGAAGTAAATCTCCCTAAGCTCAATAAATAGCAATTAACCTACAGAAATTTTACTTTCTACCAAGATCATACAATAACAAATGGCACCGAATATTAGAGGGGCTTCTCTAGTTATTAGCTCAGTTCATGTAAGGAACATTAAAATACCATTAGCTACAACGACATTCCTCAATTAAGATATAAAATATTTTTCCTTGTATGTGTAGGATTACTTGTTAAGGAAGTAGACAAAATGAATCAACAGAAAATCATCGCAACCGATGTGGCGGGTCGCTCTTATGAAATGTATTGGTCTTAGAACAGACCCATATCTCGGAAGCTATTAAAGATAGCAGCATAACGTTTTCACAATTTGATAAGATGTGTTTTAAAGATTTGTTTATGTTTTAAAAGAATGAGCTGGCCCCACCTGACTCGTTTATCGCGCTTTTTGAAGCTTAATACTTCATAGGATAATGATGATAAAAACAAGGGGTTTTCACCAATCGATAAACCTTTATTTTGAGGTCTATTAAGTATGCCACGAGTGGTTTTTGATAGTTAGGGAATTATGGTGGTTTTGCTAATGCAGGTAATTCTTACTTTTATAGATGGAAAATACGGAAGCTAAACAGTTTAGGGCTGCTAGATATATTAGCCATCTAAAATATATAATTACCAGAATTGATCTAAGGAGGAAAATCCTGGTAAGTAACGTGTTCACTGCTTTAGCACAAAAACAAGGTTAGTACACAGTTTGTTGAATTGTTAACAAAACGCGGAAATATGAACAAACAATGAGATTAACAACAGTGCCAGGTTTAATTCGTGAATGAAATAAAATAAATGAGGACCAGAGTTTCTACCGGATATGTGGAG
>OY735228.1:47016753-47256753 GCA_963457665.1 Thysanoteuthis rhombus | reverse complement strand
GCGATCAATGAATGAATTACTTCTCTCGCTTTTCGCGAGACAGCAAGCACTAAAGAGGCTGAATTTGAAAAAAAAATCAAACAAGCAGGGACAAACGAAGGGATCAATTCAGTATGAGTTTACATTGCAAACTGGACCCCTCTAAAAAGGTGGGGGTGAACAAAAATTCTTTAAGACAAAATAAATTTTCAGCCCTCTAGCTCCATTGATGCTTCCATCAAGTGTCACATATACATAAATTGCCAGTCAGACGGACTTGAAAACTGAAGAAACCTACGTTGACAGCTTTGTTGACAGTTTTGGCTGACGGTTTCTAATAGCTGATACACTCTATAGGGAGGTGCTGGTGGCCAAATGGTTTGCAACCGGGAAATAAAATCTGCGAACAGAGTTCAAACCCCAACTGAGACAATCCTCGTACACGTCTCATTAATGCCCTTGGGAAAGGCATGGATCCGTTGCAACTCTTCCCTCAATAGCTATGGATAAAATAGCAGGTGAAATGAGAGACGTCACTTTGAGCGTTTGTCACCTCTAAATTTGTTTTCGAAAATCACTTGGACCTTCGTTCCTCTCCCCTCCATACATATGGAGAAGATAGCAGGTGGAGCGAGTGACATTGCTTCGGGCTTCTGTCACCTCTAAGTCTATCATCGCAAATCACGCAGTAGTGTGTCACGTCAGAGACAGAGAAGCGAGTATAACAGGAGATATGTGATACCCAAGTAGAGACGGTTCTACCATACTCAATGCAAGGGCGATCTTTGATTCTTTTTTTTTTTTTTTTACACTTCATAAGCTCCAGTTCCGCTCAAATTCAGTTAAAACCTGTAAAATCTCAGGTAGATATTAGAAATCGTCAATCAAAACGAAGAAATCGATTAAATATACATTAACGAAGAAAAAAGTAGATTAAGAACTGAGAAATATTAACAAATATAAAGGTCCGGGGCCAGGAAGGATACATCCAAAAATACTCTCAAAAAACATCAGATTTACTACCCAAACAAATCACGATAATATTCAACAAATCTATATCTGGAAGAAAATTACCTCAGGATTGGAAAAGCACCATAGTCATACCAATACACAAAGAAAGAGATTTTTTCAAAAATCTAACTTCTAATTACCTGCCAATTTAACTTACTCCGCAAATAGTGAAAATATTTTTTTTTAAACTAATAGAAAAATGCATAATGAAATGCTGAGAGAAGCACATCATAGTCTCGGATATTCAATATGGTTTCATGCCTGGTAAATCATGTGTAACTAACTTACTGTCAACACAGGAGGGATGGACGGAATAAGACAATGAAGGTGACCCAATTGACATAATATATCTCGACTCTAATAAAGCTTTTGACTTATTTCCTCGCCGAAAGCTACTAAACGAATTAAAATCCTATAACATCAAAGGAAATATCTTAACATGGCTAGAAGACTTCTTAACGGGAAGAAAACGATGTGTAAGAGTCAACACTAAAAAGTCAGAACGGAAAGTAAAAAAAACAACAACAGGGGTGTGCTAGTATTCGGCACAATACCCTTTATATTATACATCAAAGATTTACCAAAAAACAATGCAACTTAGGTGTAGCACATTTGTAGATGACACAAAAAATTATAACCCGATAAAAGACCAACAAAACTAGCAAAAACAATAAGGACATTAAAGAATGAAAGGAGTGGTCTGAAGCATAGCAACTACACTTCATTACTGACAAATGCAAAGTAATACATATAAAAAAAAACAACAATATATCTACGACATGAATGATGAAAAAGAATAGAAACTACAAAGCAAAAAAGAGACTTCGGCATAATCATAACATCAAAACTCCAAATCCATAACTATATATAAGAAGAGCTGCAAAAATAACTGGAATAATAAGAAGCCGATGCGATTTCCTATATATAGAAACATTTAAAATACTATAAACATCATAGATAAGGTCATAATTAAAATATTGAGTGCAAGCAGGGTCCCCTCATTGCAAAAAAGATATAAAAAATGGAAAAGAGTAACAAAATAAAAGGCATCAATAACATCCCTGCCGAAAAATTCTTTATGAGGAATATATATATATATATATATATATATATATATATATATATATATATAGAACATTGTAAAAAAGAGTTGTCAACAATTTGAATCCAGAAATAATAGGAGCTAAAACAATGAACTGCTTTAAAAATGGATATGACTATTTCACAACCAACAAATAACAATAACAAAATAGGAACTTATCAAAAATACAAATGATAAAACTCTCAAAGAGAAAGCGAGATATAAGCACAAATATGGGCAAAAAGAGTTTCCTTGTTGTAAATTCTATCTTTACTTTCTCCAAAAGACGAGAAAAGTAACTTATTCATCATCATCATCATTATCATCAGTCTTTTATCATCCGTCGTTGGGCGTAGACCTTTCCCAGGATTCCTCACGTTTCTCTATCGTTGGCATTGCAAAGCCAGTACTTTCTGAATTTGTTTAGTTCGTCTCTTCATCTTGTATTCTACCAGCCTCGTTTTTGTATATGATTTCTGGGGATCCATGTTGTGAGTCTTGATGTCCATCGGTTGTCTGCCATTCTTGTAACATGAAGGGCCTATCGCCATTCAAGTTTTCTGGTAGATTCTATGATAAGATCTTGTTTTTGAAGGTTGGGCTTGCTCTGCCGGAGGCTTGCTATCCTAGAGTGATTCTTCGCTTAATTTCTTCTTTCATAGATTCGTTGTCCTTGGAAGATGTAGTGGTCTACTCTCATCAGTTTTGCATCTTCAAAGTTGTGCTTATTGCACATGACCTTCGTTTCACCGAAGTTCATGTGTGGGCTGACTTTCTTACTTTCTTCGTTTAGTTCATATAGCGTCAGTTGGAGGTCTTGTAGATTCTCTGCGAAACGGTCAATGTCGTCTGCAAATCTGAGGTTGCTTCGATATTCGCCGTCTATTTTGATTCTTCTATTCTCCCAGTCTAGGGCTTGGAAATCATCTCGATGCAGGTTGTGAAGAGTTCGGGTGAGCTGGTAACACCTTGTCTTACTCCTTTTTGGAGTTGGAAGGGTTCAGAGTCTTTATGTAGCCTGATAAAGGAGTTGCTGTTACTGTTTATATTTTGCAGTACTCTGACGTATACAGGGTGTACATCTTGTAGAGTGGTGGCTTTCTGGACCATGGAAATTTCGTGAGTCGAATTCCTTCTTGAAGTATATAAATGCTACGAGTGGCAATTTGTATTCCGTTGCCATTTCTTTCAGCTGATTAATTGAATGGAGATGGTCCATGGTCAAGTAGTTCCTTCTAAAGCCAGCTTGTTCCCATTGTTTCTAATTCTCCTTATAGATTACACCTGATGCAGCACGCTGCCAAACGATGTTGATTGTTTGACGGTTTCTATCGAGCGCCTAACCAGATCTGTTCTTTATTATTTTTACATTGCCTTTTGTTGTATGCATGGTGTCAAATTATATGTCGTTGAAAAATATCGACTGGGCACATGAACGTAAGTTGGGAAATACGAAGATCTGTGTGAGGAATGCCTGAAACATGACTGGACGACCGATATATTAACTATCAAAGCTTATCACCGATATTTTATCGCCAAGTTGCCGATTCCAACTTGGCACCCCTGACTGAACTCAGATTGGCATCATCATAAGAGGGGAAATAATCCAAAAGGCTCCAAGACCGGACACTCACACTGTGACTTGACGAGAAACTAGCGAAAGCTTGGTGGTATTGTGTGGTACAGCTAGAGCACCTTGAATAAGTGGTAATGATGCTTCGGTCCTAAAACTTTGGCTGACTAAATCATCTGATGAAGGTTTCAGGGCGGTAGTTGTATGAATTCATTTCTATATATTTATGTGCTTGTTTGAACCCAAAATTGCCAAGGGAACTGTCAAGGTGAACTCAAGATTCTATATGTATCACAATGAAAGATAGCACAGCATTGATTTCAATGTATTCTCTAAAATAATCAAATCTCATGTAAAACAGGCCTGGTTAGTCACTCGATAGAAACTGTTGGGTAAACTTTGGCAGTATGTTGTGTTAAGGTAATCAATCAAACAAATTGGAATAATTTAATGAATAAGTCACTTCTCTCACTTTTTTTTGGATCACTAAAAAGTTTGAATTTTTTTGAAATAAACAAGCAAACACAAACCAAGGGATCAATTTAGTATAAACTGACATCGCAAATTGAACCCCCCACATTAAAAACCTATCTGGAGGTTGGATTGAAAAGTCAAAAATGTTTTTGTAGACATAATAAAGAAAAAGTATCGAAATTTTCAGACTTGTTGCTCCACTGGTGCAGCCTGTACACATCGATAGATAGATAGATAGATAGATACATACATACATACATACATACATACACAGCCAGCTAGTTAGTCGGATCAAATTGAAACCTGAAGAAACCTATGCTGAAAGCTTTGGTTGGAGGTTTCTAATTTATAAATGCAAAATAAAAAATACCTGATAATTATGGATACCTCAAATTCATCCCAAGTATATAGGGCCTCTGAGTTGAATTTTATAGGGCTTGGCAAAGCTACACGAACACCTTCGTCTATAAGCAATCCTGTATTCTGATCTTTTTAGCGTGTCATACCATATTTGCTCAACAGTAATAGATAGAATCGACCTATTTTATTAATGAACTAGAAAGCACTCAGAGATTATTTGGGTCTTTTATTCATGAAATTTCTTTAGATATATTTCTTTGAATTTTGAATTGTCCTTTTTCCCCAGGAAAGGGAGGGTTTGGGTCTTCTGGACGGCTTTCTCCTTGATCTGCGCCTGGATGTCTCGCAGAATTTTGTTTTTGCGTTTTCTCTACAAAAGCTTACAAAAAAAAACAAAAAAAAAAACAAAAAACGAATGAATACGGACTGAAAATGGAATAATAAGGTCTGTAAAGCCATTTCTAGGACTTCTATGTTTGTCTGAGTGTTTGAGCTTGTGTGTGTGTGTGTGTGTGTGTGTGTGAGCGCGCGTGCGTATCTCACTAATTTCCTAGGTTTGTGGACGACTTGGTCATCAATTTTCTACTTTTATACGATTAAGCGCCTTGTCTCTCTGCACAACTTTAGAGAGCCTTGTTGTACGTGACACACAGCTTCAAGATTGTCATTCTTTTCTAATTCACCAAATAAACACATTTTCAACGAACATCTTTGTGTGACTAAAGTAATCTTAAGTTTCTTCACGCTTCTTCTCCCTTTTTTTTTTTTTTTTTTGGTGTTTGTCTAGACTAATGCCTCGATCTATTAACAAATCTGTGAAAGATGTGCGAGGTCGCCATCGGGATGAAGATGTGGAGAAGGTTTGGCTTGTGACTTACGAATTGCACAAAACACCCATTGCAATTATTATTATTATTATTATTATTATTATTATTATTATTATTATTATTATTATTATTATTATTATTATTATTATTATTATTCGCAATCTCACACCAGTTGCATGGTGGTTACCGCTGGAGATTGAGTGACAGCAAGTCTCCTCAAGTCTCCAGCCTTCCTCTCATCTCATCTCATCTCATCTCTCCCTCACCAAACACAGCAGTGCTGTGGTTCGTACCTCCAGTACCATTTGGGTGATCTCCCTTCCCCCTCTGTTAGGCCACTGCTATGTGTTGGGGTCGTAGATCTTATATTTCAAGAACTTTCCTCAGTATTCATGCAGTTCCTAGCAGTGCTGTGGTCTATACAGTCTCAATCTTTATTTTCTTCCGAGTTCCTTCAATATCGCCTTCAGTATCTTTGGTACAGTTCCGAGTGCACCTATTATTGCTGGTACTACCCTAACTTTCATGTTCCACACCTTCGTCAGTTCTCTTGCCAGATCCTGGTATTTTCCCAGTTTTTCATCATCATCATCACCATCATTATCATCATTATTATTATTATTACTATTATTATTAATATTGTTGTTGTTGTTATTAATACTACTACTACGACTGTTATCATTACTATCATTATTATTATTATTGAGTGGGTGCACATTGCTTTCTATATACTAAGATAATAGTGAGAATCATTAGTCTATGAAGAACGAAGAAGTTTATCAAACTAGCATTATACCCGAAAAAATGACGGGATTATTCGCTTATAGATAAATTGTGCAAATATATACTTTAGTATAAATGCATTGATTGAAAACCAAAAATGCATATCTTTTAATGAAATTTATTTTCCTAGATGATTTCCCTAAACTCCTCACACATCCTGTTTTTGATAATTTTGACACGACGAAGCAACAGAAGTAGGTAAAAATTTTTTAAAAATTTTAGTATGAGAAAAAGCAACAATTTTATTCATGAAAAATCAGTGATGCTTAGATTTGTTTTTCTGTGTTACTACGAAGATATCACCATTATCATCAGCAGTAGCGGTAGTAGTAATGTAGACACGAAGATACAAACTCATAGCTGTTAACTTTAGCCTGTTTGGACACACAGACACATGCTTTGCTTTATCCGTTTCCTCTCTTTCTATTTGCTTTAGCGTAACAGAAACAAACTAACAAAAACGTGAATTTAGCTTTTACATAATAAGATCAATTTTTTTGCGTCGAATCGATTTTATTACACAAAGCTACCCGGCTGACTTTTGATTATACACTCAGATAAATTACTGTGTTTACCAATTTTAGTCCAGAAGCCTCCTTGCTCGACAGACCTATTTACGCTCTGAAAACTTTAGTTAAAAATGTTCTTAACAATGGGATACATTAGACGTTATCTCGAAACTAAACAACAAATTATAAATCGATCTAAGATTCTCATAGTTGTTTATTGCAGGGAACAGAACTTACAGACGGGATGGGTTTTTTTGTGAAAGCCGGTACGGAGTCTAGAGTTGACTTTGTTTTCCTACAGAAACAAGAACAACAAGAACAATCCTCACCAAAAGGATGGTGTAAACCGATCTGTGAAACGTATATTTCTCTGTCGTGATCTGAACGCACAACAGGGCTAAATTGACCGTGCTAAATTGACAAGTCATAGATATTAACGAAATACTATCGTACTTACACGCACGGGCCTATTTCATTCTAATAAATGAATACATTTTCACAATACATATATACATATATACATATATATATATATATATATATATATATATATATATATATATATATATATTGTAAAAATGTATTTATTTATTAGAATGAAATACATATATATATATATACACATATATATATATATATATATATATATATATATTAATATATATATATATATATATATATATATATATATATATATATATATATATATATATATATATATATATATTGTAAAAATATATTTTTCTATGAGGGTGATATATATATACATATAGAGAAAAAATAGAAAAAAATTCTCCAATTGACATAACTAAAGATCTAGAGAAACATGAAGATATGTGGATCAACAAACTCAAAACTCTGTATCCAAATAGATTAAACACTAAACTTAATAACCCTAATCACACAGATCTCTAATTCACAAAACTCCTACTAACAATATCCTCACACACACATCTACCCCCCCCCCCCGCCCAGATACATTCAGTACTGGGAGCTTCAATGTCACTTAGACCCATAGGAAAAATCCACCTTAGCCAGTTATACCACTTGTCCAAATCATATATATATATATATATATATATATATATATATATATATATATATATATATATATATATATATATATATATATATATATATATATATATATATATATATATATATATATAATCTTTTATTTGTTATGTATACAATACAAAAGTCACAGTAAGCATCTTCAATCGGAATTTAAGTTTGAGTTGAACATACCCTGCAGCAGTCATTATTGTTTATGATGCAGTCAAATTTCAACCGTTAAGAGCTGGGGCCGGCAAACTACCACCCGCGGGAAATATGGACTGCGGTCCCATTCAATTCGATCTGCCGACTTCATTGAGTATCTGACGTTGCCTGTAAAAATTGTTCTCCTTATCTATCTTCGGTTCACGAACAATAAAATTCAGTATCGAGAAATAAGTCTCTCTTTTGCACAGGCCTCAAACGATCCTCAGAAGTTTTATTGGTAGAAATGTTCCAACACTAAGAATTCCTGCCGCACTATTTGGCTAAATTTGAACCACAATTTGGCAATATTTTGAGCCAATAGTTATTTAGTTCTCCTTGATTACACATGGAAGTTTTTGCAGGCAGGAGAGTCTGGAGACAGTTGTAACACTGAACTTGACCGACCAAATTTTCATTTATAAAACTTACATCAGTCTGCTAATTATCTATAGTAATTAATGATTATTACATTGGACAGATCGCTCGCAATCTTTATTTGAATGGAAGAAGTTAAATGTTCCAAATTCTCTCTACTACTTGGTTCTTCTCTTTTCCCAAATTTTTTTGTTTGCCTTCCGTTGCAAAGTTTGTTTGTTTAATCTCTAATGATTCATTCACAGGAGCGTCTGTGAGGATAGCAGTGGAGCGTTATTTACTGCCTTTTGCACTAATTTTTTTCTGACTTCTGCTTTGGGGTGAGACCGGATAATTTCTGGTGAGAAGTCTTCTATATCTACCCAAGAGGTTGATAGTCTTTGGAGATTCGTACAGAAAGGAGGCAGTCCCACTAGAAGAGGTACAACAGGAGTTGATCTTGTTGGGGGATGTGGCCCCGTCAGAATGAAAGATAGCTCTGCTAGATGAAACAGATGAAGTTGGAGGAGGACGGTTAGTGACCAGGGACAGTGGTAAGTCACACTCATAGAATATATCCATATCAAATGAGCAAATCCTTGGTGCATCTAAATAATACCTGCTCATTTGTGGGTGCTGCTGCGCATGTCTTGATAACCAAGACAATGCCTAGGATGTCGTAATTCGACATTTCAACACTAAATGGGTTTTCATCCGGAAGTCGTAGGCTGAGTTGACATCTCTTTAGAGGGGTCCATACACACCTCTGTCGAGTGATTGCAACTTGTGGAAGCAGTGGAGGTGGTATAGCAGAATAATACCTTGGCTGTGGCAGAAGCTGATGCCCTCCTAGGCCAGGTACGAGAGTGGTAATCAAAAATCAAAAGGAATTAGGACTCTTTGAAGCTCTTTGTATGAGGCTGGATGTGCTTCAAATATACCCGGAAATAGGCCTCTTGCATCCATCCTTATGCTTTGGCTGTCTCAATAAAGGACCATTAAAGACTTGAAGTGCACACGGTGCTCCAAAGTGCATCGATTGCACAGGCTTTCCTCTGAGGTGGCAGCACCAACTTGCCATTCGCCACATCTTGCCATTACTATTCCGGAAATTTTGGGCGTCGTTATCCCGTTTCGTCTTTGTGCCACACATTTTGTAGTTCAAACTTGTCTTCGTCAAAAAGCTTACCGAAATTGTCAAAGAAGTTATTAATTCGTTCAATCAAATCTGGTTTCCCCTGACAGACTCGTGGAATGTCGACGCCTTATCAATAGAGTTGGATGCCTCTTTCGAAAACCAGTGAACCAGCCAACACCAGCGGTACCGGTCTCACTCCAGTTGCAGTTGTAGTGAGAGGCTTGTTGACAGGCAAACTTTCGAACCTGGAATGGAATTGAGTGTAAGTAGTAAATATTGTCCATCTCTCTCTTCTAAGTAAATTTCAATTAAGTTGTGTAAACAGTCAGTACAGTATGGCTGGATACGGCTCATGGAAAAAATTACTCATATACTCTCAAAACAAGTTTTTTTTTTTTTGTTTTTTTTAATAAATGCTGTAGCCGATGTTTAATGTGTTTTCAGTTCTCCTGGTTGGAAATAGGGGGTGTCTATCTGTAAATATGCAGTATGTGTGTTATCACTCGAGCATGTTTCTGATTAGAAGAATAAGACTTGGTGAAACCGCCCTCTGTAACTACTAATCTCCACTATACGCTCCTAGAATGAAAAGCATTAAAATAATTTAAAAATAAATTGTTCCGTTTGGTTTGTAGGCTCACTGTTCCAATGATATTTTCAACATTTACTCCTTGCCATCATAATCATCATCATCATCAGTCTTTTAACGTCCGTCGTTGGACATAGACCTTCCCCAGGATTTGCCACACTTCCCTATCATGGGCGTCACGGAGCCAGTACTTCCTGAACTTGTCTAGCTCGTCTCTCCATCTAACATTTTGCCAGCCTCGGTTGCGCATGTGGTCTCGGGGGATCCATGTTGTGAGTCGTGATGTCCATCGATTGTCTGCCATTCTTGCAACATGGCCAGCCCACCGCCATTTGAGATTTTTAATGGATTCTATGATGTCCCGAAGTCTTGTCTTTTCTCAGATGTACTGTGCTGTCTTGTGGTCTCTCCACATGAGGCCCAACATTATTCTTTCATGTACACGTTGCATGGTTCTCAATTTACGGGTTTGTCTCTTGGTTAGGTTCCATGTTTCAGCTCCATAAGGGACTATTGGGAGGATGCATTGGTTATACACCCTTCTCTTTAGGATCAATGGGATCTTCTTATTTTTGAAGGTCGAGCTAGCTCTGCCAAAGGCTTGCCATCCTAGGGTGATTCATTGCTTGATTTCTTCTTCTTTTGAGGGTCTTATGGAGATTCGTTGTCCTAGGTAGATGTAGTGGTCTACTTCTTCCAGTTGTGTGTCCTCGATTTTGATCTTAGTGTTTCAATCCCCGATGTGGTTGTTGCACATGATCTTCGTCTTGCTGAATTTCATGTGTAGGCCGACTTTCTTGCTCTCTTCATTTAGTTCATCTATCATTAGTTGGAGGTCGTGTAGGTTCTCTGCGAAAAGGGCTATGTCGTCTGCAAATCTGAGGTTGCTCAGATACTCGCCGTCTATCCTAATTCCTTTGCTCTCCCAGTCTAACCTTCTGAAGATCATCTCGAGGCAGGCTGTGAAGAGTTTAGGTGAGCTGGTATCACCTTGTCTAACTCCTTTCTGGAGCTGAAAGGGGTCCGAGTCTTTATGTAGCCTGATAAAGGAGCTGCCGTGATTGTATATATGTTTCAACACTTCAACATATACTGGATCTACACCTTGCCGACTGATGGCCTCCATAACCTTAGGGATTTCTACTGAGTCAAACGCCTTTTTGAAGTCGATAAATGCTACGGCAAGTGGTAGTTCATACTCAGCTGCTTTTTCTTTCAGTTGATTTATCGAGTGCAGGTGGTCCATGGTCAAGTTGCTTCTTCTAAAGCCAGCTTGTTCACGTGGCTGGTTTTCATCGAGTGTTTTTGTGATTCAGTTGGTGATGATCTTTGTGAATAGTTCGTATACACAGTTGAGTAGGCTTATAGGCCTATAGTTGTTGAGGTCTTTCGGGTTTCCTTTTTTTATATAAAATCATTATGATAGCAGTGTTCCAATCGTCCAGGACTTTACTGTGTTTTAGACACAAGTTGAAGAGGACGGCCAGTTTCCTAATGATGATTTTACCCGCTTTACGGAGTAGGTCGATGGTGATGTTGTCTGGTCCAGGGGCGGTTCCTTTCTTCGTCTGTTTAATGGCTTCTTTCACCTCCCACGGGGTTACTTTTGGGAAGTCCTCGAGTTGATTGCTCATGTCTTGCGTATCTCGCTCATTGTTTTGTAGTCCTTGTTTGGACAAATAAAGTTTTTGGTAGAATTCTTTGGCACGTTCGACAATCCTGTCTCTGTCTGTTGTTAGGTTTCCATTTTCCTCGAGTATGCTAGTTATTTGCCTTCGTCCCAAGTTGAGGAGTTTGTTTATAGCTTTGAAGCCCCGACCTTTTTCAAGAGTCGATTCGATGACTGCCGTCGTGTATCTCCTTTTGTCTTCCCTTCGTTTTTTCTTGATCAATTTGTTTAGTTCAGCCTCTTCAATTTTCTCTCTCGTTGTTGTCGGTGGCTTGAGGTTTCTGCGTTTTTCCGTGAGATTTCTAGTTTCATCTGAGATTTTGCTAATGGGTTGTTTGCTCATTGGCTTGAATGTAGAGGCTACTTCAATTATTGACGTTGTCATTTTGTTGCTTAGTTCGTTGATGTTGGTGTTGTCTTGTTCAGTAAGAATTCTGAATCTCATTTTCAATTCGAGCTTGAAAGATTGAACGGGCTCTTTTGGTATGTTTAGAGGCTGCGGTTTTGTATGGAACATTTTCCTGCGTTCTTTGTTGGTGTTTATTTGTACTTTACATCGTACCATTCTGTGGTCGCTGCCTACATTGACTTGATTTAGGACTTGGATGTCTTTGATGATATCGTTTTTGTCCGTTAGGATGTAGTCTATTTCGTTCTTTGTTTCGTGATTGGGACTCTTCCAAGTCCATTTCCTATTGCGTCCCTTCTTGAAGAAGGTGTTCATGATTTTGAATCCATTAGCCGTTGCAAAGTTTACAAGATCCTTGTAATGTCTAAAAAAACGTAGTTTTTTCTGATTTTTTAATGCCCCCACCAAGATACTTTTTAATCGGGGGGGGGGGGGTTCAATTTGTAATGCGAGTTTAGGCAAAATTGTTCCCTCACTTTGTGTGTAGCGGCATTCACGCTTATTCATTCTGAAAATTCAGTGATATCAACACTTTTTGCAATTTTCCGATCGATCGCGCTAATATGGCATGCTGCCAAAACTTTTTATTGGCCTTGGCCCACAAAGCATGAAAGAATTTCTCATCCAGCCTGCTACCAAAAAAGTTGGCCGACCCCTGGTTTAAAGCAAGATTACATTTTTCAAACGAGTAAATTTTCCCTACAATTGGCAATCGTACCAACCAATGAAGTAAATTCCAGCCACGCCATGATTGATTCCACAATCGGTGTTAATAGCAAGCAGTTTTAGTATAGAGTGTTGATGCCATTATATACTGGGATAGAGAGCATTGCCGACTGGGATTTAGTCGGCTGTAGACAGTCGTTAAAGAATTTAGTTCTGAAATTTGGCCAAACTTCCTTGACAAATCAAAACCAAAACACTAACGCTTCTAAGAAGAAATATTCGTTTTCTGCTCACAAAATCGATACTCGTGATTGTTAATCAGCACAAAGAGAATAAGCAAGTAGACTTCAAACGAGAACCGGGGAAAGTATAGATACTTTTTACCAGGCTTGGCTCCATCTTCAAGTTCAACCAGTTCTGTTTCAAAGTTAATGGAAAAAAATGTTACGGTTCGTCGTAAATTCACCATTGCGATGAGGTGGGGGCGATTTAGCTGAATGAATAATAGTGTTCACACCTGATGGTTTGTTGACATCAGCAGCAGTATTAGCAGCCTTATGTTCTAATTTGAAATCTTACTTTAAAATGAGTCTAATTTCCATTGCAGACACGATTGCAATGAAGGGCTCAAAAACAGCGAATTATATCTCTACTTACATCGAATGTTGAAAAAAGATAAATCCTTCATAACCTTTATGGTTTGGGGTTTGGCTACCTCAAAATAGTCTTAAATTTCTCCGCCCCAAAGTGACCCTACCCTCAATCATAGTCTGGTCTATTGCTTCTAGCATTATTCGCTAAGATGCCAAAAAAAAAGGTTTAAGCGATATTTCATGTGTAATAGCATAATACATACTAGCTAAAATTGTGCACTATTGGGGCAATTTCAGCCATTGAATGTATATAGCAGAATGTCCTTATTCGTTGAACAATGGATTAAAATAAATAAATAAACCTTCTCTTTCTTGTACCTCTGCACACGAGTAGTTCATGTCATTCTCCCCTTTCTCTCTCTCTCTCTCTCTCTTTCTCTTTCTTTCTCTTCCCTGCCTCATAATAAACTATTAAAATCATTCATTTTCTAAATCAGTTCGTTTCACACACACACAAAAAAATATCCTTCTTTTCTGTCTAGTATTAAGTTCGATTATTTTGCAATATAGAAATGTGAATTGTTTGAGACAATAAACATAAATCCATATGTAAAGGCCAGGAAAAACATCAAATTTACTCCAAGTCAACGACATATGGATCAGTATATTTTAGTATGAAATTCTTCTGTGGGCTTGATTTTTGAAATAGCGTTTTAAATTTAAAATAAAAAAATAGAAACTTTAATAGTGGAAGGAAGAGTGGGCAGAAAGGAAGGTAGTTTAATAACAGGATAAAAGAGAGAGAGAGAGAGAGAGACTGAGACACTGAAACAGAGAGATAGACTGGGAGGAAGACTGATTGAGAAAGGAAGGAAGTGAATAGAATTGTTGTTAAATGGTAAGAAGTGGAAGATAGGAGCGGGAAATAAAAGCAGTTAAATGATTCAGTCTCTTTTTCTTCCTTTCTTTCACCCTTTCTTCTTTTCGTTGAGAGATGACGTTGGGATAGAATCTGTCCTTCTCTTTTTACATTCTCTCTTCATCCACTATTCTAAACTTTTCAATTTTTATTCTCAACTGGAATCCTGGACTTGTCATTGTTGTTAAGTAGATAAAACAAAGTCCACTCAGTTATAAAGGATAATACTTGAACTTTATTATTAAGTTCAAATCAGAAAGAAATTCCGTAAAATTATGGAATGAAAGTATATGAAATTATTTTTTCTCCTCAAACAAAAATAATTCTGATCCCCGGGCTCAAATGATAATGCGTTGAGGGCCGCAGCCTGAAGTTTTGGGAAACAATGATGATGAAGTAAAACAAATTATCCGCATGAACTATTTGTTATGCATTTAGTTCACAAGAACTCAAAACTGAATAACAAAAAACGTTGATAGGCTTCCAATGTTCCTATTTTTTTTAATTCAATGGCTGCAAAAATCGATAGAAGGTTTGTTTCTGGTTCATGAACTAGTTCAATCAAAGTCAAGTCAATCAAAAACGTCATCTGCTTTGGCAAATTTTTTTTTTTTTTTTCCTTTTTCTATAAAAGTTTTATTTCACTAGAATCTTTACCACTGATTTTTTTCAAAATGGCCGGAGGACATGAAAGAGTGCCCACTAAAATTGTAGCTGTTGAAAAACTTTTGACTGGTTTATATTCTTTTAATTTTATTATCATGGGAAAAAAATTGTTATTACTAGCAACCCTAGCCCTAACTCTAAAAATAACCCCGACCCCAACACTAGATTATATCTTTTATAATTAAATTTAATAAAAAAATTCAAATCGTCAAGTTTTTTTTTTTTTGCTTTCATTTGTTCCGGGTGTGGTCAGTATCAGTAGCAGCCGCATAAGCCTGCGTATTCGGTTACTTCCCGTTGATATCCAATTTATAAACCAGAAACAAACCTTTACCTAAGAGTTTTGTGTTGTGCGAATTTCTTTCCTGTGACAAAAGTATGTGCTTTTGAATTCGAGATAGGGATTCTATATTTTAAAAATAAAAAATCAGCAAGCAATCTACAGAATTTGAAATCTTTTCTGCGCGCACTAATTTCCTTTGTGCGCTGTTTGTAAAAGATGAGCGCACGCACACACGCACACCGCTTAGAGGTAACTCTGCATGACGGTACGTACATACAGGAACTGTACCCAACTACGGCGGGTGGTGGAGGTCAGAGCTGTCAAGCCAGAGAAAAAGTCGATATAATTCATGGAAGAACCACAGGAAAATCTGACATATTTCCTTGCTCACACGGAAGCCTCAGAGCAAGACGTGGACAAATAAGAAACTAAGAATGCAAACACAATTACTGGTCTGGTTAGTCACCCAATAGAAACCGTCACGTGACCAACGTCTTTTGGCTGAATGCCGTGTTGGGGGTGATCAATTAGAATAATCTGTAAAAGGGGTGGTCAATGTATAAGTTACTTCTTCCACATCTTGTTGAGCAGAGATCACTGAAAAGTCTGAATTGAAAAAAAAAAAACAAGCATGAATTCTGTGGAACGCAAACTAAGTTATCAATTTAGCATAAAGTTACATTGCAAAATAGAAAGGAATTAGGAAAACATCATCAAATAAACCAGATTTTTTATAAACATGATATGGAGTGAATATTGAAATTTTCAGGCCTGTAGCTATATAGGCCTGGCCACTGCACGCGATTCATTCATACATAGCCAGCCAGACCAACTTGAAAAAAAAATGATAGATGTTGACAGTTTTAGAGACTGTTTTGGTTGACTGTTTCAAACAAAAATTGTCTTGACTTTTTTGAAGGAATCGGCCAGCTGAATTAATTTTGTGGTCATCTCTTTCTGTATTTGGGCGGAAGGTCCTACAACATCATTGTAGTTATTTGCTAGGCGTTGCTTGTTGTTTGTTGCTTATTCTGGCACACGAATCCTTGGTCTCTCATAGACTTTAGGAACGGCTGGTACTATGAACAACCGGAGGCCAGAGTGGCAGACTAAGTAACGCCTAATAAATGACAGTAGACCGCTGCAGGACAGGGCTCTTCAAAGTATTGGTCCCAACCCATTACTGGGTCGCAAGGTCCTGCTGCCTGGGTCGTAAGGACCTGCTGACTGGGTCGCGGGCTCAAATAATGAGTGAGCGAAAAAAAATAATGGTGACTATTAAATAATTAAGATTTGAAAAATGGACAAGTATCAAATGATTTCATTATTACTTTCGACACTAATTCATTTGTTAAACTTATTGAATCATAGAAGAAATTGTTGACTTGCCCGTGGCAATACGACAGCGATGAAAGAGCCTAGGATTCAGGGAAAGATGGGCTCTATAAATAGAAGATCAGCAGATGAAATCGGGTGTCAACATAGATAGGACACTCCACCTTAGTAACAGGTAGTCAATGTATGTACGTTTTATGCTTTATAAAAAAAAGTTGGATTTTGGCAATGTCCTGCAGTTCAGTGCCTGAGAACATAAAGACAATTAGGGGTTCCTGCATTTGTATATCGTTCATTTGACATATCATCAACCGCATCATATTGCTAATAACACCATTTTGAACCTCTTTGTTGTTCTTTTTCAAACTAACAGCTGAAGGTAAATCTGAATAACTAAGCCTAGTCATTGAAGCTGTTTTAAGCATAAAGTGACCTCGCAAAGCTCGTGAAACTACCTTTCCTCTCATCATGTGGTCGGCTATGTTAGATCCATAACACATTTCTAGTTGTTCATGTAGACCTGAACCATTCATTTAGGAGCCAATATTTCTTGGGCAGCAGATCATTCAGAACTTTTGGAGATACCGTGTGGACTGCCCAGATATTTCGGCGGTATTATGGAAGGGGGATTATCATCCATGGATTGATCCAGAAATTTGGTCACCTCTTCCGAGGCCCATTGTCCACTCTTCCACTAAATTTTATTGAAATTCACCGAGAAATCTTTGAGTTATCGTGTGGACAGTCTATGAGCGCATACGTAAATGTATAAGAAAACAAAAAATTTCCCTCAATTGAACAAACATTCCAGGATCCGCCCCAAAATTCAACCACTTCTTCCTAAACCAATTACCCATCCTTCCACAAAACTCCATTGAAACTTATGGTATTGACCTGCATTATCTAGATAAGCCATCGCTCCTGAATTCAGTGGTAATGTGTATTTTTTAGGAAATTTATATGTGCTCGTCGCTCGTGTAAATAGTCATGGGTACCGACAGAGCTAGGCCAAAAATCATAAAGATTATGTCATTATTTGGTCAGCATATCACACCATTCTCCAAATTATGTTAGACGAACTAAATGAAGCAAGCAAGAAAGTTGGCCTCTACAAATGTCATGGCTCCACGACACCCATGATAAAGAGGTCTGGTGGATCTCGGGGAAGGTCTCTGTCCAACGATGGACGATAACAGACTGATGATGATGAATGATATAAGTAGGGTCAATATGTATTTTCCTGGTTGTTATCTATAATTAACTTATCTCTGAATGGGCACTTACGGTAATTATGGTATACTTCGGTCACACAAAATAATGATGAAATAAGTCTACTTACCGTTTGCAAATGTAAACACAGCCATGGCTAGCAACACAGCAAGATTGGAATGCATTAACAATGCATCATTATTACCAATTTCTTATTGTTAAAATCCTGTAATAAAATAATACTTATTTATTTTTTTCATGAACAATTGGCTCTTGTTCCAGGGCATACCATGATTTTGATTCCTTCTTGCCTTTAAGCAGGATTCGATAGACATGCAGCTGCTGCTGATTTCTCTCCGCTACATTGATCTGTGAGACTTTATGACAGTCAATCGTCTGATAATTTTCATCAGAAAATATACCAGCAGCTGAACCCTTCTGCCGGCCAAAAGACATTTCTGTCATCATAAGCTTACTGGTAAAACGAAATTATTGTAATTTCCAGTAATTGTTATCTGAATGAACCCTGAGAATAAACTCCGGAAAGAGAAGGGTGTATAACCAATGCATCCTCCCAATAGTCACTTATGGAGCTGAAACATGGAACTTAACCAAGAGACAGACCCGTAAGCTGAGAATCATGCAACATGCACATGAAAGAATAATGCTGGGCCTCACATGGAGAGACCACAAAACAGCACAGTACATCCGGGAAAAGACAAGAGTTAGAGACATCATAGAATCCATTAAAAATCTCAAATGGCGGTGGTCTGGCCATGTTGCAAGAATGGCAGACAATCGATGGACATCACGACTCACAACATGGACTCCCCGAGACCACATGCGCAACCGAGGCCGGCAAAATGTTAGATGGAGAGACGAGCTAGACAAGTTCAGGAAGTACTGGCTCCGTGACGCCCATGATAGAGAAGTGTGGCAAATCCTGGGGAAGGTCTATGTCCAACGACGGACGCTAAAAGACTGATGATGATGAAGACCGAGGATTTGCTCAGCAGCACATATATGCCTGCCCGATGCAATACCTGTAGTAACGAGCGGCATTGTATAGTTGGAAGAAAATCGACCAGTGGAAGGACTACAGTGTTACTGTGAGCATTAAAACAATAGACGAGAGAAAAAATGATGGGCAAAGAAGAATTAGAAAGAGCCACGTGGCCTTATTGATGTGTTTTGTTATTAGGACGTGTGTTTTGATGCCTAGAGACATCGTTATTATTACTGTAATTCATTGGGATATTTTTCTTATTCATTGATAGTAACCATTTAGGCTGATTATTGATACAGTATTTTGGAATGTAGTGTGAATTTCAGCCACTTGAAAATAGTATCTATGAAATGGTCGATCCTATAAATTCAACTTCAAAAATAGTCAAAATTTTCGACCTTTATATGAGTACATATGATAAATAAATCATTTTATATCCCATCATATTGGTAAGTACAGGTTTCCGCTGCTATCTGAAAGAAGATTGTTCCTACAAAGATGGCGTAAAGCGGAAGAGTCGTCAGAGATTAGGGATCTGTCACCTTAGGTTTCTTCTGTTTTCAAGTTGGTCTGCCTGTCGGTCCATGAAAATTGAAACTTCAACTCCGTATTAAGTTAAATTTTCCTTAATTCTCCCCTTGATATGTTTTTTGGTGGAGATTAATATGAAATGTAAGTTTATGCTAAATTGATCATTAGTTTGTGTCCAGCAGCATTCACGTTTTTTTTTTTCTTTCAAATTCAAACTCTTTTGGTGATCCCTGCCCCCAAAAATGTGAGAAGAGTAACTTTTTCAGTGATCACCCCTTTTCCTGATTTTTCAATTGAGTACCCCGAACACAACATGCTGCCAAAAGACATTGGTCTCATAACGGTTTCTATTGAGTGACTAAATAGATCTTTCATCACATTCCAGTAATTTTTAGGACATTTTTAGGCAAATATCGAAGGCCTTTTTAACCCATGAATTTCGCGTTCTCTTTGTTTACGAGTTGAGCTGATTTTGTGGTTTGATTTTGAAGTGTATGGATGTACGTGTAAACTGTGTTCTTGAGTTGGTAATAAAATATTTCTTTATGTTATTGTTTGTAGTTCAAAAGAGTCACCATTAGGAAGTTTTTTTTTTTAGTTTGAGAGATGTTACGAATGCCTTTTAGAGCGAATAGCATGTAAAATGAATGACGTTTCTGGCTTACCGAATTTTTATCATAACTTTGATGTCGGCAGTTGCAAAGGATACAATAGATTGCATCGCAAGAAATTATTTTTCTTGCGGCTCTCCTTAGAAAGTCCTCTTGACATAAAGTGTTTGTCATAACGTGAGGAGAGTTCGTGGAAGTTCCTTGATGTTTGAAAGTCGAATTGTTTGAAGACTTCTATGGTAGTTCTTGACAGTGTTGAAAATACGATGTCCTAGAAAAGGGTATGTCTTTGAAGTAATAAAGCTGAAAAAGTTTGATAGAAGTTCGATTCTGTCTGTTCTACATGCTTTTTAAACGCAAGGGTGCTGTGCAGAATTTGAGGAACCTTTTCAGAAAGGGAATTTTTGCAATTGCAAGTTTAAGGCTCTGAAAGAGTATGAGCCACAGACCTTTGGGGGTCCGCAAAAGAATTACAACCGTAATTATGTTTGAAATAGAAAACGGGAAATTATTGTTATTTTTGCTGGGGTGAGAAGAATAGATATCACACTTTGATCTTGAACTAAAGGTCCAAAAAGGTTTGGCCACGAAACTAGAAAAGTACCCTGCAATAGAACTTTCAACGAAGATATCTGATAATTACAATACGTTTTAAAATAATGCTAAAATAGTTCGTGGTAGATACTAAGTTACAGAGATGATCAAATTTGGAAAGGATAAATTTCTTACCTTTCGTAGTTAATTTTGATTTCAAAAACTTTTTCTCAGACAAAAAGTAGTTTCTAAAAAAATACAGCAGCCTAAATGTGTCAATGAAATGATATCTTGAGCAAACCTGAGCTGCAAGGATCAAGAAACTTCCATGTCACTGACGAGCGCAGATTTTTCGTTCGAAAATTTCCATAGCTTCCAAAACTCGTAACTGAAACTGTCTTCGAGAAAAAATCGACTTGAGTTTTCATAAAAGAACAGATAGTATGCATGGAGTTTCTGTTTTCCTTTGGGAAAACCTGCTGCTGAAACTTTTGTAATGTATCGAGAAGCTTTCAGTGAAGAAGCTATAAGTGAAAACACAAGTTGTGTTTGTGTTTGAATCGCGGTGAAATGTTATTGGAAGACCTACTATGATCTGGGAGCTGGCAGTCCTTCAACAAACCGAAATGACGGAGATCTTGAAGGGGTTTGTCACGCAATCAGTGGAGATCTTCGTCTGACCATAGATGAAGCACCTGAAGAGACTTGTTTATCGTTGAGTTTGTGCCAACGAATGTTAACTGAAAATTTGAAAATGAAACGTTTTCTGCAAAGTCGAACCTCATTTGCTCACAAAGAATAAAAATTGAGCATTTGAATGCGTGCCACGGTTCGAGGGAACGAGTTAAAAATAACCCACAGTTTCTCTCCAATGCATCTATGATTGAACAACTGTAGCTATCGAAGGTGACCTAAGGTTCTACCCTTTTTTATACATGCGTGTGTTTGTGTGTCCCACCGCTCCTGACAATACCGTTTTGTCAACAGACTTGATAATTGGCATCAGAATTCCACTATACCACCTCTAAAAATGTGTTTATTTTTATTTTTGGAAAAAAAGCTCTTTCTAGAATCTAGATGTATCTAAATGTTTTTTTCCCTTCTATTGAGTTGATTTCGTAATCGTTAATTACAATTTTACTTCACCAAAAACTGATGATTCATCAGACTTAAAATGATGTCGTAAACAAAGATGGCAGTGTCAGATTTCTCCGATACGATCAATAGAATAGAGCAAGCTCAACCTTCAAAAATAAGAAGATCCCATTAATCCTAATGAGAAGGGTGTATAACCAATGCATCCTCCCAATAGTCACTTATGGAGCTAAAACATGGAACTTAACCAAGAGACAGATCCGTAAATTGAGAACCATGCAACGTGCACATGAAAGAATAATGTTGGGCCTCACATGGAGAGACCACAAATCAGCAAAATAGATCCGAGAAAAGATAAGAGTTAGGGGCATCATAGAATCCATTAAAAATCTCAAATGGCGGTGGGCTGGCCATGTTGCAAGAATGGCAGACAATCGATGGACATCACGACTCACAACATGGATCCCCTGAGATCACATGCGCAACCGAGGCCGGCAAAATGTTAGATGGAGAGACGAGCTAGACAAGTTCAGGAAGTACTGGCTCCGTGACGCCCATGATAGGGAAGTGTGGCAAATCCTGGGGAAGGTCTATGTCCAACGACAGACGTTAAAAGACTGATGATGATGATGATGATGATGATATTTTATTTCACCAAACAAACAACATTAGCGCTTACCTATTCCTAGATTCAAGAAAACGATGACCAATTCTAAAACTATGTATTTTGTTAGTTTCAAAGTTAAAAGGTGTTTTATTTATCTATTTATTTATTCATTTTTGTAAACATTGGATATCGAATTTTTCTAGGGGGAAAAGTACCCATTTCATAAAGTTCTATTAAAGCTTTTGGCACAACGTAGTTCCGGTGGTTGGAATTCTTGGTGTGAGATATAAAGAAATAAGCAAGGCAAAACGATTTGAAAAACAATTCATTCAAAGCAATACTAATACAATGTATCCATTTTCTTTTTTTTTTTTCCTTCCTTTCATGTCTTCTCTAATTTCTTACCATTTTTGATTAATGATTTTAGGGTGGGGGGAGCTCTTTACCTTCTAGCAAAAAGAAGAAAAAATTAATAACGACGTGCAGCTTCGTTTTATATCGGTTCGTTTTTTCTATTAATTAGAAAAAAGGGGAAAATCAAAATTATTCTCTTTTCGTGGCAGAACAAAACAACTTCTGATAATGAACAGAATGGTCTGGTCAAGAACTTTTCTGCAACAAGAACATTCGGCTAAACGTTTTAAAAATTATCAAAGTTAAAAAGTCAAGATGGAAGCTCAGCAATAAGACCACGTCTTTGTCAGATATCCTTTCGATACATTTGATTTAAGCAAAATAATCATAATAATCTTAATATAATCTAATCTGTTATTTTTACAATTTTCCTCTTATTTACCGGCATAAAACGAAACCAGCTTTCCTCTCGAGTTATAGTTTGTTTTTGTTTTTTTTGTTGGTCTTTCATGATCTTCTTGCGACAAAGTTCCCGGTCTGTTCAAGAAAGGAATTACCAAGATACAAATTTATAAAAAAAAAAAAATGAATAAAAAAAAAAAAGCGTCAAAGATCCTGCAAATTGTCACTTTACAATATAAAAGAACACACTTCCCAGCCACCGTGACGAAATAACGTTCAGGTTTTTTGAAAGTCAGTCGGGCTGAGAACTGATATGGTAAGTGGTTCATCAAGCCGAGAACTTGTCAACGCTGCATTAAAAATCATTACCCCACAAGGAAGCTCAGAAACTGCACCAAACTTCAGATATATTAGAAAGCATGGAGAGATTATGAAAATGGCGCTTAACTGTCCTCATGGTCAAATGAGGACGTAAAAAAAGACAATTTTGAGAACATCCAAAAATTGAGCACTTTTCGAACAATCTTTCCGCCACTCCAATAACAGTAATAATACTAACGTTTTCTGCATACACATCACCTAATCTACCATAAATTACAGGGGGGACACTATTTGTGTTTTACCTAGCATATTGTTTGAGCGAGAATCTCTTTCTAGCGCATTGTTCGGGAGAGAAGCTTTTGAAAATAAGCATTGCCCGGTATATTAGATATACTTAATCTGATTACATTTTTGAATTTTACAAAAAAAGTTAGTCCTTGTCATAAAGTTCCGAAGCTATTTATACCATATCAAAGAAGCCATAAATGTCAGAGGTTGGGTGGGAACGATAATTCGGCAAAATGCATAAAATTGAGTTAAAATTCAAAGATTCTATACTTCGAAATTATTAGAGATACACGCCTAATATTTGGGATTTTTCCATGAGTTTGGTATTGGGGCACCTGTGATTTTTTCCAGCAGAATCTGAAGGCTGGCCCTTGATGGCATCGGCTAATTTGATATGGAATGGAGCGAGGGAGTTTGATCATAGCACAGTCAAGCTTGTTATAAATGTTTTCCAATGGAAAACGTCAGTGATGTCATGAATAAAATTCAATATGACTATATCTGTTCTTTGACAGATTTTTGTTTGTTTGTGTGACTTCAAATTTTGACATATTGGTCGTTCAATCATTAACTGTGATGGCGAGTTCCGGTCATTTTTCAATATCCTTTCAGTCCCAGGAGTGCCACCAGATATTTGAAAAAATATCTATGATTCAAGGCAATCGCAATTCATTATGCTGATGCACATTCACGATGATAGGAAGCATCATCTAATTGGCATATTGCAAATCACTGACGATCTGTGTTGATTTTCACCGTTTCAACACTAGATGGCACTCAGTCGATAGATCAAGTTTACATAGTGGATTGATTTAGAACTGTGTTGAACATTATAATTATAAATGAATAACCACAAATTCTCCGCGGTTTCATTGAGATATGCGTTAAGGACGCTGCGACTCAGAACAGTTTAGGGAGCATTGTATTATTATGTAATACCATCTACTGAAATGAGTCAATACTAAACGGTTTTTCAATTCATGAAGCAATCACTTTGAGTATCTCCCTTTGGTTTGTTAGTTTTTCACTGACCAAAGATTTAGGAGCATTCAGGGTTGGCCCTATGAACCAGCATCACAGGCTGTTGCCGAGGGCGCAAAGTGCTAGGGCTGCCTGCCATGTGTCCGAGACAGTAAGTCTTTCCAAACACAAATGGAAAAATGAATAAATCTAACAGACAAAAATCAGTCAAAATGAGAAAGTTCCTTGATGTGAAGATTATTTGGGAATATAAAATAATATTATATTTTAAAGGGTGCTGAAGTTCAGATTGCCTGGAGTGACAAAGATCCTCGGACCAGCCCAGGGAGCATTCGTAAGTAATGTCATTCTTATTTTCTATTTGCTTATTGTTCGCATAATCCATTTCATATCGTTTTTAATATCACAGAAACTCGCCACTGGATGTGCGAACAAAGATTTGTTTTAAAATTGCCACAGAGCAAAAGAAGCACTACCTTCTTCTTTTTCTTCTTCTTCTGTAATGTATGTATGTATGTATATATGTATGTATGTACTTTTATAACCTGAGAACTATGCATCCCAGAGAGAAAAAAAAAACAAAAGTATAATCGAATTCGGTACGTTCTCAATCTACCTGCAGCACACATTTAATCGGTTGAATTTGGCAAGAAATCTGATAGAACTTTTCACATTTTTGTTTTGTTCTGTTTTGTGCCCGAAAGGCTACCAACAGACGTTGGTCACGTGATGGTCGCAATTGGTCGAATAACCAGACCTACAAACTTTTGGGGAAAAAAAAAAAATTCAGAACAAACACAGAAAAATTTGAAAATTGATTCACTGCAATCTTAGAGAATTCTGTTATCCAAGTCCACATAAAAATCACCTGTGAACCACCTTCTTCAAAGTATTCCAGATGAGCCACTCATTGGCACAGGCAATACCGACATCGACAAGCATTTCGAGTGTGATTCTTGCACATCAATATCTGATTCGTGTTTCATATTCATAAAGGTCTCTTGATCTTGTTGTATAATGTTTGCTCTTAATGTAACTCTTGAAAGAGGAATCACTGACCCTGATCCTTGTCAGGCTCTGATTTCGCACCTCATTTCTGACATTAGTGTCATCACTGTAATCATGGGGATAAATGCAGTGCTCGAGTGTCAACATGGTTAAAAGCGTCTCATGGATTAAAAAGTTGAAATATCTGTCCTTGGAAAAAAGTTATAATGAAGCTTTCTAATAAGAGCCTTTGGAGAGAAGACGAAAAATAAACCCAAAATCAATTTGATGAATCAGCAAAAAAAAAAAAACCTTCCAAATGAATATTCTTGCTAACCTGTGCGTATTTTCTTCAAAGAGAATGGAAAACAGATCTGGTTAGTCACTCAATAGAAACCTTCATGTGACCAGTGTCTTTTTGCAGTATGATGTCTTTGGGATGATCAATTAAAAAAGGAAAAGGGGATGATCAATGAATAAGTTATTTCTCTCTCCTTTTGTTGGGCAGTGATCACTGAGAGAATGTGAATTTTCAAAAATTAAGGTGGACATAAAATGAGGGATGAATTTATCATAAACCTAAAATGAAACCTCAGACTTTTTATGGGGAAGAAATTAAAAAAAAAAACAAAAACAAAAAAAAAACAAGCGTTTTTTTGAAGACATAAAAATGAATATGTGTTGAAATTTTCAGCCCACTAGCTCCAATGGTGTGGCCTGTATGCGTGATACATGCATACATACATAGCAAGCCAGCCAGCAGGACCAACTTTAAAACCAAAGAGACCAATTTTGACAGTTTTGGTTGACAATTTCTAATGAAATTAAAAAGATTTTTGAGAAGTTCAAAGTGGAAGAACACATCAAAGAGTTAACGATAAAATTAATTTTTGAAAATGTGTGACTCAAATATTGTGAACAAAATCATACAAAAATAATGATTTGATCAATGAGACACTCAAGTACAGAATAATTGTGTTACAATGAATTATTTGTACGCGTGAGAGCATTTAAATTTGAGCATCTGTCTATGTGCATACATGTGCATATATATGTATGTGTGTAGTGACACACATGTATGCGTAACTCTATGGGAGTCTTCACGAGTGTGTGTGTGTGTGAGTCAGTATATACGTGCATTGTGTGTATGTATACATATGTAATAGGTGTATGCATATGTGTCCTTATGCATGTTTGTGCATACATATGTGTGTGTGTATGAGTGTGTAGATAGGTTATTATATACATACGTGATAATTCTCATCATATATATATATAAATATATATATGAGAATTGAATTACCATGCAAGAAGTTTTCTTTTAAAATGATTAGAATTTTATTTTGATGTTTCGTCCAACTTCTGGACTTCTTCAAAATTCTAATGAAGGGAGAAAATAAAGTGATAACTGTTTTTAAGTGGAATGTGAATCATGGGTAAGCCAGATTGTTGTGTGTGTGTGTGTGTGTGTGTTTACCTGTATCCGATGTTAATAGGAATGTATGTTGAATATAATCAAAACGTGTGTACCTGGTTCACAGAAATTTGAAACTCATTTTTGCATAAACAAAGGAAAACATGTCATTAATCTGATTTTGGATAAACCGTCAGGATGGGGCGAAATTTATCTTTGTATGTAAAATGTATACTTGAACATGAATGCATGTTTTAATCAATACTACATAAACACAATTACTATATTACTTGAAACTCAGAGATGCTCAAATGCTTATAAATAGACATATGTGTGCGCAATATATATATATACACACATATATATATTTACCATATGCACGCATGTATATATATATATATATATATATATATATATATATGATTAAATCACCACATTTTTTGAACTCAGAAATGTGCATGTACACATATATAGAGAGATATGTAAATGTGAATGCATCATATATGCACATAGACATATATGCAGTATATCTATTAGGTATTGTGATTGATTATACACATACACACACACACATACACACAAACAATCCGTTATTGAAACACACGCACACACTCATATTCAAACCAAATTATGTCTGTCTGTTCTACTTTGTAGGCCCCAATCTTGCATGTAGGAAGCTGAAACTTTGCATACCGTCACATCTTTTCACAGTGGAAGACATAGGACATAGGAGTTCTTGAGGATTTCACAAGATAATTCAATTTCCTATCGGACATCATCGGCGTTAGCGAAATAAGAAGACCAGAAGAAGAACAAATACACCTGAAAAGCAAACATCTTCTCCACAACTATGAAAGAGAGAAAGCAAAACTAAGTGGAATAGACTTTCTCATCAATAAAGACCTCAAAGATAACGTAGTAGGCTTTGAATCTATCTCAGATCGCATGGCCAGCATCACCATACAACTCTCAAAGAGGTACAATGTCATCCAAGTCTACGCTCCCACTTCGCAAACAACCAGAGAAGAAATAAACAACTTCTATGATGACTTGAAGTCCCTATTACAAGATACCAAAAGATACTTCTATGTCAACATGGGAGACTTCAACGCACTAGTAGGACAAGGATACGAACGTTGCATTGGTTAGTTCGGATACAAAATACGGAACGAGAGAGGTTGAGATCTTTCACAAACGACTTCAAATTCATGAATACATTCTTCAAAGAGAAACCCAATAAAAAATGGACTTGGAAAACCCCTAATCACAAAACCAAAAATGAAATAGACTATATCCAAGCAGACAAAAGTGACACCATCGAAGACATTCGATTTCTGAACCAAGTAAACATAGGAAGCAACCACGGAATGGTAAGATGTAAGATGCAAGTAAACACCAACAAAGAATGCAGAAAAATGTTCCACAACAAACTGCTAAACGTACCAAATGAACTCACTCAATCCTTCAAGCCAAAATTGAAAAACAGATATAAAATCTTTACCGCAGAGAACGACACCAACATCAACGAACTTCACAGCAAAATAGTAACCTCTCTGATAGAACCTGTCTCTATGTTTAGACCAAGAAACACACAAACCATTAGTAAAATATCAGACAAAACCGGGAAACTCATTAAAAAGCACAGAAACTTCAAACCATCAACAACAACAAGGGAAAATAGAAGAGACCGAACTAAACAAAACAATCAGAAAGAAACTAAGAGAAGACAAAAGAAGGTATATGCCAGCAATCATCAAAACCACCCTCGAAAAATGCCAGGGCTTTAAATCAATAAACTAAGCTCTCAGTATAGGACAGGAACAAATGACTAGCTTACTTGAAGGAAACAGAGCCAAAACAACAGACAGAGACAGAATCGTCAAACACACCCAAGAATTCTATAAAGAACTCTATTCTTCAAGACATAGACAACAAAACAACGAACAGGACACACAAGACACTGACAATCAGTTCAAGGACTTCCCAGAAGTTACACCATGGGAGGGAAACAAGCCATCAAACAAACAAAAAAAGGAAAAGCCCCTGGATCAGTTAGTATCACCATCGATCTATGCAAAAAAGCTAGTTAGATCGTCAACAAAAAAAACAACAAAACTAGCTATTTTATTCAATAGGACATATCAATCTTAATGCTCTAACGTTAAAAAGGAAACCCCAGAAGACTTCATCAACTGCAGACCTATAAATCTACCCAACTGCATCTACAAACTTTTCACAAAAATCATCACCAACCGGATCACTAAAACCAACCATGAGAACAAGCTGGATTTAGAATAAGTTACTTGACCATGGACCATCTTCATTCAACAAATCAGCTGAAAGAAAAAGCAGCAGAATACAAAATGCCACTCTCAGTAGCATTTATAGACTTCAAGAAGGCATTCGACTCTGTAGAAATTCCCATGGTCATGAAGGCCATCACTCTACAAGGTGTAGACCTTGTATACGTCAGAGTACTGCAACATATATACAATCACAGCAACTCCTTTACCATGCTACTCTGAACCCCTTCAGCTCCAAAAAGGAGTAAGATAAGGTGATACCAGCTGACCCAAACACTTCACAGACTGCCTCAAGATGATCTTCAGAAACCTAGACTGGGAGAATAGAGGAATCAAAATAGACGGCGAATATCTGAGTAACCTCAGATTTGCAGACGACATCGACCTTTTCACAGAGAACCTACACAACTTTCAACTAATGATAGATGAACTAAATGAAAAATGTGAGAAAGTCGGCCTACTCATGAACTTCGGTAAAACGAAAGTTACGTGCAACAACCACATCGAGAATAAGAACACAACTGTCAAAATTGAAGATACAACACTGGAGAGAGTAGACCACTATATCTCCCTAAAACTACGAATCGCTATGAAACTCACGAAATAAGGAGAAATCAAGCAAAGAATCACTCTAGAATAGCAAGTCTTTGGCTGAGCAAACTCAACCTACAAAAACAAGAAGATCCCATTAATCCCCAAAAGAAGAATATACATCCAACGCATACTACCGATATTCACCTATGGAGCTGAAACATGGAGCCTAACCAAGAGACAAACCCACAAACTGAGAGGCATGCAACACATGCATGAGAGAATCATGCTCAACCTCACAGGGAGATATCACAAGACAGCACAGTATATCAGGGAGAAAACAGAAGTCTGAGACATCATAGAATCTACCTGAAAACCTAAATAGCAATGGACTCGTCACGTCGCAAAAATGACGGACAACCGATGGACATCAAGACTCACAACATGGATCCCCAGAGATTAAATGTGCAACCGTGGCCGGCAGAATACAAGATAGAAAAACAAACTAAACAAATTCAGAAAGTATTGGCTCTGCGACGTCCTCGATAGAGAGCTGTGATGAATATCTATGCCCAACAACGGACGATTAAAGGCTGATGATGATGATGATAAATTTGAATTTTCGTTTCTACATAACCAAGTAATTAGATAAGATCAAATGCAGGTAGATCAAAAATGAAATATACCTGCCCAAAATGACAGGGTTGTTCATGTATGAATCCACACTAAGGAGCTTAAGGCTATTCTATTGGATGATTTATTTTTAGTAATTCAAGTATCCTAATTTCAATTTTTTTCGAGTCTCAACCTTTCTCAACTTCAGCTGGTTTGGTGTGAGACATGAAATATCGAGAGTTCCTATGACGTAATTCTATTATGTCATTAAATGAAGGTGAATCAACCAATGAGATCATCCCGTTTGAGTGCAAACAAACAAACAAATGAATAAACAGAAAAAATTGCATATAAGTACACTAAATGGTTAGATGTACATTAAATTGACAATATATATATATATATATATATATATATATATATATGTATAAAACAGTACGTTACTTGAATGCACACACAGTATATTCACTTACATGAATAGATAAATACCATATTACTCAATATTTGTGAACTAGGTACACACAATTTCATTATATTCAAGATCTCCACATGCATCTATTATCACCTGATATAAGTGAAAAAAAAAACAAAACAAAATAAACACACACACAAAGTAGAGGTGTCACATCATTTTGAGGAAGAGAGGGTGATGGGTGTCCTAGCTTATGGAGGAAAGAGGTATATCTACAATTTACAAAAGGTCAGAGATTTTTTATTTGCATGGCCTCTTTGGAGCAGATGGGCGCCCTACTTTATGTGCGTGGAAGACCCCCATAATTCAAGATTAGTCAAGGAAAGGATAATTTTAATATCTGACTACATGTTAAAGAAATGAATAGTCATTCTTAGATAAAAACAGGACAGACATGTTCATCTAGCCCACAGATTAACGTGTTTCCTGGTATAAAAAAAACAAGGAGCATAACATGCTGACATTAGATGGAAAGGTGGTTCTTCATGAGAATGACCAAGTTTGTTCATGCAATGAGAAGAAAAATACGTGTTTTTGAGTATGATTCTGTATTGGTGCCAATCATGTGTTTGGCTCCCAGTATTCTCACTGGATGCGACCACGTGACATAGATGGGACTCTAATTTAGCCGAGGAAAGTGTATAATTGCTCATTACTAATTATTCTTTACTTTCTGTCCAATATGAATGTGTTCTTATTTTCTCAAGTTGATACATAATTCTTTATTTGATTTCGTTATATTGTGATATGTTTTTCCCAAACTTGTTTTCGGTTTGCCGAGCAATACCTTTAACATAATATACTGAAACTCGCTCTTATCAAAACTGCACTATCTAAGATTTTCATGTGCAATTATATCATAAATCACATCCTTCCCAGCTAGGGGTAAATAGCAGGGCTGACTGGGGTTCTTCAGCTCTATTTGGCAACCAGTCTAGGAGATGAATACCTCTTATTCCAGACCAGGTAAGTCTAACCCTCACCCTATTCTTCACCATGAAAGGTTGGCAAATAGACAGAGTAGCACACATGTTCCAGGGAAATATTGATAACAAGGCTCTTGTGAAGCTTTGACTGGCTTTGCAAACTGAATTATAATAAAATTGCTCAAGTAAATAAAGGAAAATAAAAAAATTGACTCAGAAATTACGAAGCTACTATCTCTATCACCCCACAATTTCAAGTAAAAGAGCAAGATTATAAAAAAGGAACCATAAGTTCAACGATGCACCCACCACATAAAAAAACTATTATGTTTAATATTTTTATATTATTTTTCATATAGCAAATCTGTTATTTTTAAAAAATCATTATGAATTTTTAAAAATATAGTTACTTTTTTACTACAGGAGATGCCACAAAATGAAATCATGAAAAAAGCTTATTGAGACCAAATTATAAATCAATTGATGTACAAAAAATTAGAGAAAAACTGAACAAATACGTGAATAAATTATAAATTATAAAATTCATTTTTTAAGATTTATTTTGATTAAACTAATAATTAATCCAGTTGAATAATGAACTTGAATTAAAATAAATTCAGTCACATTCGACTGAAGCCCCGCTACTGATTTGCTTCGCATTTCGCACCAGAGTTAACATGGCGGCTGCAGTTGATTCGAACTATTGCATTCACTACTCTAAGAGTGTACTCAAATCGAGGCTTGGTGGGCATACAACTAAGATGGCGGCCGAAATGCGCGTGGACGATACTTGTACTGATTTTAAAAGTCTAGGATTAAGCACATGGCTAATTGATCAGTGTAAAGCTATTGGGATTTCAAAGCCGACCCCTATCCAAAGACACTGCATCCCACAAATCCTCAAAGGTAAGGATATTCATTTTAATTTACTCGTTAAAATGTGTATGCGATCACTACCATTTCTTCCGCTGATAAATCACGTTAACCTTTTTTTGTTTTTAAATTCTGCTAAATATCTCTTCTGTGTTTATTTATTGCTTTTTACTGAGGATACGTAAACAAAAACGTAAACTTTATTATGTGGTAGGTCTTTCGTGGTATTTATGAATAAATTGTTTATTCTATTCGGAAAGGAGCAAACGCACCTGCTTCGAATTTCAGTTCGACGGCCCACGTGTATTAGGAAAACAAATCTGTTGTAGTGCCCACCTTTCCTGCTAAAAGTAAATTATTTATCTGCGGAGTTATCTGCCTTTTGGAAAGGATCTACTTCTAACCCCTATATGTCTATAGAAACGGTAAATTCCTTGTTCCCCTTTTTGACGTCACACAGATCTGCCAATCCAACGGATCAACCACGTCGATTTGTCCCAGAAAAACTACAGCGACAAATTTTTGATTCGTTGCACAACACATCTCATCCAGGTATGAAAGCTTCAATCAAGCTGGTCGCAGAAAGGTACGTGTGGCCAAAAATGAAAACTGGTGGGCACAAGCCTGCATGGCATGTCAGAAAGCTAAAATCAACAGGCACATGCGTGCACCAATCGGCGAATTTCCAACTCTCGATGAACGTTTTACAAACGTTCACGTGGACATCACAGGACCTCTACCTCCATCCAACAGGTACACATACCTGTTGACACGTGTCGACCGATTCACACACTGGCCTGAAGCTTTCTCCATCACAGACATCATGGCAGAGACAGTTGCACACGCTCTCTTGTCCGGATGGATAGCTCGATTCGGCGTCCCATCGGTAATTACAACCAACAGGGGACGACAATTCAAGTCGAGCCTATTTCAACAACTTACAAATCTCCTTAGCTGCAAGAGAATCCACACAACTGCATATCATCCAGAAGCAAACGGCTTGGTTGAAAGCTTCCACCGATCCTTGAAAACTTCCCTAAACTGGACCACGTGCACTGGGCAATCTTCTTCAAAAGAGCCAACACACGAATAACAGCCATAACAAACACTACAGATACAGCCAATAAAAGCCACAACACGTTCTGGATGATGGGTGCGATGGCCTGGACATCTTAGCACCACACATATGTACTAATTTTCTCTTTCTTTTTAGAGATTTAACAATCTCTCTGAGCGGGGGGTACTTGTAGTGCCCACCTTTCCAGCTAAAAGTAAATTATTTATCTACAGAGTTATCTGCCCTTTGGAAAGGATCCACTTCTAACCCCTATATCTCTGTAGAAACGGTAAATTCCTTGTTCCCCTTTTTGACGTCACACAGAGCTGCCAATCAGATAGTCGATTCTTATCTTTACCATAATTAAACTATGGCGGCAAATCTCTCACTCTTTCTGTGTTCCGACTGCGTCGAGGTAAGATCATCTCTTCTCTTTCCCTCTTTAGTTTGGATAGTTAGTATAGTTTTTATACACACTTTGTACTTACACACGCATCATCACATATTAATCTCAAGAACATATCCTAACCAAGTTAAGCACTATCATCGTGGATAGGACGGACTTCCTAAGATAACTTCTTAGTGGCAAAACTAGGATCATTGTATAGACTCTATCTTACATTTACTCAGTGACATCTCTTTCCCTTCATCCTTTCTATCTCGACATCTTTTATCCTGGTAGATCCCTCCACATATTCGTGTTGGCAGAAACTCCGGTCCTTGTTTATTTTAATTCGCTCACGAATTAAGCCTGGCACTGTTGTTAACTTCTTTGTTTGTTCTTAATTCCACGTTTTGTTAACAATCCAACTAACTGTGTGCCAACTTTGTTTTTGTGCTTAAGCAACGAACACGCTGCTTCCCAGGATTTATCTTCTTAGATCAATTCTGGGTTATACACGTGTTAGGGGACTGATATATTAGCAACCTTAAATCTCGCCCCCCCGACACGAAACTGTCAACTGAGTGGAGTCTGATACAGGCATGAACCTTGCAATGTTGGCTGGATTTTTTACGATGTGATTAGTATGATTATTCAACTCCTGGAACTTCTTAAACTGTCAATCATAAACTATTGTAGCGAAAGTAGTACTAGGAACCAGTTATAATGCCACCTGTGAAAAGTTTGTAAGAATACCTCTAGTCAGTAATTGTTTGGCTGAGGTTCGCAAAAAAAAGGAGGTAACTATTGTTGACACTATATACGAATTCTTTGTTTGTCTTTTAATTAGTAATATCTTTTCTAAACCTCAGCCTAACAATTTCCCTTTAGTCAACTCGAATTCTGTTTTGTATTCACACTCTTGAAAACCGTAAACAATAAACAGTTCTAATTGATTTTGGGGGAAGATCCTGGATTTTTTTCTTTTTACAGTTATCCCCCTGCATTGTAGTCATATATGAACTGATTTTTATTCAGTTTGTAGTGACAACAGCATAGTCAGACGAAAGCATGCGCTCTCTTAGTGCTCTCCAGATATTCTGCGTTTTCTCCTCATCAACCCCGTTCTTCTCTGTTTTCATTCATTTATTGAGTAACATAAGGGGTCAGGTGATATATATTCATTGTAACTGATTCTTGGGAGATTTCAACAGTGAAGCAGTGACCAGAAGTCGAGTTTGAATCCCGACTGAGGTTGTTCGTGTTCACTTTGCTCTCAATACTTCTGAGAAAGGCACAAATCCATCTCTTTTTCCCCCGCAAGCTATTGCTAAAATAACAGGAAAGACTAGACCTCACAGCCTTGGTTGGCAGCCAGTCTAGAAAAACATGATTCAGAACCTCGAGGGGATCAGCCCTGCCTCCAGCTATGGGTAGAATTAACGGAAAAAATAAAAAAAGATGGGAAGATGCCCCCCCCCCAATATCCAGCGTATTAATGATTGTCGCGCAAACTGATGTACCTATCAAATCCATGGTTCCCTAGAAAACTGATTCCTTACTCTGGAAAGCATGTGCTCTTAACAGAAAGCCTCTCTTTCAGTGAGAATAAATATTGTCACTACCTTCGAGAAGAGTCATTAATATATCAACTTCTGTTTGAACATGCTTATCTCTACTTCTCATCTTCAATGTTGACACAACATTTCGACTGATTGTTCTGCAGCCTTCATCAGGCATATGTAATGTGATATTTATAAGGAAAAAACAGGTTTTTTAGTTATCTGTTTCTCGGGTAGTGCCACGCAAAATTAAAATGGGGAGAGAGAGATATGCTCTCTTTCCTTATGGATATTACATTTTACATCTGGAAAAGGTGGTAAAATGAATCTGCCAAAAAGTATTGACAACACAGATGGGAAAAAGGGATTAGATTCTCCCCTCAAAAAGTTGGTGTATTAGGATATAGTTTTTCCTTGTCTGTCGCAAGGGATAGCAAATGGGGGCAGCAAATGTGCAAAATCCACATGTAATTTTTGCTGCCTTTCCCCCCATTTTGTTCCCCAAAACCCATAAATCTTGTATCCTAAACCTTTTAATAAACAAAAACTTTACCATTCCCTGACTGAAAACTTTATAATCATCAGTTTTTTTTGTCTGTTGTTGGATGGCAAGCCTTTTGCAGAGCAAGCTCAACTTTCAAGACCCAGATGATCCCAATAATCTTAAAGAGAAGAGTATACAACCAATACATTCTCCCGATGGTCACTTATGGAGCTGAAACATGGAACCTAACTAATAGACAGACCTACAAACTGAGATGTATGCAACGTGCGCATGAGAGAATCATGCTCAACCTTACATGGAGAGACCACAAGACAGCACAGTATATGAGGAAGAAAGTGAGTGTCCGTGACATCATAGAAACAATTAAAAAACTCAAATGGCAATGGGCAGGCCATGATGCAAGAATGAAAGACAACCGATGGACATCACGTCTTGCAACATGGATCCCCAGAGATCACGTAAGAAACCGAGGCCAACAGAACACAAAATGGAGAGATGAACTAGACAAATTTTGGAAATACTGGCTCTGCGACGCCTATGATAGAGAATTGTGGAGAATCCTTGGGAAAGTCTATGTCCAACGACAGACGTTGAAAGACTGATGATGATGTTGGATGTAGACCTTCTCCAGGATTTGCCGCATCTCTCTACCATGAGTATTGCAGAGCCAATATTTCCTGAACCTGTCTAGTTTGTCTCTCCATCTCATATTCTGCCGGCCTCAGTTCTACATGTGATCTCTGAAGATCCATGTTGTAAGTCGTGATGTCCATCGGTTGCCTGCCATTCTTGCAACATGGCCAGCCCATTAGAGTTTCTTGATCATTTTTGCAATGTTTCAGACTCCTGTTTTTCCCCTAATATATTGTGCTGTCTTGTGATCTCTCCATGTGAGATTGAGTACGATTCTCTCATGTGCACGTTGTGCAACCAATATGTTTGAAATAAATGTACAGTGATCAAAATCTTAAACGTAAAGCTGGACAAAATAGACCATTGCATAGTGAATGTATGTATCAATAAATGAATACAGTAAAATAAACTTCAATTCTAAAATTCATTTTTCCTGACAACAGATCCATCAGTTATGGAGTTTAATTTGTGTTTAATACGAGCTCTAGATATAGTTGAAAATAGGTATAGAATTGTTGCTGAGAAATCCTCTTTGTTCAAATAGTGAATCATGTTGTAGGAGAAGACAACCCTATTTCTTTAATGGGTTGAAAATCCTATCAGAGATAATTCTTATTAGAAGATAGCCCAGTGTGAAGATTGAGTTTATATACATATATATATATGTATATATATAATCTTGAAAAACTTGTACTCGTTCAAGATGTATAGATGAGTAAAGATGTGGATAATCTGATATACTGGAATTCTTTGAGTACAAAAAATGGTATAACATGAGAAATTTGTTTCTTGAATCTCATGTAAAAATATGGAAGGATGGTTGTGCAATTCTCAAAATGTGGGAAAAAAATTTGAATATTACTAAAACTATGTCGATTTGGTGACAGAAGGATACATGAAAATATACGCAAATTTTGATACCGAAGCAGTACGAATGAAAAACTGTTTAAATTGTCCCCCCAAAAGTTTACTAGTCTTTCAGTTCATTTTGTACTGAATTCATTTTATTGGTTTTAAGTAAACTCTTTAGTCTGTCAGTCAGTCAGTAGAATTTGGAGAGATGGATGATAAGATTAGGTAGAATTCCAGCACTTTGCAATTTATTTTTCCTTTCCGCATTTGAGCATCACAAATAATTTGGAAATGATAGTTAAAAAATCAGGTCTGATGAGTCACTCAATAGAAGCTGTCAGGCTACGTGCTGTGTCGGGAGTAATCGATTAGAAAAGTGAGTGATTGATGAATAAGTTGCTTTTTTGGGCCTTTTGTTGCACAGTGATCACTAAAAAAGTCAGTGCCTGTGGACATTAACTGAGTGATTGATTGAGCATGAACATAGTTGGCAAATTACCCCCCCCCCCACTAAAAACTTATTATGGGAGGAGGTCTTGAAAAACAAAAAAAAAACAATTTTTCCTGATACAATGGGAAAATGTTTGAATTTTCAGCCCTCTAGCTCCATTGGTGTAAGCATGACGTAGCCAGCCAAACCAACTTGAAAACTAATAGAAACCTGTTGACAGTTTCAGTTGATAGTTTTTCAAAATTTCTCCATCTTACAAGCTGCTTGTTCGATCGTGTGATTCTGTTAAAATAAAGAATTCTATACGTATGTTGTTGCTAACTATTCTTGTTTCTTTTGGGTGTGACTGATCTTCGATCTTCATTGCCCGTCATTTTAATTTCTGTGACATTCCACAGCAGTTGAGACGATTTGTCGCCAGAGTTTGCGGTTTTCCGCTTGTTCAGTAGCAGCAAGAACCTGTTACCCCAATCCTAGTCATCCATGACGGTGATCCAATCAAGCAACATCAAAAGAATATATCAATTCATACATGATCGGTTTCTGGATACAATGTATCCGACAGTATGTATCTTTAATAATTAACAAACATTTCAATATTGTTTCATTTGAAATTGCCTCTCTGATAAAACTGAAACATATGTACATGTGTTGGAGGAATAAATTTGATTTAAATACAGCTATCTAATCTATCTATCTATCCTATCTAATCTATCTATCTATCCTATCTAATCTATCTATCTATCCTATCTAATCTATCTATCTATCCTATCTAATCTATCTATCCTTATCTTATCTATCCTTATCTTATCTATCCTTATCTTATCTATCCTTATCTAATCTATCCTTATCTAATCTATCCTTATCTAATCTATCCTATCTTTCTGCTCAACCATAAGTATTGAGCATCATATGAGTAAATATTTCATATATATTTATACTGCCAGTTATCAGTTATACATATCAATCTGAAAAATCTTCAATCATATGATGCTCAATATTTACAGTTGAGCCAATATATCCATTATTGAGTAGATGCATAAATTTTGGCTATTCATGTAATTTTTACATCCAATTGATCACTCCTCCCTAATTTTAATCGCCCTTATTCTATTCCACTTTTTCTCTCCCCGTCCGGAAATATCCCATGACAACCAATCTCTTGAAGATAGGACCCCTACTCACATGAACCAGTAACCAATTCTCAAGACAGCCATCACTATCATCAATCCAGTTTGCTGACCCACAGCAGCAGGATAGACTTAAAATGAAATGCCTCATTTTACGTAACTTGTCTCTTGCGCCATCAGCACTAAAGGTGTTTTTGACCTTTCTGCTGAAAATAAAGTGGTTTTGCTTTGAAACGTGTTAGGAATAACTAGATGTAAATTAGAAAAAATCCTTATTTACAACACACTCCTGCTCTGTCTCAACTTGGTACAGTGAACCTCTATCTCTCTATCTCACATATATATATATATATATATATATATATATATATTATAGTCTAGAAAGCTTAACAGCTTTAAATGCAAAACATTAAAAAACTTCAATAGATTTTTTTTGTGCCACTTCAGTCACCAATTCCCCAATATATGTCAATGCAATTTATATAATCTTCAAAAGTTTTTTTTTCTCTGTTTCCTCTATACTTTGTTAGTATTGTGCAATGTATAAAATGTCTCTTGTTGGGATCATCAGCTGTTTACCATATAACTGTTTTAGGGATTTCGAAAACGATCTCTCTCTCGTATATATATATATATATATATATATATATATAATGTATAATTGTGTCATCCATAGACAGCTGTTTCGTTGTATTACAACTCTTCAGTGTGGCTGTAGACTATCCATTATCCCATTCAGTACCGCAAGGTAGGATTGAAACCTTCGGTTCAGACTGGGAGGCTGGCATTTTACCCCTACCCTGCACAGAACTGGATAGTCACTAGAACTGAACTTAGGCGATATATTTACTTACGCATAATTTCTCATCCACCAGAGTGCTTCATTCCAGAGTTACTTATAGCTTATACTGGACAAGCTGCCTTCCCCATAGAGTGCTCAATCCTGAAAAAGGGAGTATTAATTATAATATATATAATTATAGGGCTATATTTCATATATATATGAAATACAGCCCTATTTTCTTTAATTGTTAGTTCTATTTAAGTTATGTAGACCAAATGCTACATTCACCATCTAATATGGGGAGATGATTTCAAATAAGAATTTCAATATAATATGATGATATATATATGTGTGTGTGTGAGTTTGTGTATATATGTATAATTTTGATAAAAAATTTCGGTTTAGAAAAAAGTAGTTTTGAAATTCGATCAATATAATCATATGGAGCAATATTTACTTGGAATTTACAATGTGCTTTCTCTAGTGAGATGATTCGTAATACGTTTCCTATAGTGAAACAATCTACTACAGATTTTCTACAGTAAAATGATTCGCTGTATTTGTGATCATTGGAGTGAAAGCAAGTTTTGGTGTATTCATTCAATATAACCTACCCGTGATATCACAACTTAAATAAACATTTAGTACCCAGACAAGAAAGCTGTGGAACCAATTGCCGACCAGATGAATGAAGTTATCTTCGAGGTACTACTATTTTCATCGGGTAGTTCACCTTTAGCTATCTGCGGGAGACTTTGTTGAGCCAAGAAATTGTCCTACCAATGTAATTCTAACCTTTACTACTCTGCAGGCGATTCCGATCAGTGTGTTTGAATTTTTGCGGTTATTTTGTCAAGTCAATTTTAGTCGTACATGAGCAGATACGAGCTACAAGGCTTCCAAAATTACTAAGTGCACTTAAAATGTGAAAAAGACCGCCGAGTGCTAAAAGTTGAAGAATGTCTTCATTTTGCTGTATTCAAAGAGTTAATCGAATGGGTTTGAACCTGCTTTTTTTTTTGTTCTTGTCTTGGTTATTCGGTCTGGAGGAACTTTGTGTATAAATATCTGCCGTTAGTCCACGGTAGCTTACTTATGTGAAACACTCTCGATCAATGGTGAGCAAGATTATTAAATCAAGAATTGTACTAAAAGCAGATAGGAATCTCTTCTTATATATAAGTTAGAGGTGTCTGACAGTCTGTCATGCTATAAAAAACACCTAAACATGGGCACTGCCCAACCAAATTTGGCATGTTTACTCGATTAACAGCGGAAGGGAGGGGGGGTTTAGAATAAAAAAAATTGAGGAAAAAATGTTTTTAGAGGTTTTTTATTCTATTTACAATGTGACTATAATGCTAAAGTGGAAGCTTATGTCCTGTCGGTATATACTCACCTGTTTTCTTTTTCTTTTTTTATATGTTTATCTATAATTCTTTAAATGGTCAATAATGGAGAGAAACTCCCCTCCCCTGCTTTGAAATGAAAAGGTATGGATGACTTTTTCCTTACTTTAAGGGGTCAAAATTGAATTGCAGGCTTTTCCCCTCCTTCAAGTTGTCAAAAGAGAAGGAATATTTTTTGCCCCCTTTAAGATGTCAGTAGTTATTGGAGACTGTTCTCCCCTTCTTAAGGGGCTCAGAAGTGAAGGGAATTAAAAAAAAAAATGTATGAAAAATTCAGTATTATTTGTTCTTAAATATTTTACCCGATGTAGATGGACATTCAACTAGTACTAAATATATTGACTTATTTGCCAGATTTCCTTATGCATTATTACATTTTCTTGTGAAAGCGTAGACCAGTGCTACTAATTGAACTTGTGATCTGTTGGTTACTTTCTTGGTGCTTGAGCAGAGACTATTGCATCCCTCATGTCATTTGCATGCTGGGTGGCTGAATACCTTAGGATGTGTTGCCGCTAGCTCCAAACCTGCAGGAAGGAGTGTCCTTTGTTAGAAAGACATTAGTAAATGAGACCTGAAGGCAGCAACGGAGACAGTGGCCAAAAACTACTGTAAATGGAGGCTTTCATTGCAGAAGTCCAGGTGAGCAAGAAGAGGAGACAGGACCAGCAAGTAGGGGGGAACTGCAGATGGGAGAGGATGGTGACAGTACCTACAGAGCCGGGCGTTGACTACATCAGCAGCAGCAAAGTTTGTCTCTTAAGAATCGGGCTGTACAGTTACGGCAGTTGCTAGATCTCAATCACAGACCAATCTTTAGTGCATACTCCATGATCCTCCGAGACAGACCAGACTCCAAACATGCTGAAGTATAAGGGGAACTCCCTAATTGGTTAGAGAATTTAAAAAAACAAAAAACAAACTCCAGGTCTGGTTAGTCCCTCAATAGAAATAACGGCATGCTGTGTTGGGGATGATCAATGAGAAAAATTGTAAGAAGTGATGATCAATGAATAAGTTATTTCTCTTGTCTTTTGTTGCACAGTGATCACTGTCAGATCTCTAAAAAAGTCTGAACTTTCAAAAATCAAGGGGACTCAATTTAGCATAAGCTTACATTGCAAGTTGATCCTCTTTTATAATTTTGAAAAAACAAAAAAAAAATCCCCCACCCCAGTCATTTTCAGCCATCTAACTCTGTGGGTACGACCTGTATGTGTGATATATAAGTAGTCAGCCAGACCAATTTGGAAACTGAAAGAAACTTATGTTGACAGTTTTGGTTGATGGTTTCTAATACAGTAATATTTGACTCTGTGCTAATTTCACCATAGCATTTTTTTAATTTTTTATCCCAATGCTATTCGTGATAAATTGAATTGTATAAATGATGACAAATGACAAAATCATAAATAGACCCAAATGTAGGTGTATACTGGACATTTGGTTGATGTACTATGTATATGTGAACATACACATACGCAAAAACCGAGTGATATTTCACTAGTTCCAGAAAGAAGGACCTATGTTGGTGAAAATTTGTAGTTTGGTAGATTTTTCTAGAATTTGAATAATTGGGCTTCAATGAGGAATGAAATTTGATTGGTTGAAACAAGTTCAGTTTAGACCAATCAAAAATTAATTTATAAAAAATTTGCTCAAGCCTATAAATGCTTGGTGGATGTTGGTAGTTCAATATTTGGGGTGTTGAAAATGGCCTGAACAGTTGTAACATGTACGCATAGAAAACCATCAATCGGATATACAAGACAGGACTTTATAGTTTGCTTGGTTTTTTAAAAAAAGATTCGAGTTTTAGGATTTTAAGAATGTTTTGAAATGAACATCTGAAGCACGGAAGCTAAAGAAGGTATCTCCATTTCTCTCTCTCTCTATCTATCTCTCTCTCTCTCTCTCTCTATCTCTCTCTCTCTCTATCTCTATATCTCTATCTCTCTATCTCTATCTCTATATCTCTATCTCTATATCTCTATCTCTATCTCTCTATATCTCTATATCTCTATCTCTCTCTCTATATATATCTCTATATCTCTATCTCTCTATCTCTATCTCTCTCTATCTCTCTCTCTCTCTCTCTCTCTCTATATATATATATATATATATATATATATATATATATAATCACAACTAAACTGTGGTAAGTGAGCCACCCTATGGCTGTGAAGGTCTTGAGTTCAATTTTAACCTTGAACTTTCTCTTTATTCCAATCTGCACTGTCCATTTATTTACTCATTGCTGAAAGGGAACTCAGCCTGGATCTAGTTGCGATAAGAAGCAACCATGATTAAGATGACGGTAAATTGTAGCAAAAATCATCAATGATAACGACTTCATTAAATAGAATATGATGTCATTGTTGAGCCTCAACAAAATGGAATTGATTGAAGCTGTGTATCTAATCTGACAGCTAGACTTTATTATGGTTTAGTTGTGATAGAAAGCAAAAGCTATCAAGATGAAGGTGAAAAGAAGGAAAATTTAAAAATAATGAACGACCTTATATATTTTAAAATGATTGCTGGTAAAATTTATGTTTTGATAACTAGGTGTAGTGCTCTTTGGATTACAACTGCATTTTTTAAGAACATGTCGAGAGTGTTAACTGAGTTATTACTGTATTTCTTTTGTTTTGGTTCCAAAGTTAGGTGAAACCATTAGAAATCGTATCCTTTGCATTCAAACTTTCATTGGAATTGGGTTATTGTGCTAATTGTCTAACATTCAGCTGGCTAAGAGGCAAGCTTCATGAAACTTAATGTTTTTTTTTTGCTCATTTCCTGTCAGGTAAGTGATTAACAAGGAAGTAAGAGTTGTCTTCTCTTTGCTTCATTTGATTTACTTCTTTTGCCAAAGAAAGAAATTCTTTACCTCTTCCCTTGTAAGTAAAAAAAAATCGAAATTAGTGAATTCGAAAATCTCAAGGTTCGATCAATCATGACTTTTCCATGTTAATTGAATATTGATCACCTACGAGCATGATTTTTTTACATTTACTTTCTCCTTCATGCTTTGAAATGAAGACATTCTCTCCTTCTGTACATCTATCTATATGCATATATAAAAAAAAAATGAGTGAACTTATTCTTAGAACCTGGAATGTATCCTGTATTAATTGAAGGAAGAGAAAAGTGTTGCAGGCTCAGCATTTCTAACGTTTTCGTATTGCCTCGGCCATATTGACTAATAAAGCTTCTATGAGAAATGAAATTTGATTGGTCCCAGCTGAACTAGTTTCAACCAATCGAAAATTGATTCTTAGATATTTGCTCAAGCCCATGAATGCTTACTGGATGTTGATGGTTCAACATTTGGGAAGTTTAAAATTGCCTAAACATCCGTAACATTTACATCATATGCATCCATCAAATATAAGAGATGGACCTACGTTTGTAAAAATTTGTAAATTGCTTTTTTTTTTTTTTGTTTCCTAGCAAATGTTTTAAATAAACCCCAAGAGCATTGGGACTAAAGAAAGTATCTCCATTTTCATTATATAATATATATATATATATATATATAAATATAAATAAAATCCCCCGAAAATGTAAACAACAAATTATTCCAAGAAGAGGATACTTAAACATAGTATCATAGTAATGTAAAACATAATAAAGAAATAAGGAGCAAATTATATCAACAGATATTGGGTAATAAGTGACTGAAATGACTTGAAAAAGTTTTTAAAATATGTGTGTGTATGTCTATGTTTACATACATGTGTGTTTGTTTTTACATGTACGTGTGTGTGTCTATATATATATATATATATATTGGATGATTGTTTACCTTTTAGTTTCTGAAAAAATACATCTCTTGATCAAAAATAAATTTAGGGATCTGTTTCAAATATGATCATTCTTCCTCAGTTCATGACCCACCCCTCCACAAAATGTCATTGAAATTCATTGAAAACTTTTCGAATGCGTTGACTCACAGGTCCACTCGGATAGTGTAATGATTAGTTAGTCTGGCCATGGAGAAGATCCCAGTGTAAGTAAAGAGTGTGGAGAACTCTTCATCATGACAAATATTCCTGTGCTCTCTGCAGCTAATTGAGTACACTCTCTGCTGGGTGAAGGTGTCCCTTTGGTGTGAACTTGTGTCCTGCCAAGGGGTAGTCATATACTTCTTCCTACTTAGTTGGCAGAGGTAAAACCTGCTTGAAGATTTATTCAGAAAAAGTAGGCTGAGCTACAGGTAGATATTTATATCTCTATTGCATGACAGATTTGGCCAGTGAATATACTTCAGTTGCAATCAGATGATTTTGTGACTCATTGAGGAGAAAAAAAAGAACTGGTCTGGTTAGTGAACTCTCAAAACTGTCATATGACCAACATCTTTTTGCAACATGCTGTGTTGGGGGTGATCAATTAAAACGTTGGAAAAAGGGATGATCAATAAAGAAGTTACTTATTTTGCCTTTGGATGGGCTGTGATCACAAACAGAATTGAAATTCTCAAAAAAAAAACAAGCCTGAAGTAAAAGACCTGTGTTTGGGGGGGGGGTGAACAATTAAAACATTGGAAAAATGGGTGACTAATAAATGAAAAAACTTCTCTCGTCTTTTGTTGGATCACAGAAAAGTCTGAACTTTCAAGAAAACGAGCATGAATACAACTTGGTACAAAGTATGAAGCAATTTAGCATAAACTTATATTGCAAATTTAATCCCCTCACTAAAAACCTATTTGTTAAAATGGGATTTAGAAAAAAATAAAGAGAAAAGGGTTTTTGTAGATACAATAAGGAATACATGTTTAAATTTTGACCCATGTAGTTTCAATGGTATTGCTTATATGTGTGATACATATATATATACTGACATAGCCAGCTGGAACAACTTCAAAACTAAAGAAACTTTTATTGAAGGCTTATATATATATATATATGGCCTTGAAAATTAGTCTGAGAAACTTGATTTTTACCTGGACTGCAATATTGACTATCTTCCAATTTTCCGTTCTGTCAGTTAGGAACTATGTTAATTACATGGGTTGATTAACATTTCATTCAAAGTGAGCAAACATAGATGATGGCAGTTATCTTGATGGATATTTGTTTAAAATATTTTTTATGAAAATCTCTCTCTCTTTAGAAACTGTCAAGTGAAACTGTCATGATAGGTTTCTTCAGTTTTCAAATCAGTCTGGATGTCTCTACATTTATGTATGTATCAAGCGTACAGGCTGTTCCAATGGATTTAGAGGGCTCAACATTTGGACATTTACTATTTATCATACCTGTTATTTTCTTTTTTTCTTTTTCTTTTTCAAAATCTACCACCTGAATACATTGATAAAGGAGGGAGGAGGTTCAGTTCGCAATGTAAGTTCATGCTAAATTGATCCCTTAGTTGGTGTGAGGCTTTTTTTTCCTTCTCAACGTTCAATCTTTTTTAGTGATCACTACCCCCAAAAGAGGCGAGAGCAGAAGCTAACTTATTGATTCCCCCACTTTTTCCAAATTTTTTTTTTTACTGATCACCCATAACAATGTGACTAAAAGGCATCTGTCACATGACGGTTTCTGATGAGTACTAGCCAGACGTGTTTTATTTTGTTTTAAGCTCATTTTTCAAGTTGGCTCATCGTAACTGTGTAGATCATTTTCTGATCCAGTGCCCTCGAGCGCTGCCAAATTCAAAGTCTGTATTTTTAACCTTGAATGAGAAGGTGGGTATTCATCCATTTGTTTGTGATTTACCTCTGCCAACAAAGTTTGAAGAGGTTTATGAATTCACTCGTATCTGTCTGTTCACATGATATCTTCTAGGGGTGGGAAACCTGGTCGGAATAATTCTATTCGCATTACTTACCTCGGCATAGAAGTTAAGAGTTATAGGTGTTCATTCATGTCTGTCTGTCCACATAATATCTCCGTAAGTTCTCGGTGAATTTCAGTGACCTTTTGTGAATGGGAGGGTCATGGGCTAAGGAAGTATTGATTACGTTTTGGGCTTGGTCCATGTATTTTTTTGTCCGATTTGAAGTCATTTTTTCATATACAAGGTTGAATATCTCTTATCAGGAATGTTTTGCATTTTTGAATTATGTTTGGTCGTCTCATCGCATGACTCATCTCTGGCACACAGTCAGCTGACAGCAGTTCTGCTGTGCAGCCAATTTGTACACAACCTTTTTCTCTTGTCTTTAAAATGATTTTTCAGAAATTTCATTGTTTTTTTTCCTCTTAGCTTTTTTAACCTTTAATTGGTACAAAAAACAGTATTCCATGAAAACGACAGTTGGCGAAAAGCCAAGCGGTTAAAACATTGCTTCGTCTAAAAGGTTGTCCATGGATTGGCTGCATGATGAAATTGCTGTCGGCTGACTGTGTGTTGGCGATAAGTCATTTGACAAAATGACCTGAGAACCTTTGGAATACACTTACATATTTGTTATGACCGAGAACCTTTGGAATATACTAACATGTTTGTTAGGTTCCACCAATGGCTTGACTTTCTGTGCTGTAGATAAACATAAATGTTTTTCTCTTTTTCTTATCGCTCTTACTCAAAGGAGTATCTGCAGTCTATTTTGACATTTCCAACAATATCTTGGTACAGATGAGAGATGCAGCAAGAAAGAAGCAGTGATTAATTCATGTAGGTCTGGCATTGACAATAATTTGTTTTCATTGGGGCTTGTTTCGGCTCTCACAGTTTTTGATGTGAATATCGTTTTACGTTTTTCTAAAGGGTTACACCAAGACAGCCAACCTTTGTTGTCAAAATGAGTTAAACGCCTTGGAAATCAGCCTCGGCTATCCTCTTCGAATCGCACTACTGTGAGGATAGTAGTGGTATTTTCCACTTGTAATGTCATGTTGGCTCTCAGAAAGTTTCAGCTTTTGGAATATTTTCAGTTTTTTTTAGTTCGGGATAAAGTGTACCTTTTTTTTTTTTTTAGACAATAATCCAAAATATGAGGCTTCGAATCCAGTTACCTCCCATACATCGTAGCCACTTAGTGATTTTTAGTTATTGTTTGGCATCAGTAGAGACTCTGTGCGTTCTCTGAGTGCTTTGTGGTTTTCTAGTTTAAACTGTTTAGATTTCTGCTTCCTTTTTTTTTTTTTTCCCCTCCCCATCGTTCTGCTCACGACACCTGTTTTAAAGATTAAAAAGTCATGAAACAGGACTGGTATACGTGCGCTGTAAGAAAAACAAGAACCACAAGTTCAATGATGCATCCACCATCCATGGTAGTGGCAGCAGGAGGAAGAAGAACAACAAATAGTCTTTATTAGAGTCAATTGATATTCATACTTGTGAGATATTGTAATGTGGAAATATACTCTGCAAGTATTATTTTTCAATGAAAATCATGAAATTTTTTTTTTTTTTATCTACAAAAATTTAGACCTCGGACGTTCTGTCATGATATCAATAACAGCTTGTGGAAAAAAAAAAGAATGATCTGAATAGTGTTCTTTTAATGACGTCAGACCTCTTCCTTCCTATTTCTGTTGTTTAACATAACTGGGACCTACTGACCATCTGAAAAGTGTCTTATAGAGATGTGTAAACACATCTAAAAACAACGGAAGATTTAGTTTGTTGTATATATTTCTTATTTACTAGGACAAGGTTTGTTGGTTATAACTTCGAGCTGTTTATCCTTAAGATCAATATTTCTGTTCCAAATTCTATAATGACATCCCCCAGGGCATCTGAAAATAGATGTTTCTTCTTAATTGGGACCCAGACCTCCTTCAGTAACCCCTTCACCTACACTTTGTAACTGAATCCTTCTTTTTCATTTTTTGGGGGTGATTAATTTAGAATTATTCATAATTTAGTATTAGTCAAGTCCTGGGGCATTTATCTTTTTAATGTTTGCCATTTGAACTCCACGATGCATTGTTGTAATGCAGGAATGGAACATAGAAGATTTCAGAAATTTTAATGATTCTATAAAAAGAAAAAAAAATGTTTGTGGTGGGAAAGAAAAATTTACTTAAATTTGAGAAGAGTCATTATCTTTCCTGAGCTTTGTTTGAATTCTGGCCGAGACAGTTTGTGTCCACTTCGTACTAATACCCTTAGGAAAGGCGTAAATCCAACCAAACCAAAGCCATATGGGTAAATAACAAGGCAAACTGGGCTCTTCAGCCTTGGTTGATAACCAATCTAGAAGACAGAAAACTCTGAATTCAAAGCAGGGAAGTCCAACCCCTCATCTAGCTAATCATGGTAGATAAGCAAAATTTTTCAATAGATTAGGAAACATGTTCACAAAATGTACCTTTAACAAGGCTCGAGTAAAGCTTCAGTGGGCCTGGCAAGATGGATTATAATAAACTGCTCTATATAATGAGGGACAATGAAGGAAATAGACAGTCAGAATAATGTGACTCTCTATGACACCACAAATACAAGTGGAAGATTAAAAAAAAGAATGATCAAGTTGCTAATGTCTGAAGTGTTGGGAGTGATCAATTAAAAAGTTGAAATGATCAATGGATAAGCTATTTCTCTCACCTTTTGTTGGGTAGTGATCTCTAAAGAAGTCTAAATTAGCAAAGAAAACAAAACAAGCATGAATACTGTTTGACAATAATTAATGGATCAGTTAGGCTTGAACTTACTTTGCTAATTGAACCCCCTCAAAAAAAACTGTTTAGAGAGGATTTGAAAAAAAAGTCTTCCTTCTTGTCAAAATATAGTGACTATTAACAATTGCAGCCCTCTAGCTTCATTGGTGTGGAGTGTACACGTGATACGTACATAGCCAGCCAGAACACCTTAAAAACTGAAGAGACCTATTTTCAACGTTTTGGTTGATGGTGTCTAATTTGTTGGAAACGAAACAAGAGAAATGAACTTTGACCTCCAACTGCTGGTTAAAACTTTGTAAATTGCACGAGGAGAATCTAATGTCTGAGATGATCAGGATACGAGTATTGATTTGGAATTACCATTGACTAATGGTATACCATTCTCTGGTTGAACTCTCGATGCCATGGTAGTGACTCTGTTGCTTCCAACTCTTTTGTCCTCTTTAGAACCGCAGTAATTGGTCTTTGCACACTATTATGCCCGTTCATTATTGGATGGAGCACGAGCGTTAACTTTTCACGCCTTTCCTCCTCTGGTTGAACTCTGCTCACCCACCCTTGTCCTTACCCCCCTGATCTTGCCCCAGCCCCGAGATGTTGAGCAACTTGGGTTAACATTGTGATCCGCATCGTGGTCCCATAGAAGGGGAAAAATTACTTGCTTAATTACATTGCGGTTCGGGATCAGTTGGATGAGAGGGAGTGATTGGACGTATTTTAGTGAAGATCTTTGCTGGAGAGGATGGCTATTGATTCTGTGTAGAACGGGGGTTCTATCTCCACTGCTTGATGTTGTGATGACGTTGATTATAAGATTATCTTTTAATCTGCAGATTGTTATTCTTGTATTCTCACTGGAATAATCTTTATTTTGTTGTTGCTCTTCTTTGTGGCCATGATATTATTATTTCTTCTATCCTTACAGGCAATAGTTAATCCTCATGGAGATAATAATCCACATATATACAGGTTTCCCATGTGCAAAAATGGGATAAGGCAAAAACATTTCAGTAATCAATAAACAAAACTTTTCTCATTTCACAGTCATGCTCTCTTTTCTGCTACCTATTTCTTTCAAATGATCAAGAGATAAGGGGAGACTCTGCCCTATAGTTACATACATTAGGGAAGTATAACAAGTTAAGTACTGCTAGAAAAACGAGCCCTTGAATATCATTCTGCTGTCATCGTGGCTCTGTTATAATGCGGTTGGCTTTCTTGGACTCCAACATCCGTATTATAATGAAGGACGATTCCATTCATATGCTGCTTTAATCTTTGCTACATTTACAAAAAAACCATTTGTCTTTCCGAGGGTTTCTCAATCTGGGTGATTATTTTATTTTTGTTTTTAGTTTTTTTTTTAAATTTTCAAACTCTTGGATGGGTGATGAGCAACTGTACGGAAAATGGTGGGCGTTTTGAAATTTTAGTGGGCGGTTGAGAACTTTGAGTTTGTAATTAATCATTAGAATGAGTCAATGGCAACATTTTCTAAAAATAGATTACCAAACAGCACTATGGTATTGCACATTAAACCCAATGTGTCTGCATGAGCTACGTCTCACCAGACACGGGTATCGCGTTGATGATATCTAAAAATGGTATGTGTGTGCCAAACATTTGATGTTACTGTTTTATATTACTTTCGTTGAAGAAATAAAATTCCATTTTATGGTTTTTTAAGAGTTGAAAAATTTGCGGTATTCATTTGAAAATTTACTAAAGAAGTGGGCAGTGGATTAATTTTCCATGTGAAATTAGGCTCTGGGGTCAAAGAAGGTTGAGAACCTCTAGTCTTACCTGAACATTTTCTGGAAGGGAAAAAGTGAATGAATGTTTTTTTGTATTTTTTTTTTATTTTGAGGAATTTAGTCCTCTGCCATTTTCTGGGCTTTTTTTTTTCTGCGGTAGCGGCCTTGGTGTAAGAGAATTTTCCAAGGCACCCTTAATTGGGGATTGTCGAACAATTGCACTTATATTTATATGGTTTGGTTAGTTCGGTTGAAAAAAAAAATTTTTTAGTAGATTCAATCTTCGCAGAGAATACATGGTTATTTATTTGCATCTACTATGTACCAAGAATGTTCGACACAGTTCAAGAATAATCCAGAATGTAAACCTTATCTTTTGAGCAAGATCTGACTTGTGTCGAAATGGTCAAGTTCGACAATAGATGGACAGAGTGAATCGTGATGTGCCAGTCAGATGTTGTTTCCTATCACTGTGACCATATATCGATGCATTACAGTTGCCCAAATTTCTGTCCTGTGCTGCACATCTTGGGAAACCTTGTCCTATGGGATTCCTCGTAAAGGTTCATGGAGGAAAAAGTAAGAATTTAAATTTAGAGGCGGAATGATAAGAGATAAGTCGCTTGATAGAAAATGTCTTTCTAGACATAATAAAGAGTGAATGTTGAAAATTTCAGCCTTCTAGCTTCATTGGTGTGGCCTATATGCATGATATGTACATAGCCAGCCAGCTTGGTTAGCTTGGAAACCTGGAGAAACCTATGTTGGCACCTTTGGTGACAATTTTGCTTGATGGTTTTCTAATGTGCATGCACTTGTGTACATAAGTGCATCAATAAGTTCATAGCCTAATGATGAAAAGAGCATATATTTCATTCACAAACATTTATTTTTCAAAAGTGAATATTAATAACATAGAGCAAACATTATAGATTGAAAATATCTGATCGAAATTCTATTACTAAATGGAAGTCATGCAACAGACACGTGTGTGCATACCTATTCAAGAGCAAAATGATGGCAGGAATGATGAATTAAAAAAAGCTGGTGTAAACTAGAATGATATACATTTTGTCTACCATCCAGTAGTAGTTGTAATATAGTCTTTAATTAAGACTAATAAAGGTGTGGAAATTATTAGAAATAATTTTGCTAATATTAAAGTTGATAATGAAGAAGCTATAAATAATGTTGCTAATGATGTGAAAGAAAGAAAAAAAATTAACTAAAATAATTGTGAAGCAGAACTCCATTTGCTTCGAGGCTCGAGAATATTACTTTTTTTTTCTTTTTTTTTACAAAATCTGGCCTTTTTTTTTTTTGCATCACTTCTTTTGTTGCTTGATATAGAGATGAAAACGTCTGGTTAGTCACACAATAGAAACCGTCTGATGACCAACAACTTTTGGCAGTGTGCAGTATTGGAGGTGATCAATTAAAAAATTGGGTAAAGGGGTGATCAACGAATAGGCTATTTCTCTTGTTTTTTCCTGGGTGCAGGCTGTGATTACTAAGAAAAAAGTTTGAATTTCCCCAAAACAAGCGTGAAAGCTGCTGGACACAAACTAAGGAATCAATCTGCATTGAACTTAAAGTGCAAATTGACCCCCACTAAACATCTATGGGGTGGGTGGAAGAAAAACAAAAATGTTTTTTTTTTTTCCTACTCTTAAGGAGTGAATGTTTAAATTTTGATTTCTTTATCTGCATTGGTGTGGCCTGTATGCCTGATAGATACATAACTAGCCAGCCAAACCAACTAGAAAGATAAAGAAACCCGTGTTGGCAGTTTCTCTTTGTAATAGAAAATTTGTCTTCCATTTTATCTCCTAATTAGTTACGAACGAAATGTAGGTCACCAGAAATAGGAATTTAAAAAATAAACACTTTCCTCCTTTCTTCTTCCATTCCTTAGTTGAAGAATTCGATTGGAATTTTTTTACTTACCTTTGCCAACTCGTATCTATTTTCCTGCACATCTGCTAAAGTCCTCAATGAAATTTTCTGGAACAATGGACTAAGGAAGTATTGATTAATTTTGGGGGTGCAGATCCAGGAATTGACGAACATAAACGAACACCCTTGTGCTTCAGCCATCTGGTTTTCGTCTACTGTAACTCTTTTAGTACACTGGTAAATAGTCCACCTGTATTTGTGGACATATGTTGTCTTGGAAGTTTAATCCACAAGCCCCCCTTTCTGACCCTCTGGATCCCAGTGTGATGCACCCCCTCTCCAGAGATCCTACCCGTCTTTAGATTATCAAAAATTATATGATATTAATAAGAGGAACATATGTTAAATAAGTCTGCTTAGTCAATTTATAGAAACCGACATGTGATTAACATCTTTTGGCAGTAAGCCCCTTCAATTCACAGAAGAGTTCCATTATTTTTTGAAATTTTCTATTCATTCAAGAGTTCTACAGTCAATTACAAGTGGTTTCAAATGATTTATGAATTTAAGAGGTGAAGTTCTCACCATCGTTACTAATAAACCACTTTTTGTCCTAAATTTATTGCATTTTTAATTTTAGCGATTTTTGGCTATTTTTCCTTAATTTAGCTTGTTTTGGCAGTCAGACTAGCACGCAAATATTTCTTTAGTTGTCAACACTGGTATTACATGTTTTTGGTCTTAACTCAGTTTTCATGGAAAAAGGACTTACCTGCTTTTGTCATTGCATGGCAGAACAGCAGATCCTCCTCCCCCTCCGCTATATCTCGAGTAGGTTTGTTTTTATAGAAGAAATCCTCTTGAATACTTCCATTCCCTTCATATTGACTTGGTTCCACTTGTTCTGTGTATTTGTTGATATTAAGGAGAATTTTTTTTTTTTTTTTCAGAGGAAGAAGAGATTTGTTGTTTTTGTTTTTTTTTGTTTTTGTTTTTCTTTCCCTGATTTTGTTTTCTAAGAGAACATGTAAACAGTTTTGATGTACCTTTAGCCCCCTCTACTCGCTCCCTCGGATCCTACCAGACACAAATTGGGAATATTGGTTCCTTGTGTCTTTTTTTTTTTTTTTTTTCTCCCTATCGTACGCTTTATCCATCCAACATCCACACTGCCCTACTTGCCTACCCGGCTCACCCATACTATCTTTCCTTTTCTATTTTTCTTTTTTTTTTCTATTTCATTTTTTGTTATTTATACATATATCTTTATTCCCCTCCAATTTGTCCACTTTCACCCTGCCCTTCCCCCTAACCTCCACATACCCCTCCTCCTCTCCCTCTATTCTTATCAGTTAATCGATCATCATTTCTCGGTGTTCCGTTTGTGTGCAAAAATCCAGATCAAGATTCCGAAACCTGTTTACAGAGACGCAGGATCGCAAACAGAGTAACCTCCCTAACCCCCGTCAAACCAGCTCATTGAATCCCCTCAGAATCACCACCCACACCATCGATCAGCCTACCTGCTTTCCTGCTGACCATTCCCCCCCACCTAACGGCAGCCATTAATAGGTGTCTTTTTGATCGTAACTGATGCTTTTTGCAAACATCTTTTTCTCTCTTTCTTTTTCTTTTTCCCCAATAACCTCCCCCTTTTGTTTTCATTCTTTGCTTGCTGATCACTCAACATCGAATGCACTGCACATTATGCAGGTCTAACTTCTGTCTTGGCTATAAGGGCTTCTTTCTTGAGAGATTCCACATTTCCCCTAATCTTTGTATCGGGTATTGTTAGGAATCATTTCTTTTTTTTTTTTTTTTTTTTGTTTCCATTTTTCAGACTCTCACTCTCTTGGGTAGGAAGTGTAAACATGGACATTCATTTTTTTTTCGTGTTCATTTACTGATAGAAATGTAGTTAGCACTATTGTCCATTATCTGGTATAGGCCACTTGGATTTTACAGGTTACTGTTTTGAACAGGGGTGTATGAAGTTTACTATTCTTCCTTCCCCTTGTGGGGCAAGGAATTAAAGGCAAAACTAAAGGTGAAGGAGGAAATGCAAAAGGGAGGGAAAAAGTAATTTTGGAACTAGGTTAGGAGTGAACCTCTAGGCTTGAACTAGCTTTATCATTAAATAGTTAATTAGCTGGTATAGTATGAGTTATTGATCTCCCATCAAGGATGCCATATATATATATATATATATATTAGTGAGAGAGAGAGGGGAATTGGGAAACAAACAAAACTGATAAAAAATATGATGGTTAGGAGGGAAGAGAATCAAAGTTGAGTCAATTATATACCCTCCCACCCCTTCATCTAAGTAGGAGCTAAAAATATGAGGTTATTTGATGTTCGATTCGAGGCATCTGAAAAGTGTGTTGAATGCAACCTGGCATCAGAATGATTAATTACTAATTTACCTGTGTTGTCAAAAATGATAGCATCTCCAAAATATATGCATACACATTGCCAAATAGCGTTCTATTGACTAAAAACAAATTTTTATTCTTTTTTTTTTGTTTTCTATCACCTTTAAAATCTTTTTTTATTTTATTGTCCGTTAAATTCTGCGTTTTTAATATATAGTTAAAATACGGATTAAATTTAATTTTACTGTGTCAGTTATGTGACAGAAGACAACTGCACATTAGTTTTTATGTGTGTGGATGAAGCGTTTTTTTTTTTGTTGCTTTTTTTCAATCATTTTGGTTTCAAGTCAGAATCACTTAGTTTTGGCACAAGATCACCAGTATAGGGCACTCAGTGGTTTTCTAAGTCACTCATGATAATCTGCAAAGTCCACAATAAGGTGCCGTGCAGTTTGAAGTACATACTAGATCAACACTTGCTGATTAATCGAACCTCATATACAATATAATTAATGTGTTTGTAGCCTGAACTATTGTTATCAGCTGAATTTCGAGCTGAAATTTTCTCTGCATAATGTTTGATCTACGTGATTAGTATTCACCACTGAAATAAGTACATTGATGAAGAAGGAGTTGAAAAATGATCAATGTAAATGAAATGAAAGCTTTCTTCATCGTTGGGCTGTGGACTTATTGATGTACTTTTGTAAATTGGAATAAATATGTTCTATATTGTGTAGCATGAAAAATCTGCTCTGTTTTTTGGTTCGATGTGTGTCTAAGACAATTTTCGGTCGGTTCTGACTATGTTCATCAACAGAAAGTGGAAGGAAAATGTGAGACGTTATTTACAGAACTTTTATTCCAATCTATCATCTTTTACTGGTTGCTATGATGTCATGATAAAATGTACGAGATTCACTTTTTTGTATTGAAAAAAAAAAAACCAAGAATGGCCTTTAACAATATCTATTGAAAATATTACTCCCAGAATATTTCCATATTGTAATATTTTAGAAGTATGAAAATCAATCGGCCAAAACTTCCTCCTCCTGCTACTACTACCATGGATGGTGGACACATCGCTGAACTTATGGTTCTTGGCTGTGATTAGGAGCATTTAATTTCAACTTACTTCATTGAAAAATAACTTTTGGTTGTATTGTGACAGCTGTCATATCAGTATACATTTAAAAACAATTATCAAAATCAGTCTTTTTTTTATTGATTGATTCTTTCATCAAAAATGAAAGAAAAATGTTCAACATATACTTTTTCGCTTTGAGAAAGGTAAAAATGCAACTCGAATGCGAAACAAAAACATTGATGCAGTTTATGTAGAAGGTACTTTGAATGATCAAAATGCGTCAAATGTGGGTTAAGAAGTTTTCGGGACGGAGGTTTTTAGCTGAACAATGCTCCATGGTTGTTGAGTTGATCAATTGTGGTTGATAGTGATTAAATCAAGATGCTACAATCTACTGTTGTTCCTTTTGGGCTTTATTTCAAGGGACAAGTCACCACATTTTGGGCAATACTGTCAGAGTGTTTCTTTTCATTCCACACACTGAATTCTGTGAGTAGCTCCAGTGACGATGAGACCCAGTTTAAAGTAATGACTCAAAATTGCCAAAATCTAGACACAGTTATCCTTTACCATTCGTGGTTCAATCTTGAATAGTTTTATGGAGAGTTTGTTGGTGTGCAAAAAAAGTACATTGATAATAGGCTTAACAATATAAACAAAACTTGAGAAGTTTAGGAAATCTTGAATGTATCGTAATAATCTTTATGCTGTAAATGAAATCTAGTTCCAAAATAAAAAAAAGTTTGCCGTATGCTTAGCTGTATTCTTCAGTACATTTATGATTTGAGAATGGTATATTGTTTGTTTATCAGAAGGTTTACTGTACCAGACTTATGGGTTTTAGTGACCGGAAGAGTTGGGAGGGGTCAGCAGAAATTCTTTACAGATTTAGTGTCTGGTTCTACCCCCGCCCCCGGAATGACAAGGGGTAATTGTTCTCATATATATATATATATGTATTAGTGTGTCATCCATAGACAGCTGTTTCGTTGTATTACAACTCTTCAGTGTGGCTATAGACTATCCATTATCCCATCCAGTACCACGAGGTAGGATCAAAACCTTAGCTTCAGACCCAAACGCTGTTATCCTCCCTCTGCTCCATGGAACTGGACTGTCAGTAAGGTTGAATATAAGCGATATAGTTATTTACGCATATATTCCCCATCCACCAGAGTGCTCCATTCCATATTGGAAGAGCATTGCATAAGTTTACAATGAACGAGACCTCACTTAAAGAGTGCTCAACCCTGAATAGGGGAGCGTTGATATGAATATATTGTAGTGGAGCCTTAGGTAGTCTTTAGATGTATACATGAAATGAGCTTTTGAATAAAGGTTTGCTGAAAACAAAAATACTTTTGATACCCTCTGATATTTCCTTAGTTACAAATGATGTGGTGATAACCCAGTTGGTCATTTTGGTGGATTGCCCACGTCCTTCCTTGAAGTACTTACTGGGTCAATTTAAGTGATCAAGTCACGATTTTCGATGCTGTCATGAGAGAAGCCAACGCTGAATGCTCTGAAGAAGCCGTACATTTATGCAATTTGATGAAAGACGAATGAGAATTGACGGACAGATCGGTGGATGGATGAATTGGCTGACAGACAGGCAGACAAATGGACGGGCGAATGATTTGTCAGATGAATGGAGAGGCAGACCTGTCTTTGTTGCCTTGTCCTACCATTATGGTATCCAATTAGAAATTTCTCTTGTCATCCATGTTCTGGCATTCTTCTTATCACTGTTCTTGACCATAATTGCATATCATTACCTTAAAAATAATGGCAGATGTGTGAATAGCCTTTGGCAGATTCAAAGTGGGAGAAACAAAAAAACACAAAAAAAATCTGACCAATGTTTTGTGCTCTGCAATAACATTGGAAAGTTGTTATTTTTGTCATCATGAATGTTTGTAGGTATCTAGCTGATACTGTTATTGCTTTTCAAATCAATAGGGGCAGAGTTATAGTTGGAATTCTCCTTGTTTGTCTCACACTTTTTCAACTACTAAGGTTTTGAACATTGTGGGGCTTGACACCAGGGCCCAAGGGGGGTGTAAAAAAGTTGTGCTGATGGAAAATTTGTGTGTGTATGTGTGCAGGCCCCCAGGATTACCAAATTAGTCATTTTTCACAAAAAGGGGTGATCAATAAATTCTTTCACATTTATCATGTGTGTGAACACTAGGCACAAACTAGGGACCTGTTTCGGATAAACTTACATTGCAAACAGAGCCTACCCACACTAAAAGACTTATTGGGGGGATATAGATAAAAAACATTTTTTTTTCTCTACATAATGAAGAGTAAATGTTTGAATTTTCAGCTCTCTCACTCCATTGGTGTGGTCTTTATGCATGATATATACTTGCATATAAAGCCAGCCTGATCAATTGAAAAACTAAAGAAACTTGCGTTGATAGTCTCTAAGAGAGGGAAGTATTTTTAATTTTTATTTTCAACTCTTATATCCATAGACCGCTTGTAACCACTGTACAGCTCTTCAATGAATAGGACTCAAAACATGGAATTGAATAAAAATAATCAAAACTTCCAAAAAGTTCATGGGTGTAACTTCAAACAGAAGTTGCTCCTCTTGAATCAGTATTTGAATACTTTAGTATGAATTTGAGAGTTAAACCTAACTGAACATGCAAGATTCTGACCAATAATTTCGAATGCTGGAAGTGAAAGTTAGAATGGTCGGCCAAGTAAGTAAATTGATTTCTTCTTGCTTCTTGGATTGCTCTGAAGAAAAACTCAATCCGACTCCGTGGCTAATGTGTATCGTGCTGGGTTGAACCGTTCCGTACATGCATCGTTCTCTCCCTTGATAGAGACTGTTCGTTGAAAGCATCTGATTCAGACATCAAAGGTTGTTAAAAAGAAGCTAACTTTTCAATTACGCTTCATGTATGTTGATGAGTCTTGGGTTTTAAAGAGTCAAGTTTTTCTTTCCTCCTTCCTCAGCCCAATTCTCTTTTCTCATCTGTCCGCAGACTTTTCCGACTTTTCTAAATAATATTGCATGTTGTTTTACAGTCTTTGGCTCCTGTCTTTCTCGGTCTTTCCATCTATGTCTTCCCTTAGGAGTTCCTCTTCCATCAGGTATGATAGAATTGTTACATAGTTGTATGAGCTAACTGTACACACAAGAGGAGTGCCAAGTGACCCCAAAGATAATAATACTTCCTCTTTTTATTTGTTTTTAAATTGTTTTGTCTCCTTTTGTATTTCTTATTGATGTTGCATGAGTTCAACACCCAGTGTGTATACTTTGGCTCGACAAGGTGAGTGACCCAACCGATGAGTAAAATCCTTTCTTTTTTTTCTTTTAATAAATTGTTTTCGTCTGCTTTAATATGTCCTATCTGTGTTGCGTGTTGAACGAGTTTAGTACGCATCTCTGGGCCGATGCTCTCCCTTGGTTACATCTAGAGTCATCATTGTCGTCAGAGCAACTAATGAGAAAGTAATTCTCCAAACACCTTCCGTATGGTCCAACGTCATTAGAAAATGTGAATCAGAACTGTCAAGATATATGCGTGAGGAATACATGTTTTCTTCGGTTTTCAAATAGGTCTGGTTGGCTAGGTATTTATGTATGTGTATCATGCATTCAGACTTTTACCATATACAGGGCTGGAAATTTCAACATTTATTCCTTATGTTTGGGAAAACTTAAGAAAAGAATCTAAATACCCCTCCCTGTAAATATTTTAGTGGTGGGCCAATTTACAATGTAAGTTTTTGCTTAATTGATCCCTCAGTATGTATCTAAAAGGATTCACACTTGTGTGTTTTTTTAAATTTTTTTGATTCAGATTTTTTTAGTGATTACTGCTTAACAAAAGACAAGCTAAGTAAATTATTCATTGATTACCCCTTCTTCTAATTCATCAATTGATCACCACCCAACATGGCATGCTACCAAAAGACGTTGGCTACATAACGGTTTCTATTTAGTGACTAACCAGACCTATTTAATCATTGTTCTCAATGTCTTCAAAATAATTTTTTGAATGAAACATTGTCTTTTATCACCACTGACTAGTAGTATGAATGGGCTGGTCATTTAGCGAGAAGAATTAATAACAGATGAAGCGTAAGACTTGGTATTTAGTGTCCTAGGGACAGTAAAGACTGTAGGAAAAGACCAAAGAGAGGATTGACGGATGAGATAGCAAGGTTTACATGTAAAATATGGCGGAGTTCGCATAGTTCCAATCATCATGGGAGGAGATTGGAATAGATCTTTGGGTCTGTAACGGATGATGAAGATTCTTATCAGAGAGCATCTGGTGATTCTTAAGAGGAGCCCTTACTATCCATATAGAAACTGAAATATATGTGTGAGAAATACATGCATTTTATATCTTGGTATTAATCAAATCACTGTTCCCCATGGCCAACTAACCAAATGGGCTACTCCTCTCTTTGTGTGTGAGCGTGTTTGTATGTCTTTGCCCCAGCTTTGGAAATTATAAGCACATCACTAGGCACTATCTAAAAACGATTTTTTGGTGTCTTCATGTTCATGTTGGACTAACAATGCTTAGATCTTGTGCTGGTATTTTTTTAGATACTTTTAAGATATCAGATAAATATTTTTGTAATGTATAATTAGTTCTAGTACACCCGTGGATTGCAGTGATTCATTTATGTGAGGTACAGATATATATATATATATCTTTTATTGTATGTATATATATTTATTCAATCGACACATAGATGCGAGTAGTTCTAGAGTATACCCCGCAAAATAATTGTAGGTGTTCAGCAGATGCCATTGTCATTTGTTCAGATATTTGTCAAGTGAAGAAACGAAAGATGATGGAATATCGCGAAACCTACGCTAATCTGGAACGGTTCTCTGCCTCTGCCAACCACCCCCTTATCCTCATGGCCATTTTATAATTACGAACGGAATCATCCTCTGGTGTCACGGAAATGACAATAGCAACAATAACAAACTGGAGGGGGCCAGATGCCGGCAACAAACACCTTCTGGTGAAACATTGCCTTTGATTCTTGTTCCCTGGCAAATAACCTGCAACAACCGATTCCATCGCCACTAAAGTGTCATGGACACGGCACCAGCAGCCATTCCCATCTGTGGATTTTGTTGGCACGGGAGAACGGGGCTGGGTGGGTTGAGGTTGGGGGGATGATTCTGCTTATTTGGCTGCCATTTACAGGCCTCTGTCGTGTAATGGGTGGCTGTAAGGGTGGTTTAAACAATATTCCCGCCCTCCTTCACCATTATAATGGTTTCTTGTTCGAATCCTCCTAGACTCCTCCTACTCTCTTTGACTTAATCAATTCTTAATTTTGTTGTTTTTGCGAGTAAATAAGATGCACAGGAAAGTTAAAAAAGAAAAAAAAAGCAGGTCTTGTTAGTCACTCAATAGAAACTGTCTTGTAACCAAGGCCTTTTGGCAGTGTGTTGGAAGAAAGGGTGATCTATGAATAAGTCACTACACTCGCCTTGGATCATGACTCATCTTTAAAAAAAAAAAAAGAACCATTGACCAATTTAGCATGAACTTACATTGTGAATTGAACCCCTCTAAAAACTTAATCATGGGGGTATTAAAATGAACAAACAAGACATAAAGGGTAAATATTTGTTTTCAGCCTTCTAGTTCCATTGGTGTGCCCTGTATGCATGATACATACATGCATACATAGCTAGCCAGACCAGCTTAAAAACTGAAGGAACCTATATTGAAAGTTTTTGTTGAAGTTTTCTGATAGTACCAATCTTACGCTGTCTCCAGTGTAAGTACAGTGCTGGATTAAGGCATGAGCTTTTGCTGCTTTCCACCCAGAGGCATCCTCCACCAGCATGATGGATTCCATCATCATCAACAGTAACAGCAGCTTCTTAGCATCTGTTGTTGAACCTTTGCCAGAAGTCTCTTTCATGGGCGTTGCAGAGCAAAAACTTCCTGAAATTGTCTAGTTCCTTGTACCATCTGATATTTTTGCGGACTGAATTTTGCATATGATTTCTAGGTATTCATGTTGTGACTGGTGATGTCCAGCAGTTGTCCGACATTCTTGCCACATGACCAGCCCATCACCATTTACTTGTGTTTGATGATAAGTGGGATGTGCGAGTTGCCAAATCGATCAATGTCTCAGAAAATGGGATCAGCTACCTGTATTCAAATCTTGCCAAGACAGTTTGTATTCACTTTACACTACTTCCCTTGGGAGAGGCATTCTTGAGGATGCCATCATAAATTGAATTGTGAAGGATAAGAGGACATGTGTGTTAGATCGAACATTCCAGGTGGCGTTTTCCGTAGTATGATAGAGTACACAAAAAGGAGAAGGCGTGTAGCCAACTGTGGACTGTAAAATAGCTATGAAAATAAACGAAAACTAATGTGCCTGGGAAAAAGAGTTTCTCCAAGATGAAACATCTAAAGAAATTACATGGATCATCCATGGCAGAAGAACCACTTAATAGATTTGCTCTCATCGCAATTGGAAATGGGTAAATTACTTGAGGCAAATGTTTGAATTTCAATTGTTAGTTCTTTAATTACAAATTTATTCGAAACTGTCAGCCAAAACTCTCAACTTGAGTTTCTTCAGTTTTCAAGTTGGTCTAGCTGGCTATGTATGTATACATGTATGACATGTACAGGCTGTATCAATTGAGCTAGGGGGCTGAAAATTTAAGCATGTACTCCATATAATGTCTACAGAAGAATTTTTTTTTTTTTTTTTTTTCAAATTCCACTCCATTGTAAGTTTTCAGCAGTGGGGTGTTTGACTTGCAATGTAAGTTTATGCTAAATTGGTTCCTATACTTTATTCAGCTGTGTTCATTCCACTTGGTCAATTTGTGTATTTTAAATGTTTTTTTGCTGTTTGCTGGTTTTGCTCTTGGGATACTTTTTTGATAATTCATACTTTTAACGATCCCACAAAAGGCGAGAGAAGTAACTTATTCATTGATCACCCTTTTTTTTTCCAATTTACATGAGATATTTTCATCAGAAAAATTGTTAGATTCAAGTGGAAGAGTACATCTTTTCAGACATCATTCATTATTCAAATAGATTAGAGAGAGAGAGGGGGGTAATTACTGAGAAATATACTTGTTGGTAATCAGTTTGTTTTATAAAGTTTTATTTTGAAAAGGTGTTTAGCCACATTTTCCCCTGAAAACCTCATGGCTTGAAATAACTTGTGCTGTTTATTTTTAAAACTGAAAAATAAATTGTGGTGACTTAACAGCAAATTATGAAAATGGAAATAATGTCTTTATTTTTTCCTCTTTGTTTCGGTATTCTTAGACATTTATTTTCAAAATCATCCCTAAGATTCTAGAAATTGAAAATTAAAAAAAAAATTCTAATTTTCATTAACGTCGGCCATCTTGCATATTGTTTTATTGATAGAAGTCCTTGATGTCCTCTGACTTAAAATCAGAATTAGATTAGCATAGCGGAAGATCTAGGGGCCTGGATAGGTTAACTCTTTGTTCATACCTACAACATTAAGTGCTGTAGTTTCCCACCTTGTGGCTGTTGGTCCGCAAAGATATTACTGGAGGGTCTGTGACAGACTTTTTAAAAGGCTGGGGTCTCAGAACTTTAGACGGCGAGACCTTTCAAAACTCTAGGTTGAGATTTGAAGGCACAGTTCGGGGGCTTGGTTCCTTGAGGGGCCCTTTTCCAACATTTAGTGAGATATGTTATTGTATAATGTTATTAGAAATGTGGTAAGTGATCTATCAAATACATAAAGGTATGGGGGGGTGATTTAAAATTGACCCTCCCTCATCACCCCTCAGCTGCACCCCCTGGTGCACATACATTGAATATCACTGACCTATCCTTCAGACGTAACATATCAGTCTCTATCTCTAAACACTAAGTTACTCTTACGAATACTAATTTATCTTGTTTTAAATGTCATATTTTTAGGGGTTGTAATAAAATATCAGAAGCTACAGCAAGTAGAGAAAATATATTTTCAGAAAAATTGCTCTAATCTATGAAAAAGCCTAACCCTAAATTATTCTATTAATCATGACGAACTTTGATGTTAAAAGCTTTTTCAAATGACATTTTCTTTGCCGCTCGTAAATTACAGGGACCACAATTCTTACACCTGCCAAAAAAAAAATTTAAAATACCTTTCGTGAAAGTTGGTTTCAGTCCCTGCAAATGATCAGGAGTTAATTAAGAGAAAATCTCATTTACTTTCTTACTCAGTAATCTCCCTTTTTGATGACTCTTCGAGTTGAAACCAAAAACAAAAACAGCCCAACAAAAATGTCATTGGAAGAGATTTCCATTCATTTCTAGAATAGATGGACATTTTGAAGAGTTTTTCTATCTCTGATTTTGCGAATCTTTTCTGGTGTTTACTGACAGGAGTTGTGAACCATTTATTTATTTGATTTCAATGAAACAAATAATTGTATTTCTTTTTTTTTTTTTTTTTGTTTCATTGATTTTTCCTTGGTTATCAGGGATAGATCCTGTTCCTCTATTTCCTTGTAGGGAACTACGTTAAATATTCAAAGCTCGACATATACTGCGTAATATCATTACTTTTTGATTGGATGGAATTTAAATCAGTCTCTTGATACATCTACCCTCCCCCTTTTTTTTTTCTCTTTCTTCAGTTTGTGCTTTTTTTTTTTTGTATATATATACATTTTTGGCTTCTTGGATGCTTTTTCATTCCATTTGGTCAATTTGTGTATTTTAAATGTTTTTTGCTGTTAGCAAGTTTTGTTACATTCCCAGTTTTACACATTCATTTGTTTCCTTTTAGTGGTTTGTTTCTTATGTTTTTTGCTCTTGGGGATGCTCTTTTATGTCTTAGCATTTTTTGTCTCATGTTCTTTGACTCTTCCAGGCTTGTGCTCTTTTTACTTGTTTTTTTGTCTCTTTTGTGCTTTTTTTGGCTTCTTGGACCTTCTTTATAGTTTAATGTTTTTTCTTATATTGGTAGGTTTGTTTCTTTTATTCAAAGGTATTTTGCTTCTTGGTACTTTATTTTGCTCTCTTGATGTTTCATACTGACCATGTCTTTTATGATCTTGGTATTTCTTGGAATCAACTGTTCATTTTTTCTCATTTTCGAATGAAGTTTGTTCGCTCTTCTTTCTTTGCATAATAATTATTATTGCTATGTGATTGTGCATCTTGGTTCTCAAATCCAGTTTGTTTTGAAAATTTTGGTATTATTCCGTATCTTTTTCTCTATTTGGGAAGAAAGCACTCCATTTGTCATTGCTGTGGAAATAGATTAAAATCAAAGAGGATTTCTTCCTTTTAATGGGACTTGATAAAAGCGTCCTTGTCTGATTTTTCAGTTGATAAACTGCAAAGGAATTATCTTCATTACAAAAAGAGTTGATTAATTGATAAAACAAAAGAAAGAAAGAAAAGGCAATCAAATTTACTTAGAAAAAAAAAAATGATTCAAATTATAGGGTTACGAATGCTACCATCTGAAAGGTACCGAATCAAATTTTACAACTTGTGTATCGGGACCGCTGGATACTATTTGATTACTACAAGGACAGAAGACACTATCTGAAGAATATAGGGACTTAGGAGACAACCAGGAGACTGTCATCTGAAGAATGTGGGGACTTTGGAGAGACAACCAGGAGACTGTCATCTGAAGAATGTGGGGACTTTGGAGAGACAACCAGGAGACTGTCATCTGAAGAATATAGGGACTTTGGAGAGACAACCAGAAGACTGTCATCTGAAGAATGTGGGGACTTTGGAGAGACAACCAGGAGACTGTCATCTGAAGAATGTGGGGACCTGGAAGAGTCAACCAAGACGCTGTCATCTGTGGAATGTGGTGACCCAGGAGACAAGACCAGGACACTGTCATCTGAGGAATATGGGGACAGGAGCGACAACCAGGACACTGTTATCTGAAGGATGTATTGACCAGAGGTCCAGAAACTATAATGGGTCAGATTTTCTGGTGGTGATTTTGACTAATCATTTTTATAATTTCCCTTGCCATGTTTTATATTGTTATTGTATTATTTTTCTCTGATCAATGTTCAGAATAACCAGGTATCAAATGATTTTGGAAGACCATCTGAAACCATCACTTGACCAACATCTCTGGGCAACATGTCATGTTGGGGGTGACCTTTCGTTGGATCACTAAAAAGTCTGAATTTTCTAAAACAAACCTGAACATAAACTCACTAATTTAGTGTATACTTGCATTGTAAATTGAACCCACCATTAAATCCATCTTAGAGAATTTTCTGAAAAACAAAACTGTTTTTCTAGACATGATAAGGAGGAAATCTTTTCAGCCCTCTACCTCCATGATAAACAATGAATAGCAATTTATTGGGAAGAGAGTTCTAATATTTTTCAATATAACAAGTCAAACTGAAGCATTGGAAAGAGTATCCAAAACTAGTGTTCCTAGGGAAATTATTAAACGCAGCCACCCTGATATGCTTCTGAAAAATTGGAGAAAGAGGTGATCAGTTCATAAATTATTTCTCTCGCTTTTTCTTGGACTACCGAAAAATCTGAATTTAGAAAAAACAAAAAAAAAAACATAGATACTGCTGGACCAAGTTAGTATAAATTTACATTTTAAATTGGAGTTTCGTCTCTATAAAACTCATTTTGGTTAGAATTTTGAAAAAAAAAAGAGTTTTCTGTTGACATTATAAGGTGTAAATGTTTAAATTTTCAGCCCTCTAATTGTATGACACACACACACACACACACACATATATATATATATATATATATATATATACAACAAGCCAGTCAGGATCACTTAAAAACTGAAGAAACTTTGGTTGACGGTTTTTAATTATCCTCAGTGCGAAATGCACATTCTCAATGCAATTGCAATTTTTTTTTATAACTCTCTTCGACCCCAGCCGAGAGTAAAAAGAGAAAGAAAAAAAAATAATTGCTTTTTCTTCATGATTTGATTTGATTTCTGCTTGAGAAGCTTATGAAAAAATGTTACAAAAATAAATACTTGGTGAGTTATCAGAATTAGTGACTATCACAAACTAATTCTGTAGCGTTACTGACAAACCGAATCAGACAGTGAGACGAAGAGAAGAGAAGATAAAGTAATTCCCTGGGTACTGCGCGGACAGCGTCCGCATGGGCAGGTGAATTATTGGCTTCAATGAAATGGTTCGACGTTTCATATTTTGACTGACTCGCAAAGCATGTGACAAGTGTGGGAACGTGCCCATTGCGGTGTCCTATATTTTTCATGTGCCACTAGTTTGTGTCACTTGATGACAATTCTGATAATTGGTTTCGAAAGTAGAAGGAAAAAATCCTTTGAATGATGTGGGGGGTGCTGGGCTGTAATGGCAGGGATGTCTGGTTTCGTGGTCGTACACTGTCGGAATGATGTCCTTAAGGATGAAAACTTAGAACTCATACTTTCACGTAATCAATATTTGATTCAAAAGAAAGTATAGGAATTTGTTACATCATCTTCGGGAAGGACGCATATATATATATATATATATATATATATATAGTACTTGTCATAAGCACTGGTGCAAACACCTTTTTCTTCTGCTAAATTTTTAAAAATTTAGCATTCAAAACATGACTAAAGGCATGCCTTGTTATGCTGATTGCAAAAATTGTTTTTTCTCATGAAATTTTCTTGCTTTTCATTTTGATTATTTGATTTGAGGGGATTTATCATACATATTAAGGAGTCAGAGAGGGCAGGTCATTTAGATTGTTGGATCAAAGATAGTCGGTCATGTAGATTATAGAATTCAGTTGTGATAAAAACGGAAAAGCCTCCTTATTTCCAAATTGCGCTGTTTGTTTGCTGGGGTTGCGTGACGGCCCAAGTTGAGAAGTGATAAAAAATGGCAGTTAAAACATTTATATAGTCTCGTTTTCATCAAGAAAGAATGGAATGATGCAATGACAGTGATCTTGTACAAGTTTTCCTTTGATGCATTTCTTTGTGTGAATAGGCTACAATAATTCCTGTTGCATTTTTGAAAGAAAAAATGAAAAAAATAAACACCCTCTTAAGTAAAGATATGTCTTGAATTGAACCGAGTAGATGTTAATAACTGCAAGAGGTCTCTCTTAAAATGAATGTTCAGGTGTCTAAAGTTCCAAGATGAAGCTTCTCTGAATTATTCATTCTAATATCTTTATCTTTGTTGTCTTTGAATATTCTTGCGGATGTCATCATCAAAGTCTTGTTGCTGTCATGCTACACTGGTCAATAGTTCGCAATGAACTCGAAGATTTTTCCCAGTAAGCTGAGTGGTGTATCAGTACTATCTGCCTCATCTTACTTGGGAAGGAAATGGTCATTGCCTGGTGAAATGCCATGGAGAGCAAGATGTTGGTCTCTAATATCCCAGTTTAATATAGTATTCCAGCCATCTCTTCTGATTATGGGGACAACCTAGTTTCTGACATCCCAGCCACCTCTTCTGATTATGGGGACAACGTAGTCTCTGATATCCCAGTTTAATATGGCATCCTGGTAACCTCTTCTGATTATGGGGACAACGTAGTCTTTGATATCCCAGTTTGATATGGCATCCCGGTAACCTCTTCTGATTATGGGAACAACTAACCTACCAACATCCTCATCATCGTCAGACCGATACCTATAAACCCAATGGTTAGCATATTTTGCATACATAGCCCCAACTTATATCCAAATACAATATTTGAAAAAGGGAGATTTGTCTATTTGAAACAGATTTTAGCTTCTTTTAAAAAATCTTTATATATGAAGTGGGGGAACCATAGAGTGGATGGGGTGGGGTGGGGGGGTCATTAAAAAAAAAAATGTCATGAAGTAATAAACTGAACCCCATGATTGCTACATCTTAGCGTGATATGTCCCTGGACATGAAGAGGGGGATTGGGTTTTCTATTTGTATTTTGTGACAAACTGATCCCCCCACCAAGGATTAAAACCTATCTGTTGCTTCAAGTGACAAGTCTGTAGATAAGGTACACGTTTCATAGTTTGTATACAAATCCCAAAATCATATCTGCATAAAATGGTTTGAAAAGAATAGAATTCCCAAGTTCTTAAAATTGATACCTCATCCCCCTACCAATAATCTTCAAGGGCTATTTGCAATGCTATTTTTCATTTTAACCACTTCATTATGTATTAACAGTTCTGTCCAAATGAAAATGCTGATTTGAATTAATTCAATATCTGGTACCTATAAAATTTTTCTCATGGGAATTTATTCTAATACATCATATAACCCTTGGCAAAAATCATGGAATCAGTACATTGATGTTAACTTGGCTTTTTTCATCATCAGTGTTTTAGGGTCCGTCATTGGACTGTCTCCAAGACTCGCCAGACCTCTCTGTCGTGGATGTCACAGAGCCAGTACTATCTGAACTTTTCTTGCTCATCACGCCATCTTATATTTTCCTGGCCACATTTTCCATACTCCGCAGCCAATAAACAATTTATACACGACAAAACAATTTTTGTTCATTTGTAGTCTGTCTTCATGAAATCAGACACATTATTGGCGTAATAAGATCTTTGGCTCACACTTATAGTGCCAGTAGCAACCACCAGCCAAGCCTGTTGGTGACAGACATTACCAGTTGACAACAACAGCTTAGATGAGTGCCGAGCGTAGTTATAGCTGTGTCTATCACACTTATGTTGACTTGAGAGGCCTTTATTTTGAAATAACATGAATGAGTGGAATTCGTAGACATCATTGTGAGGGAGAAACAGACAATAATAGTTAAAAACGAAGAAATAATTGGTCAATATGCATGTAAATAAATGTAATGCATATTAATCAAAGACAATGATCCTTAGAAATAACTTGTCATTAAAGTGTTGTTGGGTTAGGGTTGAACTCTACTCCTTAAATAACCTGATACATCAGGTTTGGCTTTTTTTTTTTTCCCCACTGATATTACGTAAATCATTATTTGTACACTATGATCACTATCAGCAAAGTGAGTGGTCATTGACTAATATTTTATAAATTACCTGATTTTTGAAAAGTCAGTCAGCTGTGACACAGTACAACTAGAATGAAAAAAAAGAAAATCCTGTATTACATAAACATGAAATGTTTACTCTAGTCATAAGGAGTAGATGCTAAAAATTCCAACCCTTTAGCTCCATAAGTGCAACCTGTTAAGAGTGATACATACATATATATACATGCATAGCCAGCCAGACCAACATGAAAACTGAAAGGAACCTATGATGACCTTTCTGGTTGACAGTTTCTCATTGACAGAAAATATAAAACCATCCTCCCGATAGTCATCTAATGAAGCTGGAACATGAGGACCAACCAAGAGACTGACCCTCAAACTGAGAAGCATGCAATGTGCACATGAAAGAATCATGCTCAACCACTCATGGAGAGATCACAAGACAGTACAATTTATCAAGGAGAAAACAGGGGTCTGTGACATTATAGAATCCATAAGAAAACTCAAATGGCAATGGGTTGGTCATATTGTAATAATGGCAGACAACCGATAGACATCACGACTTACAACATGGATCTCCAGAGATCACATGCAAAACTGAGGCTGGCAGAATTCAAGATGGGGAGACAAACTAGTCAAATTCAGGAAATATTGGCTCTGGCGCCCATGTTTGAGAGATCCAGCGAATCTAAGTAGAGGTCTATGTCCAACGAAGGACAATAAACGACTGATGTTGATGAATTTTGTTCCTGGTATGTTTATTGTTTGCACAAAACACATTTATACTAAAATACATATTTGTAGAATTCATCTATATGTAAATGATGCTGACATTTTTGACAGCTTCTATGCTAGTACATTGAAGAAAAAATATTAGAAATATTGCTGAACACACGTGAACACAAACCAGTTGAGAAGAGAAGAAAGCTACACTAAAGTGGGCAAACTGTCTGGATTGACCCAAGTGGATTCCCTGCCCTTGGGGTAAGCCCTTGTAATTCTTTTCTGCCTTTTGAACTTCGGTAAACTAATTTTTCTCTGCTAGTTTATAGTTCTTGCATTTCTGGTTTCGGTTAGCTGTTGTTGCTCTAGGCTACTGTCTCCCAAGCTTTTGTGGCCACGACCCTGAACTCAGAAATTTTCTATTGGCCTGGCTACCCTGGACTCAGAAATTTTTGGCTTGCTGACCCTCAGGGTAGGAACATAATGTTAGTGTTAGGAACCGTCAACGTAAACTGTTACCAAAATTGTCAATGCAGGTTTCTTCAGTTTTTGTAGTTGGTCTTTCTGGCACAAATGGAACTTGAGAGCTGAAGGTTTTTTTTTTTCTTTTCTGTTATTTGTTTGGTAAAATTTTTTGTAATTCCCCATCACCCAATGAAATAGGTTTTAGCGGGGGGGGGGGGGGTCAGTTTGCAATGTAAGCTCATGCTAAATTGATAACTTAGTTTGGGTCTGCTTGTCTTTTGAAAATTCAGACTTTTTAATGATTATTGCCCAACAAGAGGTGAGATAAGCAACTTACAATCACTGCTTTTTCCAACTTTCTTAACTGATGACCCCCAACACGGCTTGCTGCCAAAAGATGTTGGTCGTGTGACTGTTTCTATCGAGTGTTTCTTCATTCAGTTTTGGCCAATAAATTTTTTTCTCCCCCCCCTCTCACCATCCCACGGCCCTAAGGAACATCTTTAGGTTTTGACCATGGGTTTAGGAACCACTGCTCCAGGCTATTGCCAAAAGGGGTGATACTGGCCCTGAACTGTGACCTTGATTCTCTTTTTTTCTTCTTCTTTCTCTCCTGCCTGTTTTTGTGGAGAGGTTCATTGTTTCTCTGTATACCGTTTTGTCTTCATTGTCCCCAGGTACTTATGTGGTGGTTTTATTTCTTATTTCCAGGCAACGACTGCTTGGCCAGTGCCAAAACTGGAAGTGGAAAGACCGCCGCCTTCGCTCTACCAATCCTCCAACTTCTCTCTGAAGATCCTTATGGAATTTTTGGTTTGGTCATCACACCTACAAGGTAAGTAAAGCATGACTTTTTTTAAAATCAAAAATACTATTCAACAAGAAAATCTTACCACACATTTAATAATTGAACAACCGTAGCATCAACATTCGAAATTATGTAAAAAAAAAAAATTCAATCAACGAATAAATATGGTCAGAATAAATTCTATCTATATAATCGTTCATTAACAAACACATGCATATATAAAAAGGGAGAAGACTCATCACCTCTTTTCGGTTGTTCAATTTTTCCTTCCACTGCTATGACAATGATTCAATACAATTTTTTTCTGATGGATATTGGTTCAATAATGTTTGATCAGAATTGGTCTGAGAGAGCTTCAATGAGAAATGGGGTCAAGAAGTATGCTGACCATGAGATTTGTGATAAGAGAAGATGAGGAAGTATAATGGGAAGGGCATACCTGCAGATTTAGCAAGAAATGTTTATCGTTTTTTCTACTCACAAACAAAGAAATTCTTAATATCTTGAAGAAAACAGCAGCTAAGCATCAATATTTCACATTTGTTTAAGCAATGATCGTCTTATTTTCATTGTATCTAGGGAACAGATAAAGATTTCTCCAATATGTTTATCGCTGAATGATTGAACCTCTTGGTGTAATTGAGGAAGCAATACATCCTCCCTTTCTGTGAGGATTTGTTACTATTTATTAACAATATTATGTTCCCAGTGGTAGTGTTCACTGAGAAAAATCGGTCAGTCAAGGGAATTCTTGACCCATGCATTTGAATATAAATATATAAGATTGAGTATATAAATGTACAATATATTTAGCTAGAACAAAATAAATTGTTACATTAGAGCTGATTTATGATATTTTAAAGTTTGTGGTTCAAAATCGCCGTTTATCTTGTTAGAATCTAATAAATATAGATGAAAATATGTAAATCTAAATATTGATGTATAAAATAAGAATGTTGAAAAAGTAAATTCAAATACCCTAAGATACAATGAATAAATGGAAATGTGTGAAAATAAATACCTAGAAATACAATACATAGATGAAAATATGTGAAATTGAATCCCCCAAAATACTATAGATAAAAATATGTTAAACTTAATACCTAAAAATACTATATATACATGAAAATATGTGAAATTGAATCCCCCAAAATACTATAGATAAAAATATGTTAAACTTAATACCTAAAAATACTATATATACATGAAAATATGTGAAATTGAATCCCCCAAAATACTATAGATAAAAATATGTTAAACTTAATACCTAAAAATACTATATATACATGAAAATATGTGAAATTGAATCCCCCAAAATACTATAGATAAAAATATGTTAAACTTAATACCTAAAAATACTATATATACATGAAAATATGTGAAATTGAATCCCCCAAAATACTATAGATAAAAATATGTTAAACTTAATACCTAAAAATACTATATATACATGAAAATATGTGAAATTGAATCCCCCAAAATACTATAGATAAAAATATGTAAAACTCAATACCTAAAAATACTATATATACATGAAAATATGTGAAATTGAATCCCCCAAAATACTATAGATAAAAATATGTAAAACTCAATACCTAAAAATACTATATATACATGAAAATATGTGAAATTGAATCCCCCAAAATACTATAGATAAAAATATGTAAAACTCAATACCTAAAAATACTATATATACATGAAAATATGTGAAACTGCTAACCTAATATGATATATTTAAAATTTGATCTGTAAAGGTGTGATGTAACTATAGATGAAAATATATAAAATTAACTTTTAAATTCATAAACAGCTTGAAACCACTTGTCATTGACAGTAGAGCTCTTCAATGATTAACACTATGAATAGTGGAACTCCCCTGTGAATTGAATGAAAAAGAATTCATCAAATAGTCAAAGGAGATCATTTTAATCAGAAGTTATTTACCTTGGAATAGACTTTCTATTTTCTTCGTATCTGAGTACATGTCAGTAGATATACATTGTAGGTAAATATCTACTGTATAATCCAAGATTGGGGGGGGGGGGGGGACTATTAAACTCCTTCATGATGCTGCTTTTGTTGCCATCGTAATGTTTCAGCAAATTTTCTCTAGAACGTTCAGTTGGTGTACAATTCATACGAAAGATTCTATATCCTTCTTACCTTCTCAATTTTGAAAACGGCCAATATCGTTCTCACTATTGAACTCTTCCTTTGTGTGTCTTTTGCTGTTGTTACGTCTTGACTTATCCATTCTACAGCCTTCTTCAGGAGTATCACCAGTGTTTGATTTATTTATTTTACTTTGATACTATTCATAACAAAATGAACCCTTAAGTGTCAACAGTTTTTTTTTACTGGCTTGTCCCATGTGAAATGACCGTTTATGAAAAGAAAAATGTGCCTGTTGACACCCGACATTTGTTTCGGAAATCTGTAAATTTTGAGCTAGAGCTCAAACAGTCATCCTTGTATTGATTTTCATAACATCCCTTAAAAACTCAGGATCAACCACTGAGTGAGGGTTTTTATCCAGGCTCATATTTGTGGAATGAAATTCATTGAACCAATGTTTCACAGTTCTTTCTGAGCGAGTTCCCATTCACAAAATTGAATAGCTGTGTTTTGGAACTTTAACAGTATTTGTACTATGTAGAAGAAAGGAATAATGATTTCCTTTGATGACTATCTCTGTGAGGGTGATGGATTATCTTCATCAAAATTGATATGATGAATCAGAAGTTGAAAATCTAAAATAAAGATAATGTGGTATTATCAGTTAAATATGTATAACTACATTTTCTGCTTCAGAATTGCCAAAATCATAAAGATTAATGCCTTCCCCCCCAAAACGGCTATTTCATGTGCGACAACGTAATATATTTTGAATATTATAGATCTGCATGTATTTTTACTGCAAAATGATTTTGTTTTTTTTCTACTGGACAAATCCTATTGGATTTGGAAAGGATTTGATATAATCTTTTGTCATGTTTGCAAACATCTATATGGTACACACACTTGTTTATTACATGTGTGTGCCAGATTGTATATAGAAATAAGTATTGTAGGAAACTGCCAACCTGAACTGTGAAAATAGGTTTCTCTACTTTTCAAGTTGGTCTGGCTGGCCATGTAATGAATCATGTGCACAGATTGAACCAATGAAGCTAGAGTGCTGAATTTTTTACATTTACTCTTTACATCTTGGAAAGTTTTTTTTTTTTTTTCAAATTTACGCCTAAATAAGTTTTTTTTTTTTTTTTGTGTGTGTGTGTGTGTGGTCTATGCCAAATCAATTCCTTAGTTTGTGTCCGGCAGCTTTTATTTTTATTTATTTATTTATTTTTTGTTGAAAATTCGGGCTTTTTTAGTGATCACTATGAAAAAGCTAAGAAAAGTAATTTCGTTCTGATTTTTTTAATCACTCACCCCCCAACAAAGTATGTTGGTCATTTGACAATTTTTTTTGAGTTTGCTGATATCTTTCATTGAGATTCAGAGGGAGAACCCAATAGAATCTGTAAAATTGGCTAGTTCAGACTTCCCGGAACAGTGTGTTTGTGAAGTTCAGACTGAATTACTTATCATTGTGGAAAATAATTGGTACAAAAAAATAGATTGAGAAATGTTGATAAAGGTGTGTGTAGGTCTTGCTGGTCACCCAATAGAAACTGATATGACCAATGTTTTTTGACGGCATGTCTTGTTGGAGGTGACCAATTAAAAAAAAATTTTGAAAAAAGGTTGATCAATGAATAAGTTATCTCTATCTCATTCGGTTTGGCAGGGATCAGTAAGAACCTCTGAATTGAGGAAAAAAAAAACAAGTGGGCAGAAACTAAGTGATCAATTTATCTTGGATTGTAATTTAGATTGTAAACTGAACACACTACTAAAAACCTATTAGGTAGGGCATTGTAAAAAAAAAAATATTTTCTAAGTATGATAATGAGTTAGGATCAATATTTTCAGCCCTCTAACTCCATTGGCTCAGCCCCTACGTGTTGTACGTACACACGTAGCCAGACAGACAGACCACAGTTTTAGTTGATAATTTCTGATATGTTGCCTCCTCATGGTGTCAATTGGCATTTGAGAGAGAGAAGGGGAAAAAAATGGTTTTGCATGGTATGTACCCATGATGCCTTTCACAAGAGAATGAACAACCTTAAAAATCCAAATGTAACTTGTCCACCCCTTAGGGGGGGAAGAAAAAAAATGCACATAGAATGTTTTTGAATAAATCTTTGATAGATGGGAATCGGTAAGATAGGGTACCCATTTTCTCAGTCTTTTATTTGAAAAAATTTTTTTTTCTCTTTCTGTTGTGAAGATTTGAAAATAGTGGTTTCAATCCTCCGGCTATGACAGAGTAGGCATTCATACCAAAATGTATACCTAAATTTTACAACTCTCCAAGAAAGGAGTAAAAGAATGTTTTGAATCAATCTTTTTGTGGTATGCATTGAAAGAGCTGGAAACTGGAAAGCACGCGGTGCATAACCCTGCCAATACTATTCATGAGCAGCGAACTGAGTGAATCAGTGCTAGTCTTATATACGGCTACTGTTTCATCTATTGTTTACTTTTTACTAATACATGAAAAAATATCTCAATCGAAAATAAATACTGTCCCCCTATTTCATCAATTATTCCTTAACCAATGACCTATCCTTCCACGAAATATCCTTAGAATTCATTGAACTTTCGAAGATATTGTATGTATACATTGATCTTTTAATCAGAAGCAAATGCAGTCATGAGTGGATACATAAACCTCTTCCAACTTTGCTGGCGGAAGTAAATTAGCGTTTGAAATCTGGCATATATTTAGATCTCTGGCAGAGCAAGCTCAGGCTTCAAAAACGAGAAGATTTGATTTATCCAAAAAATATATACAACCAAAGCATCCTCCCAATAGTCACTTATGGAGCTGAAACATGGAACCTAACCAAGAGACAGTCCCACAAATTGAGAACTATGCAACGTGCACATGAAAGATTATGCTCAACCTCACATGTGGAGACCACAAGACAACATAATACATCTGGGAGAAGACAGGAGTCTGGGATATCATAGAATCCATTAAAAATTTCTAATGGCAATGGGCTGGCAAGAATGGCCGACAACCGATGAACATTAGGACTCACGACATGGATCCTTGAGACCACATGGAGAGACAAGTTCAACAAATTTAGAAAGTACTGACTCCGCAACACCCATGATAGAGAAGCGTGGCGAATCCTGGGGAAGGTTTATGTCCAACGACGGACGTTAAAAGACTGATGATGATGATATTTAGATAATCAAAAAATCAATATCTTTGTAGTATTCAAATATTTTAATTCTTTGAAATTTCAACTTTGTAATCAACTGTTGAACTAACTGATGGATAACATAAAAAAAACAGGTCTGGTTAGTCACTCATCAGAAACTGTCTCATGACCAATCTCTTTCAGCAGTATGTTGCAATGGGAGTGATCAATCAGAAAATCGTAATAAGGGGTGATCAATGAAGGAGTTATTTGTCTCTCTTTTTTTCTTCTGGCAGTGATCACTGAAAAGTCTGAATTCTCAAAAAAACAAAACTAAGGGATCAATTCAGCATAAACTTACATTGTAAATTGAACCCACATCTCTAAAACCTCATCAGGGGTTTAAATTTCAACTCCTACCACTGCCTGTTTGTGTGATACACAAATACATTTATATGTAGCTAGCCAGCCAGCTGGAACAATTAAAAAACTGAAGAAACCCACGTTGACAATTTTGGTGTCAGTTCTGCTTGATGGTTTCTGATAGTGGAATTATTCTGTGAATTAAAAAAAAAAGTCCCCTGAGGCAACTATATCAATCAGAAGTTATTTACCTATGATTTGACATTTTTTTTGTATGAATTTGAGAGTTAATATAATGAAAACACTTTAGTTATTGTTAATACAAGTTGTTTAGACATCTCTAAATTACTTAGTGGTATTTCTTTACAAAGAATCTCTTAAAGAGCTTTTATCCAGAAAAAAAAAAATGTTCAGTACGTTTGCTTGTCTTTTAATATTAATGGCTAAAGTTTGTTTTTTTTTTTTGCTATTTGATTTAACTTTTTCTGGATGAAATCAGTGTAGCACTAAATCTAATTATACATAAAATAATCTTGAGAAAGAATAAGAATGTTAAATACTGCATTTCTAATCAAATGTTCAGCCAAGAAGAACCAGCAAAGATGCTTTTGTTTCTGTTTTCATTTCATACCAACTCTTTTCTTACAGTCTCTCACCATCCATTGAGATGTCTGGATTTTTCTCTTTCTAGCCAATAGTTTCATAAAAAAAACGAAATTAGATTTACAAACCAGTGGTGCATAAACACTCAAATATCAAGCTTTTAAAAAAATTCTCATTTTATTATATTTCATGTTTTTATTTTTTTATTTATTTGTTTATTTATTTTTTTTTTTTGATACGGTAGTAAAAGTCTGATTATTTTTTTTTCTTAACTTTTCTTGAACTCCTCCAAAGTTTGACGCTGGAGTTGACTTTTTTCCCAACCGTAACAACAAGCACAACAATCCTCACATAATTCCTCACTGTTTGTCTGTCCTGTCAAACCGATATACAGAAATAACATTTCCTTACTATTCATGACCAAGCGACTGGTAGGTGGCTCTCTGAACCAAACTGAGCGGTCTAAGCTCACACATGTATGAAAATCTTTTGTTACAAATATGCACAGGCTCATCGTATGTACACATTGATAAGTCACAGTTTTTCAACCCCAAAAATTTAATAAAAAAAAAACATGCGTGTGACTTATCAACCAAACCTCACTTATTATATACAAATCAAAGGCTTTGATAAAAAGTGGGTGTGACTTATCCAAGAGATAGGCAATATTTCATTCTAATGAATAAATCCCTTTCAGTTGAAATTGAAGTCAGTGGAGTTTGACCCTGCAGCAGCCAGGCATATTTTTCATTGCTGTTGATAAAAAACAGTTCGACTCATTCTTTGTGATGTTTTTATCATTGGCACAATGTTTCAATCAATCCATTCTACAGTCTTCTTTGAAAGAATAATCTGTTGGGGAAATACGACGGTCTATAGAAAATAATATAAGCAACATAAATGAGAGGTTAATAGTTGGAACAATAATAATGGCTCGTTACAAAATTACTGACAGTATCTGCCGTAAGGATTTTACACTTGATGAAGGCTGTAGAACAGATTGGCGGAAAGGATATAACAATAAAAGCAACAAATATGTGTTCAGTAGGTGAAACAAATCTTGTAATGATATTGACTCATCCGCAAATTAAAGAAAGTATCTCCTAATTGGATTCTACACCAGGAAAAGGCTGAAGGGTGAATCTGCTGAAACATTCTGGTAACTGCATAATGAGTTTAATGACCCATAAAATAATAATGAATTTTCTGAAAATAAGACAATTATTGATTCAAACTATTTTTGTAATAGAAGAACCATAGTCATCAAAGATAGCCAAGTGTTCTCCCCCTTCTTTTTTTTTTTGTTTAAATTTTTCAAAATTTGTAATTTTTTTTCTATATGTGTGTATTTGTTTTAGTACTTGTGGCCATACTGTTTTGTCTACAGCATTGGTACTCCACTAGACCCCTTTTAAAGAGTCTTTTTTTAAAAAATTTTTTTAATGATTTTTGGAAGAAAAGCATTTTTGACGTTTTGCTGGGCTTATTCTGATGGGTTTATCAATTGTATCTAAATTCTTCAGAATCTTGATATTTCTTTATTATTATTATTATTATTATTATTTTTTTTTTTACTCTTAGATGTTTTCCAGTGGAAAACGTCAGTGATGTCATAAATAGAATTTACTCTGACCATATTTATTCTAGAAGAAATTTATTTACATGACTTGAAAATTTGATGCTACGATGGTTCAGCTATTGACTGTGATGGCAAGTTGGTTTTTTGTTTTTTTCTTTTATTCTTTTTTTTATTCATTCATAGTTAAGAACTGTCAACCAAAACTGTCACCATAAGTTTCTTCAGTTTTTAGGCTTGTCTGGCTATGTATGTATCATATGACTCACAGACTGAATCAATGGAACTAGAGGGCTGAAAATTTAAACGTTAACTCCTCAATATAACTAGATATAATGTTTTTTGCTGTTTGTTTGTTTTTTCAAAATTATGTCCCTAATTGGGTTTTCGATGGGGCTGGAGGAATGGCTGAATTATCAACTTGAATCTCTGCTAAATTGGTCAATATTTTCTGTCTGTTTGTCCGTTTTTTTTTTTTTTCTTTTTTTTTCTTTTTGGTGATCCAACAAATGGAAGTAACTTATTGATTGATTACCCCAGACATAGTATGCTGCCAAGATGTTGGTTATGTGATGGTTTCTACTGAATGAATAACCAGGCCTGGTTTTTTTTTTTGTCTTGTTTTTGCTTAAATTCAAAAACCTCCCCCTTTCCAATTCCAATTGGCTAACAATTTTTTTTTTTCTCTCTCAATTTTTGTTCTGAGGATTTCACCTCAACTCTTACCTATTCTGTAACCCCAGGGCAGTATTGTTGCTGTTGGGGGTTATCAGATGATTTCATCATGGGTGTGTCATCAGAGATGTAGCCTGACAAGGCCCCTCTTCGGGTTGATTCGGGATTGGTTCTCCTTCTCCCAGACTGGATGCCAAGCATGGTTAGAGAGCCCAGTCTGCCCTACTTTTTTACCCATAGGAAAAGCAGAGGTGGATTCATGCCTCTTCCTAGAGCATTAGTATAAAGTGAACATGAACTGTCTTAACCAGAATTTGAACACTGCATTCTGATTTCATTCTCCATGCTGTTAACCATTCAGCCACTTCACACTCCTTATGTTAGAAAATGTCAGTCAAAAATGTAAAAACAAGTTTCTTCAGTTTTCATGTTGGTCTGGCTGGCTGGCTGGCTATGACTCATGCCAACTGCTAGAATGGAGCTGAAGGGCTGCAACTATCAACATTCAACACTTTATCATGTCTCGAAAAAACATTTTGTTTGTTTGTTTATTTATTCATTTTTTTCCAACCCCCTCCCCCAATATTTTTTAGTGGGGATTCAGTTTCCTTATTTTTAGTAATCGTTACCCAACAATAAATGAAGGAAATAACTTACCTATTGATCAACATTTTTTTTTTCTCTAATTTTTTAATTGATCACCCCCAACACAGCATGCTACCATTCTCCTTTGTTTTTTTTTTTTTTTTGTTTTTTTTTTGTTTTTTCATCTCTGATCAATGTGTTTTTTCTACCTATCCACAGCTCTAAAATCCATTTGGTTTGCATTTTTTTCTCTTACAGTTAGTTTTGTGCTTGGTTATCGGAGATTTCTAACAGACACCAATTATCCACTAGTCAGTCTGAAAAAAAAAAAAAAAATCTTGCTTCAAGTGCTGTATTGATCAACACATATGCTCATCTTCCCAGCACATTTGCAAAATACTGACTATACAATTTTTTAGTTACGGAGGTCCGTAATGTTTTGGTCTATAACTTTGAGAAGAGTCATTAACATTGCGACTTTCATTCAGACCATCAAATATCCTCTCTCCATCTAGGATGAGAAAGGTATTCAGCAATACCTTGAATTGTGCAGTTTCGATTCGTGTTGGTTTTGATGTAGTATGGTGAAGGTATTGCCGTATGAATTAATATTACTAAGTATAAGCTGGGAAAACAAAACAGAAATGTTTAATTATAATAAGATTTGAATGATGCTGTTCTGTGCAGTAAAGAAAATTTTGTAATGAATCAACTATGCAAATCAAGATATACGTTTACCTTTCCCCTCTGGGCTGAGATCTAGATAATTAACAGGTAGCATTGTTGGAGAATGCCTGTCAGGCTAGTCTTGGTTTTGAACACCAGGTGGTTTTCTTTGCAAAGCAAGTATTCGGGAACACCTCAGTGTATAATTTATTCTTACTTGGTGGTAAGATTACATCTGTATATCTAGCATTGCTGGAAAGAGATAGTTCTGGTTAATGATTTAATGACCACGGTTTTTCTTCACTGGAAAAATAGTTTGTTTTGATTCATACACCCGATGAGGGCTGAAGAATGGATTGGCTGAAACATTGTGTTGACATCACGGATGAGATGATGAGATTTGATGTCCTGAACAGTTGGGAAGCACTTGTGTTTGTTTTGCTTTACTCAGTGTATTGACCAGAATTATGTTGAATTCTGTAGTGTTTTTTTTATACAGCTTTTTGCCAGCTTCGTGTATATATATATATCTTTCTCTCTCTGCGATCTTGTAAGATTCCCAGTGTCTTATTTTGACTTCATTCCAAAGAAGGCAATACGCTTTCTTTTCTTTTTTATTCGGTTCTTTTTCTCTCTTCCATACATGATCGCATGGTATCATTTTGGGTTAATGCTTTTCGATGTTGTTTAAATTTAATATATAGAGATCTGCTTATATTATTTCCCCACAACTGATTGGGATATTACCCACAGTTTTCGATCCCATTTTCCACCACTGGAAGATTTGGCCGTTTCTTCTACTTATTCATTATTCACTGTTCTTGCGTGAAACTTTATTTTATTTTTATTTTTTTCATTATATAAGATGGGCTCTCCACTCTTCTTCTAGCAATAAGAAAAAGATAAATAAAGGAAACAAGAAAATAATTGCACGCCATAGAAATGATCTTTCAAATAAGAATGAAAAAACAGTTATCTTTTTGTTCTCATCTTGCTGAAGAATAGATATGTCAAATAGAGAAAATTTGGCAATTCTGTACAACTGTCAATTTGTGGCTTTCGATTTACAACTCTGAATATCTCTCACCCTTTCGGAACAGCTTCCGATTCCATGGCAGGACGGCACTGATGCATCTTCATATATGTGTTTAGTGCATGGAAGAACATTAAGATGACAGAAGGGTTTCGTAAAAAAGGGAAAATGTGGAACTTGCTTTCTAGCTCTTCAAGAAAACGGGAGGTGGGGATGGCCCAGTGGTTAATGGCAAGGAGAATAGAATTCGTCTGATATAGTTCAAATCCAGCTAGGACAGTTTATGATCTCTCAGCACCAATGCCCTTGAGAAAGGCATGAATCCACTCCTCCCTCCTTTCGAGCCTTTTATGGAAGGCCATCTTTGGCAACTGGCTAGCACCCCAGCCTCATTAAAACAACGCAGTTGTTTAAAACAATGGATGGATCTCTCTGAACCTTATGAGGGAAATGGAGACCAAAATCATTGTTACATTTTTGCAAAAAAAAACAAAAAAAACGAGCACATGGTCTCACTCAATACACACACAAACTCAAAATTTATTCAGAATATTTTAGATTAAAAAAAAAAATTTTTTTTTTTTTTTTCAGCAATACAAGGGTGAAATATTTCAAACCTCTTATAATCTGTCGTACACTTCTTTCCAGTTGTCAGGTTGTTTGATATTGCAATAGTTATGAGCCCATAATCAAATTAGCTGCTGCTTTTCTTTTCTTGCTCTTAATAGAACATGAATTGAAAGAGAAATGGTTATAAACGAGTCAAAACAACTGGTTATAAGAGATACAACAGTTCTGACTCAGTAAAGTAAACCTTTGGTAAAACAAATTTTGGCTTTAATGAACTTGTGGATCCATCCGAACTGACTTTACTGAACAAAGTTTGATATAGTTGGGGAACATGTAGACCATCAGTACAAATGGTTTTGGAAACAGAAATCGGATTGATCTTGAGTATTTGAGGCCGAAAGTTTCACATCCATGAAGAATATTGCCGTAATCTTGGGACAGTTATTTTAATTCTTTAATCTTTATTCATTGGCAATAATCTTAACCAGCTGTGTCAATTTTAAAAAGGGAGCTGTTTATTTACTTATTCTAAGCGATCCTATCAGAATACCAGATGCAGAGCTCAAGAAAATTGACCTCCAAATCTACCAAGGATAATGAATCTCTATGAAATCCTCAAATGAAGAAGAAAGCAAGCAGAGAAAATCACTCTATGTTGGCAAACTTTTGGTAGAGCAAGCTCATCTCTCAAGAACCAGAAAATCCCATTAATCCTAAAAAGAAGGGTGTACAACGTGTTCTTCCAATAGTCACCTATGAAGCTGAAACCTGTAACTTAACCAAAAGATTGACCCTCAGGCTGAGAACCATGCAATGTGCACAAGAGAGAATGCTGCTCGACATCGCATGGAGAGATCATAAGATAGGAGTTGGCGGTATTGAATCCATTAGAAAATTCAAATGGCAATGGGATGGCCAAGCTGCAAGAATGATAGACAAATGTTGGTATTCATGACTTATGATGTGGATCTCCAGTGATCATAAGCTAAAGTGCTGCCGGCAAAATATAAGATGGCGTGACAAACTAGACAAGTCGAAAGAATATTGGCTCCGTGATGCCCATGGTGGGAAGGTTTCTATCCAACGACGGATGCTAAAAGGCTGCTGCTGCTGAAACCAATTGAATACTAAAACTGATGAGTTTGTTAAAAACTATAGTAGAGTCCTAATTTATATGTTGAAATGTTCTGTTTATCCTGGTCAAAATAATTTGAGCTGCTACAATTATTATCATATATATATATATGTATATATACACACACAAGAGAAATGACATGAAGTGCGGGTCATGTCTGTTGTTATACTCGCTGATCTCTCACCATTAAAAATGTCTTTTGAGTAACCTACGTAAGTAAGCCCTGTTACAAAAAATAGATATGTAGATTAAAATGATTTCAGTATACAATATACCATAAAACCTTGTGTAAAATGACAAACTACATGTATGACAAACTCTATAAGAAAGGGAGGTTTTGTTTAATCCACACTGCTGGGGTGCCATGACAATATAACTCTTTTGTTTTTAAAATCCCTGAAACTGTTACATGGTAAACAACTGGTTATCCCAGCAAACAACAATTTATAAATAGTACCATAATAACAGAGTATATGTGATAAGGGGGAAAAGAAACATTGGAGAAAATTGCATGAATTGTGTTGACAGATATTGGGAAATACATGACTGAAGTGATACAAAAAATCTTTTGAAAAATTTTTCTAATGTTTTGTGTTTAAGGCTGTGAAGCTTTCTAGACACACATATATATATATATGTGTGTGTGTGCGTGTGTTCTGGATTTCCTAATATTTCATTTTGACTGTACAGCATATTTTCTATGATACAGTTCTTTGTAGAACGCTGTGAAACTCTCCTAAATATTTCCATTAGATTAATCAACACTGAACAAGTGGAAACAGATAACTGATTTCATCTTATATATAAGTGAGACCCGTTTGTCTCTCATGCTCTAGAAACAACTTCAACATGAGCGCAGCTCAATTAAATTTGGCATGCCTACTCAATGGCCCGAGGGGAAGTTTTTGAAGAAAGTTTTTGTGTTTTTTGAAAGAAAATTTTTAGGATTATTTAAAAAAAAAATATAGTAAGTGTGAAATCTTTTCATGAAGTCCGTGAAGTTTACCTCTGGAAAACGTGTAAAGAAGTCTTTATTTTTTTTTCGTTTTTTTTCTCTTCCTTTTTACTCTATCTAGAAATAACTGGATTCTGGGGAATCTAGATGTTACTGATAAACCCATCAAAATAAAACCCTCAAAAGGTCAAGGACGCATTTTCTAATAGTTGAACAAAAAAAAACATTATTAGGTGTCTAGAGGAGTACTGATGCAAATTTTTAAGTTTGTTGACAAAATTGAGTGCTGGAGCTCACACACAAATGAACACATGCTCATATGAAAAATGATTGAACCTTTTTGCCATTTTTGATTGCTACGATTGTTCAATCAAAAAGTCAATGATGGTGATGATTTTTCAATTAAATTATGATTGAACAAATATGTAGTTCAAATCCATAATCTCTTATCTCAGGATGGAACCAAGTGAAAATCCGGCCCTATGGTTGGGTTTTCTGCTTGTTGATCAAAATTTCCACAAATGTCGCAGAAACCTTGAAAACTTCAGCAAGAAAACGTTTGCCTTCAGCATACACTGCATCAAAATGGCCGCCCATTTGTCAAATTGTTTCCCCATAAGTGGTTTTTAGACATATTGAGTCGGCAGAAATTGGGAGAACTCTTTCTATTTCCTTTTTAATCATCTGGCTGGGGGTATTTTATTGACATGAGAAATGAGAGGAATTTCGAAACTCTGAAAACTCAAGGACCCTTCCCGTGGTGAAAATATCCTATTTTCATCATTTGACTTCTAGACAGTTATTAATTAACTACAATGATAAATGACTTTTGTCCTTTTTAAAAAATCATTTTCACTTTCAAATGGATCACATTTAATCAAATCCTAATAAATGGTAGAGGTCTGTGTACAATAATTATGTTTATTGATAGCTCTGAGATGGATAATGTTGTTTCTCCGAACACAGGATCGACAAAGTCAGTTTTGATGTTTGACATTCTAATTCTCATATCTTGTTAAACATATCTTTTTTCTTGTATAGAGTATCATAGAGAAAATGAATGCAGTAAATTCTACAAGAAGAGCTCAGTTTTACTAATTATAAATTCACGGTATCAATTTGAAATTCAAACTACAGACCCCCAGCCATTATCGCAAAGATCTCTTGGAGTATGTATACCCTAGTTTTAAAATTACTGCACTGAAGTATCGGATAATGTATTTATTTTATTGTTTATCTCCAAGTGATTTTCCCTTTCTCCCAGCCCTTAATATACATACATCAATGTACCTATATATACTAGCATAGTATATATGGATCTATTACATAGGTGATTTTTCACTTTGTTTACATTAGTTATCGGTGACTTTTTTCTATCAGAATAATCCTGGCTGGCCAAGTACTCCCTCTGCTTACCTGATCCATTGTAACTCAGTATGTTTTTTTGGGGGGCGGGGGCGGGGGCATAAGGTGATGATTTAAAAACAAAAATCATTCAAATTGACTGTTGATATCAAAGTAGCTTATTTAAAAATTCTGGTAAGCTGTGAAATTAGAATAACCTTTATTGCCAAGAACAACAAGAATGTTTTAATTTATTTTTTTCATTTGTTTATTGATGTATTTATTTATTTTTGTTTTTTTTGAGGCACTGCAAAGTTTGTAAATCTTGGTGTTTACACTTCTAGATATAAAGGAAAAAAAATTGTATAAATCTGTTAATTTAATACTGATTCATAAATAAACTTGCAATAAGATTTTTCTTTTTTTCTCTAAATGTTTGTTATTATTCTGATTTTGTGGAGTGTACAATATCGGCAACAGTTAACAGCATTGTGCAGCTTCATTTTTGTCTGAGACTTGAGCCACTTGGTGGTGGCTGAATGGTTTAGCGTCTGCTTCTAAAGCCTGTTGTCACATATTTGAGCTATGCCAGATCCCATGTATTATATATTGGTTTACATTAGTGTGACAGCATATGAGATATTTGCTCAAACAAATTTGATGACAATGGTTAATAATACGAATCAACTTGGTATATACTTGGTATACGCCGGAACACATTTTATGATATATGTATATGTATATATATATATATATATATATATATATATATATATATATATATATATATATATATATATATATATATATCTCAACGTATTTGTATTATATATGTGCAACTTTTACAAATGTTGTGTGTATGTCTGTATACATATATATATATATATATATATATATATATGTATATATATTCAAGAAATGGACATGTTTGGTCTGTCAGAATGAATTACAAATGTTATATCATTACATGTTATATCATATAGAAACTTATCTGAAATGATCTTTCGTCGTCACACGGTTAATGTATCACTCAATTTAGACAAGGTAAATAGAGAAAATGGGGTTGCTGCCGGAAATATATGTGCCTCTGATAGGGTAGCCGCTTTAACGTAGCAATGCTCTTACCATTGAGCTAAACAGTCACCAGTAGTGTAGTTAGATTCCTGCTGCAGCCCCATTTTCTTTATTTGTTTATTCAATTCATGTCAACTGAATTGAGTGATATATCAACTGTATAATGACGGGAGATCATTTCAAACCGGTTTCTATGTAATATAACTCCATTTATAATTCATTCTGTCTTACCAAATACGTCCACTTCTTGAATACATAATTGTCGCATTGAAAGAAATGAAAAAGACCAAGAATAAACAAGATCAGAATTTAGGTTGAAAGCAGTTATCTGGCTTTTGCATTGTCGGAGGCTGTTTAGCTCAAAGGTAAGAGCATCACTACATTAAAGTGGCTACCCTATCAGTGGCAGGCTTGATTCCTGCAGCATCCCCATTTTCTTTAATTGTTAAATCTATTTACGTTTTCTGAACTGAGTGATATATTAACCATGTAACAACGGGAGATCATTTCAAATAAATTTCTATATACTATAATGCTATTCATAATTTGCATATATATATATATATATATGTTCAAGTAAATGGGGCTTGTGTTGTAACTATGTGTACAGTTACATACACATTTATACACACTCATAAATTACTGGATTATAGAACTGTGTTCCTATTCATTGAATTATTTGAATCATTGTCATCATTTTCATTTTTTTTAGTGTACAATGAGTGAAACGTGATTGAAACTACGAGGTTAATGGTAGGGTCATAACGATACAAATAATTCATGAAATAATAATGCCTCATCTCAGAACTTTCCACAATACTTATGTTCTGTTTTCAAATTGTAAAATAAATTTGACTTTTTTTTGTGGCTTTTATTGAGCTCATCATCATCAGTCTTTTAATATCCGTCGTTGGACATAGACCTTCTCCAGGATTCGCCACATTTCTCTATCATGAGCATCGCGGAGCCAGTATTTTCTAGGTTTGTCTTATTCATCTCTCCTTCTTGTATTCTGTTGGTCTCAAACCAATTAACTAATGTGGTGTCTCTCAAAGTGGGTTCTGCAGAAACGTTGCGGGGTTCTGTGAGATGGGTTGCCTTTTGACAAAATTTGATAAAAATTTATTTAATGAAAAAATGGCCTTCACCATCTTCAAAATTATAAGTGTGTGTTTAATGTTTCATTTATGTGTTTTCATATGGATAAGTTTTTCTTGCTAAAACATTTTCTTCCCCTATTAGATGTCGCTATGTGTTCTGCAATTTAGAGAACCATATAAGGGTTCTGTGACAAAATAAGTTTGGGAACCACTATACTAGAGTTATGAATTTGATTATTATACTACTGTGGCCTTATGACAAATCAAGCTAAGCTTGGAAATACGTACTTATGTGTAGCTACCAGTGTTTGAATATTATGCTTTTAGTAATAATATGAAGGAGAGGTTGGGTAGTGTAATAAGAGGGTAGGAATGGAAAGGGCAGAAAAGAAACTTACATAGTCTACTATGAAGGTAGGAAGATTTTCTGAAATGAGATTGATCTGTGGTTGTGTATCATTTAGATAAAAACATGAACGGGCAATGAAGGTTTAAGGGAGAGAATGAGTAGATGCAGGCGAAGAGGGAAAGGCATGAGATAATGAATAATCTTAGTTGTCAACACCCGTGGAATTTCCATGGGTCTGGCAAGTAGTTATTATTTAATTAGAATAAAGTACTTGGATTTTGTGAGTTTATATTTGAAGACAACTGTCCGTGTTGCCCGTATCTTTTGCTGGTCCAGTTTTTATTAGAGATAACACATACAAATTTATGGTGAAATATTTGGCTATTTATTTACAAGAGTGAATTAAGAACCTCGGCAGACTGAAACGCTTTCCAGTTTATTAGATAAATACCATGTTTGTAGTTAAAGGCAGACTGGGGGATTTGGCCATTTATTTAATTAGCTCAGTGCGAACATTTCTTGAAGAAAAAAAAAAAAAGAAAAGAGACATAGGAGTCAAGAAATGGCAAATTGGATAGTGGAATCAAAACTCGTCTGCACTCCTCTTATCTATGCGTACGACTGAAGAGGAATAGATATTCAACAGTAAATCTGTTTATTCAACTTGGATTGCTAATTTCCTCAGCTCTGTGCAACCTTAGAAATAAATTCTGGTAGAAAATCGTTGTCCATTGTCTGCGAGAGACAATGGCCAACTGTCAGTTCTTTTGTGTTTGCCAGACATTGAAACATTTCGCTGCTAATCTGTGGCAAGCTAGTAACACCGGAACATGCAGATCGGCTTCACAGACAATTCCACTTGTATTGACGCATGCATGTAAACATACATTTCTCTGCTTTTATAAGCCGAGATATCTTCCAGCCAGGAATATTTTCACATACACTCGTAACTCTAGAGCAGATTGATTGTGTGAGTGAATTGTCAGTAAGCATCATGGATAGGTCTATGACACTAGAAGATTTAAAAGGACAAGATTTTCAAAAAATTCAGTCTGTTGGCTGAAATAGTCATTTTTCTATCTATGTATGTTTGGCTTGTGCAGCCTGAACCTTGCAAACTGAGAATTTCATGCACCTTCAATTTTTTTTTTTTTTTTTAAATTTGGCCTAGCAGTTGGAATAGTAGAATTTTTCTATATAAGTATTTATCAAAAGTACAGGCTACACCAATTGAGTCAGTGTTGAGTTTGATCCTATGGCACCAAGTCTTCTTTTTCGTTTTTCTTTTTCTTTCTTCTCTCGTTCTTCTCTTCTTCCTTCTCCCTTCATCATTTTCTTCCCCCATCTTCATCATCTTCTTCCCCCATCTTCATCTTCTTCTTCCCCATCTTCATCTTCTTCTTCCCCCATCTTCATCTTCTTCTTCCCCCATCTTCATCTTCTTCTTCCCCCCATCTTCATCTTCTTCTTCCCCCATCTCCATCTTCTTCTTCCCCCATCTTCATCTTCTTCTTCCCCCATCTTCATCTTCTTCTTCCCCCATCTTCATCTTCTTCTTCCCCCATCTTCATCTTCTTCTTCCCCCATCTTCATCTTCTTCTTCCCCCATCTTCATCTTCTTCCCCCATCTTCATCTTCTTTTTCCCCCCATCTTCATCTTCTTCTTCCCCCATCTTCATCTTCTTCTTCCCCCCATCTTCATCTTCTTCTTCCCCCATCTTCATCTTCTTCTTCCCCCCATCTTCATCTTCTTCTTCCCCCATCTTCATCTTCTTCTTCCCCCATCTTCATCTTCTTCTTCCCCCATCTTCATCTTCTTCTTCCCCCATCTTCATCTTCTTTTTCCCCCCATCTTCATTTTCTTTTTCCCCCTATCTTCATCTTCTTCTTCCCCCATCTTCATCTTCTTCTTCCCCCATCTTCATCTTCTTCTTCCCCCATCTTCATCTTCTTCTTCCCCCATCTTCATCTTCTTCTTCCCCCATCTTCATCTTCTTCTTCCCCCATCTTCATCTTCTTCTTCCCCCATCTTCATCTTCTTCTTCCCCCATCTTCATCTTCTTCTTCCCCCATCTTCATCTTCTTCTTCCCCCATCTTCATCTTCTTCTTCCCCCATCTTCATCTTCTTCTTCCCCCATCTTCATCTTCTTCTTCCCCCATCTTCATCTTCTTCTTCCCCCATCTTCATCTTCTTCTTCCCCCATCTTCATCTTCTTCTTCCCCCATCTTCATCTTCTTCTTCCCCCATCTTCATCTTCTTCTTCCCCCATCTTCATCTTCTTCTTCCCCCATCTTCATCTTCTTCTTCCCCCATCTTCATCTTCTTCTTCCCCCATCTTCATCTTCTTCTTCCATTTTATTTTTTCTTTTTTACTATTTTTTTCGTTTTATTCTTTTTTCGTTTTTCTATTTTTTCTTTTTCTTTTCTTCTATATTTTTTATTTCTTTTTCTTCTACATTTTTTCTTCTATATTTTTCTTCTATTTCCTTTTCTTTGTCTGTAAAACTTTGCTTCCAGTGTCTATCTTTATTTTATGTTACCAACAACTCCTTCCCTACAACAAACCTATGGCAAAATACGAGGCAAACTGAAATCACATTTTATTCAAAAGTAGAACTCTGCAAACAACTAAAAAGTTCTACTTGTTTACAGATCAAAATTTGCATATTCGAAAAGTCTTGACTATTTTATTAAAATCAAAAAGATAATTGTAACAACAATCTCCCAGAAATTCAGACAGGAAGATGGAAAGTATAGCTCATATAAGGAAACTGATTCAAATGATACTATCCATTGTTTTTGAGGAGGGTCATTAACATTCAAAGAGGCAACAAACATCAACATGTCAACTGAGTGTATAAATCAGATTAGTACAGAGTACAACTCATTGTGGCTTCTGCTATTCTATGGGGACAAACGATGGAAATCCAGACCTGATAAGGAAAGGAAAAGATATCACATGAATCCAACGTTATGGCATTGCTGACATTAGAAAAATTCTGTCTACCATCAAGACGTTTGGATAATATAACCGAATAATTGAATGGATCGGCTGAAACAATGTTAACAACACTAACTTCAATAGTTTGAAAAACTCTTAGAACTTAGAATGATCCAAATGAATCAATGTATGATATATAGTTCAGTTGTCCAATTTGTTTGAAAATGTTTATTACACAGGTTTTTTATTTATCTTTTATTTAGAAGCCATGAGAAGCTCAAACATTCATAGAACTAATTCTTAATTTTGAGAAAAAGCAATGAATGAGATTTATTGAGAAGAAATAACTCCAATCATGATTTGAGTGACTATCAACATTTTTGATCCTGAAATGATTGATGAAAAAGCTAAATGCTTTGGACATGTTCGGTGATGAAGAGACTGATTTTAATGCAAATTGTGAAATTTGCATGAAACAGTTATGCTATATTTTGACTGATAAGACAACACTTGAAGCAAAATGCCGCCATCTCCCAAATGGGATTGAATTGTAAGTCAGATACAAAAAGTGACAAAGAAGACAGCTGAAACCATGAAATACTGCCTAAAGTTAGGGTCTCATCTTATCTAAGGTTTACTTCATCCGAAATTATATACAATATATTGTGATTTGAAATTAGTGAAACATACTGACAAGATTTAATGAGAAGAAATAGCTACATTTCTGATCAAAATAACTGTCAACATTTTGATAGTGAAAAATTTATTTAAATATATTTTTTTCACACACGTATATAATCCCCACAATAGGCATATGGCAAACAACTAATAATCTCAACAAGAGACAATTATGCATTGTACGATAACTACAAAGTATAAGGGAAATGGAAAAAAATCCTGAGGAAAATCACATAAATTGCATTGTCAGATTTTGAGAAATAAGTGACTGTAGTAACACAAAAAAATCCCTGAAAAAGTTTTTTAATGTTTAGTGTTTAAAGCTGTAAAGCTTTCTAGACACACACACACACACACATATATATATATATATATATATATATATATATATATATATGTTTGTGTGTACAATAATCAATGCTCCTCAAGTAAGGTAACTCATCGATTGTTAAGCTTATGCAATGCTCTTCCATAGGAATTGAGCACTTTGGTGGAAGAGGAATTTCTGTGTAAATAGATATATTGCTTAAATTCAGCCTTACTGACAGTCCAGTTCCGTAGTTCAGAGGTAGGATATCGGCCTCCGGGTCTGAAGTGAAGGTTTCAATCCTGCCCCGCGGTGCTGGATGGGATAATGGAAAGTCTATAGCCACACTGAAGAGATGTAATACATCGAAACGGCTGTCTGACACAATTATATATATATATATATATATATATATTTTACACAAAAAGAATACTGACAAAACCAAGCTCTACTGAAAAATAAAGAACTTAGAGGTATGATCTTCTGTAACATGAATCGCCTGTGGTTTAAATTGGTAAAAACCTGGATGACCCGATCAAAAAATAGCCTGGTAGGAGTCCTTTAGCTTTGTAAGGTATTCATCTTGGGTGTTGAGCTTGCAGTCTGGTCCTGTAAAAACCTAGGATTGCTACAGAAACAATCATTGGGTCTCTTTATGGATCATTCAAGAAATGGAAAGCAAAATCATTACCTCATGTGAGACTGGAACATCTGAGTCCGAGTAAACATTTTTCATGTATAAGTTTTCATATAAGCAAACCTATTTTCCAAAACATTTCCCGGCTATAAATTGAGCCTTGGATTTCTAAGATTTCTGAAACCATCAAAATTACAATAGATACAAAATACAATATGGAAATTGTTAACAATGGTGACAGAATCGTGGAGACATTAAAAGAAAGCTCCTATTGAACACTGCAAAATTCATTTGTGTGAAGAATCACGAAAACGTCTCCTCATACATTAGAGATATCAAGGAAGACAATTTCTTTGGTAGCATTGGTATTGGCACTGACCTCATTTGGTACTGCATTTGAACAGGAATCTTTTATGATTTATTGATAAAGACATTGAAGAATTCTTCTTCTTCCTGTGATTTGGTCTGTCGAGAGGGGTTTCATGTGTGGTGAGGATGTATGAATAAAAGTTAGGAGACTGAAGAGGAAGCATTTTGACGATAAGATAAAGAGATTTAGAATTTAAGGGTGCCTTGTAAAATGTAGTTAGAAAGTATTGGAATTAGACATTACCATTTGTCAGTGAATGGAATTGTTAAGAGAATAAAGAAGCAATGTTTTTCAGTAAGTCTATTTTGTAGTTTTCATAGTTCTTTGTACATCTCATTGATTAACTCTACAAAAGCCGTCTTTAGATAGATCCAAATGCATCTCAATTACACACTTTTTATCTACAAGCTGCTATTATGCCTGAGGAGAAGGTGTGATGTCATTAAAAAAACATCTATTTTGATCAGTTTATTTCTGCTGGCTGCTATGAAGAACAGAATGGCGAACGTCATAATTTTTGTATTTAAAGAAAGCTAAAAATGGCCATTTACAGTCTTTATGAAAATAATATCCGTAGAATATTTCTTCAGTACAATCGTGCAAAAATGAATGCACAAGACTTTGGAAAGTTGAATTTTTTTTTCTTGAGTACCAATTTTGGTCTGTTGGTCACCTGTTGGTTGTACAGGCAATATCTTACAAGTATGATAATCTACTACTATGAAAACTACTTGTCTTTCTTTTACTTCTTCCTCCTCCCCCTGCTGACAGTGGACGCATCGTTCAACTTAGGGTTCTTGTGTTTTAATATTGCATTTTAGATTTTCAGACATTGGACGAACAGTTGGGACCCATTAAAGAGTGCTGAAAGGTTATTGGTGTGACAGGGTTCAGTCAGTGATCAGAAATGAATTCAAAAATAGGTGTAAGAATCTTGTAAAATGGGAATTTACGATTCAAAAAAGAACCCATTCTTTCAAGCTACTGTGACAAAATTATTCTTAGATTTTGGAAAGTGGGTCTGACCAGTGTCATTCCATTCTTCATCTGGCTGACAACTTTTCAGGTCCTTTTTGCCATTCCTCCTCCAAGTTGAGTCTGTTATTGTCCCTTCCAAAATAATGCTCTAAATAAAACCTCCGATCACTTGACCAAGTGCCTGCTACTGTGCCTGTTAATTGTAAGCTATGTGTTGAGAAGAAGGTTAAATGGTACTCTTTTATTGTTGGGCATAATGACAGGTAAATTTTGTTTTTCTGCGCAGTATGTTTTTCTTTGTTACCAGCTCCATGGTCTTCACAAGTGCTTTTTTGTTTCAATGTTTCGCAGCTGCACTTTCACCCCCCTGAGATAACAATGACTGTACAACAAAAAGCTCCTTTAAAATAGAATAAACCTATTTACGTACATCATACATTTTATGAAAATATGATTACAGGCTATGGAATTTTTTACTTGATATAGTGGTAGTAATTAATGAGGGTAAAAAGTCAATGACTGATCAGTGATTGAGACATAATTGTATTTTATAAGCACCAGAAAATAACCATTGCTTTTCATATGTTATACCCAGGGGTGAAAATCTAAAGCTTTGATCTGAAAAAACTCCTAGGAGTTGCCTGAAGCAGCCATCCTTAGCACTTGAACAAATCTTCAGCACATGAATACTTGAAAGCGAGTTCAATTCCGTTTTGTTCTTTCCTCGATGATTGAGTTCAGCTGTTCTCCTTTGGCAAATGTTTTTGTTTCACTCACTTACCCTGCTTTTTGGCTCACTATCCAAGCCAACCTCACAATCTTTGTGTTGCGATCTCATCCTCAGAAGTCATTTAGTATTGAATTTTTTTTTTTTTTTTTTTGACACTAAGTGCAACGGACGGACGGACGGATGGACTGATAAGTTGCTTATTATGATCTAGATTTGTATATTCAGTAGAGTTGTTAATCAAGTTTATCAGGTGTTAAGCGGCTGTTGAAAATTCTCGATTTACATCTCTTTTTTTTGTTTTTTTTCTTGTTTTTGTTTCTCTGAGTTTATCCAAAACTCTGTATGTATACATTTTTTTTTTCTTCTCTTCACTGATACTCATCAAAATTAAGACAGGACACATACTTTTGATAAATTTCAGGGTACTTTTTATATTTTATCAAAAAAATATTTTTCCCAAGTATTACAAGAGGGGATCTACTTATGATGTAAAACTTGGCCCTGGTTTCCACCATCATTTCAAATCAAGTGAAAAGTATGCACTGAAGATTTCCAAGTTATATCTCTTAGATTTTTACTTTAAGTGCGGAGTGCATGGTAAAAGTTTTCAAGTCGTGTCACTCATTTTTTTTTTTTTCTCAAAAGGGGGTTCTATTTACGATATAACTCTTATGTGAAACTTTGCCCTGATTTTCTGCCATAGTTTCAAAGTTAAAAATAGCATGTAAAAAAGAACAAATGCTTGACAATTAGATAGTTTAGCACCACAAATGTTTGCAAGGGAATCAAAAAGCAAGCGTGAAGAATTACAATTGATATTATTACTGCACAATTACAGATGATCTGAAGCAAGTAAAAATTTTAATAATGTTTATGTATTGCTGTTCACAAATATCAAGTAAATATAAGTTTGACTGTAAGATTTGAATTTGATGAAGAAAATTTTTCCACAAAACTAATACGAGTGGTAATAAAACTCAAGTTTGAATTCCTTTTTGTTTTCATTTTTCCTCTTTGATTGTCTTTGGAATGGGTGACAAAATTGTATGTGGGAGTGTACGCAGGGGGTAATTTTTGACCGATTCAAATTCATTCAGAAAGGATGCTTATTTTTGATAAATCTTATAGTAAATTTTTTTTTTTTTTGACTCTCCTCCTCCTTAGTGGAGGTGTTCAATTTACAATGTGTATTTATGCTAAATTAGTACCTTAGTCTTTTTCATGTAGCATTCATGCTCTTTATCTATTTATTTATTTTTTTTTTTTTTTAAAATTAGGACTTGTTTAGTGATCACTGCCCAATAAAAGGTGTGAGATGTGATTTATTCATTGATCACCCCTATTAAAAAAAATAAATTTGTCTCATTGTGCTCAAGTATGCAAATGTTCAGTTGTACATCTACTCTATTTGATTAGATTTTATTTCAATTATAATTCTAATCTAGATGAAAAAGAAATCCCGAACTTCATTTAAATGTAATGATTTTTTTTCCCCTTTACCTGGTTACAGTAGCGATTCATTAATTACCTACCTATCTTGATATCCACCCTTGCTCGTTGTTTTATGCGAATAAGAAAAATGGTTTTCGGTACAATTCCTTTCGTGCACGTACATGAACTGCGGCAGAGTTTGTTTTAATTATCACACTATTTTCCTCCTGAAAAAAAGAACCGTAAACCCAAACTCGTTAGTTTGTGCTTTCAAAGGACTTAATGAAACAGGCACAATGTTTTGCTCGACTGTCACTTTCTCTACAAAGTTGTACAAGAAAACACCCATAAAAAAACAATGGAACAGGAAAGGACCTTGAAAAATTGTGATATGTAATAAAGCTCCATGGAGTGGAAGTGTGAGGTATGGTTGGAGTATTCAGTGAATGTCAGAGAGAGGGGGATTTGGAGGAAAGGAGAGAGGAGGAGGAGGAGGAAAAAAAAGATATTGAGAGTAGGAATGACATGGTGGCGGAGATGAAAGCATTGGTGGGAGGAGAGAGTGATGAGAAACAGTGGTGGAAGGATGAAGTGTATAGAATGCATAGAAGAAGGAGGAGTGTGGGAGGAAAAGGAAGAGGAGTAGGAAATGGAGGGTTCAAAAACAGGAACTGAATTGAAAATGAGGTCTAAATGAAAATTAAGTTTTTCTCTAAATATTCTTCCCATTTGATCATTGAGGGTGTGTGTGTGTCTGTGGGGGGGGGCATTGAAATGTGCAAGAACTCTGTTACTCTTTTATGTATATTTTTATTAGTGCGGTTGCGGATGTGCAAGCACACTATTGTTCCCTGATTAATTTTTTATTTATGTATTTATTTTTTTCCTGGAGTAGTTAAAAAACAAAAAACAAAAAAAAACATTATTTTTCCTTGACATATGGAACTAGGGGAATCCATGTTGTGAATAGTGATGTCTGCTGTTATTGCAACGTGACCAGCTCATTGCCATTTTAGTTTTCTAGTGGATTTTATGTCTCAGACTCCTGTTCCTTTCCCTGACATACTGTGCTGTCTTGTGATCTCTCCATGTGAGGTTGAGCATGATTCATTCATGAGTACATTGCATGCTTTTTAGTTTGAGGGTCAGTCTTTTGGTTAGGTTCCATGTTTTAACTCCATAGGTGACTATCAGGAGGATGCATTGGTTGTATACTCTTCTTTTTAGGATTATTGGGATTGTCTTGTTCTTGAAGGATGAGCTTGCTCTGCCGAAGGCTTGCCTCCATAGAGTGATTCCATGCTTAATTTTTTCTTCTTTTGAATATTTCATGGAGATTTGTTATTTTTTAATTTAAAAAAAAATTTTTTTTTCAAGAGTCAACAAAAGGATATTTTTGTTTGCTATATCATTGCTAAGAGTCTCCATCGATAGCAGTTTGAACAATGTTTGTTGGGGTTTGTGAAAGGAAGCATGCTGGGGGTCCATTTTAACCTGGCACCATTAGGACCTGAGATTAGTGAAGAAGCTGAATTACGGATGGATTACCTCCTAAGTAATAGCTAAGCGGGCATTTAAAAGAAATCTTTGAAACTTGTACCAGATAATAATAAGAGAACTGGAACCTTAAACGAAAAGCAAATGGACTTTTAATGAAGTAATGTTCTGGATTGGCTTAGATAAACCTTTCATTCAATCTATGATGTGCAATGTTTTCACTTCACAACATGGGATGCCCTCCCTTTTGTTCACTGCAGACATAACTGGGGTCGAATAAAAACAAATAATTTGATTGAATGCTGGAAAACAAGCAGGAATGTCTTGCCTTTGTCAACAGGTGAGCAGATCAAGTGCAACCAAAACAATCTGTAGCAGGTGGCTGCAGTACCTCAGGAAACCTGAATTTACAGTGTCCAGAAAAATTTTTAATTAATGCTGAATTACCGAAGAAATTAGATTGCAGTTAGCTAGATTAGTGAATGTCTACTATAATGATATTGTAATTAAAAACCAAAAACTGTCACCAGCTTTTTTCTATTTTCAAGTCGGTTGGTCTAGCTGGCTATTTATCTATGATATATATAGGCCGCACCAAGGAATCTAGTGGAATGAACATCTTAATGCCCTTTCTCAATTTTAGTTGATCAGGTCATGGTTGTTATTGGTGATGGTATCAGGACAACTGCAGAGAACCCAGCTTGAATTATTTTCACAGCATGAATCACTTAATATTCACCAGCCTTCTTCAGTCTGGCACAGGGCCACAATATAGTGAGTACCAGGTGATAACCGGACCCTCAAAAGCTTATGAGATTGTCTGGCTAACCACAGGATTACTTTTCGGATGTGTAGCTCCCCGAAGAAAGTTTCAGAATGATAGTATTGTGGAGGGGTATGTTAAAGTGAACACACACACACACACATATATATATATATATATATATATATATATATATATATATATATATATGCATGCATGCATGCATGCAAACTTAGTTTATTAATCCATAAATGTTTTCATTGATATTCATATTTATTATTCTTTCATTACATCAATATTTATATCTATATATACATGAGGGAGTGGTTTTGTCTTGGCTCTGCATGCACTCATTGACACCTGTATTTGTGTTGAGCACCTTTTGTTTCTGTGATTGGTAATTAAGTTCCTATGTTGTTTGTGTGGGAGTGCAGGGCTGTGACGAATACGTTGTTCACTTATGGCAAAAACCTGGCGTTTTTCAACGCTGATAAAATTATTGCAACATTCTCATAGAAAAACGTTAGAGTTATGTATTTTATTATTTCGTGTAAGAAAGTTTGCTTGAACTTTTAATTTGTAAAAAAAAAAAAAAAAGAAAAAATTTGTTGTTTTGCATTTTTGCTTTGATTAAATGAATATTTGATCAATTTAAAACCCAGCATTTAAAAGTTAAAACTTCACCGATTAGTCAATTTCACCAAATTGGCATAACATAATTTTTTTTTGTCGGGGGGTGCCAAAGCATCATCAATTTTGTAGGTATATCAAGGCCTCATCAATATGCCAGGAAATATTCTGCTGTCTTGGATATTATTTCTCTGAAAGGACCTGATTCTAGAAATATACATAAAATAGGGAGAGATAGACTTCCATCAAAAAAAAGGAATGAGTCTGTGTACAATTTTATATTCCTAAATGCACACACTTTGTTTGTGAATGTGTTTGATGATTCTTTTATTGTCTTAATCTCTCAACTGATCCGTGCATTTGACATTTTGGTTTGTCCGTCCGTGCCCTTCCAGGCCGTTCCCCTACTCCCCCCTCCTCGTCGATGCACTGATCTTTGCAGCCAATGCATAGCCTCTTGCATGTGTGCATGCCTGCTTCCTAACCTTAGACTTGTGTCCAGTCGGCCTATCATTAAATCATCCGTATAGATCTTTCAATTCATATTCTGTTCAATGAGTCGGCTTTGTCAGATCAAAGATGAATGTTAATGTTGTTCAAGTAAAGGAACGGCAAACCACAATAAATGGTATTGACAATAATGTTAACAGTGTTTAATACTTTGCTATCGTAAATGGGATTAACCGGTGTAGTGACAATAAGTCATAATTCTTACTACTTTTTAACAATCTAATAATAAAGATTTGCTTAACTTCTGTCACGACATTTCTCCCTGAAAATTGCGTTTCAACAAAAAAGAATAAGGTTAGGCTTTAGATATTTCACTCTAGATGCTTTCAGACTATGATTTCCAAAGAGTTCTGTTATTTTTTTTTTCAATTTTTTTTATCTATTTGTTTTTTTTTCTGCTAAAAAATTGTATTTTTAGAGATTTTCAAGAAAGTAATGTTTATATATAATAAAGATTTGCTTCACCTGCGTCACAAGGTTTCTCCATGAAAATTGCTTTTTAATACCAAAAAAAAAACTATTGTAGGCATTACATATTTCACTCTGGATGGTTTCAGTGTATATTTTACCATAGAGTTTCATGATTTTTCAAAACTAACAATACCAATTCGAGACTTACCTAAATGTAGCATTTAGAATTCTGAAGTATGGATGACTAAAATGGCCATATTGTTCTTTTTTGTTTATCTAACAAAAACTAAGGAAGTCAAAATTATTATTCATATTATATTTTCTTCTTATATTAAGAGCATTTACTTTGATGGGGGCTCAATTCAGTTTTTAGTATTCATGTATTATATTAAGGGTAAACAGAAAAATAGTTTTTTTTCCCACAAAAACTGATGTAAACTAAACCAATTTTTTTACCAAAACCCATTGTATTGATTTTAACTTTCATGAAGCTAATGAAATTACTTGTTTGCTATTCAAATTTTAGGATGCCTGTCATTAAAGAATTACCAGATTCAAAATAAGTTTCCAGTGAATCTCATTGTTACATTTATGTGCATATATGATTACTTGATCATGATTTTTACTTGAATAAAGTTGAAAAAAAAAAAAGCAGTTGAACAACCATAGCCATCAAAGATGGTGCAGGGTTCTCTCTTGACCTTTTGGAGCCTTTTTCTGACAATTATCTATCACATCTAGATTTTCCAGAATCTAGATATCTCTTTATTTTATTTTTAGATATTTTCCATTAAAAAATGCCAGTGATGTCATAAATTAAATTCATTCCTACCGTATTTATTTTTTGATGGAGCTGTTTTACATAACTTCAAAATTTGATGCTACTGTTATCCAAATATTGACTGTGATGGCGAGGTCTCTATCTAGATTTTTTCTTGTATTTCACTTTGTTTGTAAACCAAAGTGAACATTCTCTGAGAAGTGCCCACTATTTACTTAGAAACAACTCCTAATTTACTTTCAATTTTTATCAACAATAGCTGAAAATACCTGCCTTCCAGGCGTTTGGCCCTAGCTATATAGAGCCTCTGGCTGTAAAACTGCAAGTTGAGTAATGATTTAATGTTTTGCGGATGTAAGCTCTATATAGCTTGGGGTTGGCGCCTGAAGGGCAAGTATTTTCAGCTTATATCGATAATACCAATTTTTATAACAGGGACAATATTAAGCTTTACTAATCATCGTCAACTATTAAGTTACTGACAATTCTACCAGTTATAAATCATGCAATCAAGTCTCTTTGTTCCTCTGAATGTGCCTCCAGGCACTTATGGTCACATTTTGGGAGCTACAACCTTAGAAATTTGCATGAGTGCACCATAAGGCACCCCCCCACTTTTTTTTTTCCAAAAAGTGCTATTTTGGGGGTCTGGTCATTTTGGACCAACAATGCACTAATCTAGTGCTGGTATATTATCTTTTTTTTTTTTTTTTCCTTTTTTTTTTTTTCCTTTTTTTCTCTCCCCCCCCCCCCCCAGATAATTTTAGATATAAGATCTTAGATCATTCTTTTAGATAATTTTTGTGGAAGATTTTTTTTTATTTGAAATTTTTTTTTTTTGGTTCTGATGCACACATGGGCTACGGTGATCCAGTTGTTCAAGATACAGTTTTATTCTTATCAGTGTTTAACAATGTTGTAAATACCTGTTCTCATAAAAGTGGTAATATTAAGCTCTTATGTACTTTGTAATAAACAACATGTCCGTCTGTCTGTCACAATTTAAAGATAGAAATTTATTTTACGTCGGAAGAGATAGAGGAAGAGTTTTGAGAATGGAATCGCAACACAAAAAAGATCATGAAGAGGGTGTTAGAGGGTAGAGGTATGAGAAAGCATAGGGTATTAAACATAAAGATATTTGCTGAAGGAGAACAACTGAACTCAACCATTGAGGAAAGAACAAAAGGAAGAAAGTACAATGAGTTGCAATTGAACTTTCTTTCAAGTGTTAGCAGATGATTCGGACAAGTGGCTGGAATTATCGCTTCAGGCAACTCCCATGAATTTTTTCAGAGTCTAGTGCTTAAGATTTCCGCCCCCAAGTAAACTGTTAGCAAAGTAACTGGTATTTTACTAGTATTATTAATTTTGACTAGCTTTTACCTTCATTCTAACTATCAGTTGTTTTTATCAAAACTTTGAATCGGGACTACAATTCTATCATCATTATCGACATCAGTCTTTCAAGATCTGTCATTGGACATGGACCTTCCCCAGGATCCATCACACTTCCATCATGGACCTCGGGAAGCCAGTACTATCTGAATTAATCTAGTTCGTCTCTCCATCTTGTATGCTGCCGGCCTCGGTTGCGCATGTGTCCACTGGGGATCCATGTTGTGAGTCGTGATGATAATTATTAACTGTTGGGGTATTGGCAATTTTAACAATGTCATATACTTACACGCTCATACTTTCACAGTCACTATATCCAGAGTCTTAACTCTCTTGTCATCTAACTACATCAGGGGTTGCCAAAGTGGTTGATATTGACCCCTTGAGGTCGATGGGACTATCCGAGGGGTTGATAAATGCCGGGAGGGATCTATTGAATATTTGGTATGCTTTCTTTTTTGCGATATGTATTCTTGTGGACTTCGTATTTTACTATTGATTTCATGTTAATCTTACATTTTTAGGTATAATCATATACGATGGACTTGGTACATTTTAGGATGTAGTATTGTTATGTTTGGTATCTTTCTTTTTGCAGCCCCGCTGGTGGGTATCGATGTAGGAACAATGGTTTTATGCAGAGGTTGATGATGTACAAAGTTTGGTGATTTTCCCCCTTCACTGTTCTATATTGTAATTTGTAACCTGTCATTCTTTCCGTCACATAACAAATAGAAAAAGAAAAAAAGGGGGGTAATGCAAACTCAAACATATAATTGGCAAGTGGTAAACGAATTCTGCTGTTTGTGTACGTGTGTTGGCTGGTTTCTAGTACTATATAACTACTACTACTACTACTAATACTGGTGAGTGAATTTTGTTTTTTAAAAGATTGGAGATTTATAGGTGGGTAGGTTTGAAGTAAGAAGTGGAGGAGAAAGTGGAAGGAGGGGATGATCAATGAAATAATAACTTCTCTCACCTTTTGCTGGGCAGTAATCTTAAAAAAGTTTGAATTTTTATAACACAACCACAAACGTTGCCAGACTCTAACTAAAGTACCTATTTAGCGTAAACTTACATTGCAAGTTGAACCCCTCTACTAAGAACATATTTCCGCGAGGAATTTCCCCCAAAACATAAGTTTTTTTTTTTTTTTTTTTTTTCGATAACATGATTAAATGTTTACATTTTCATCCCTCCAACCACAATGGTGTGGCCTATACGCATGATACATACATAGCTAGCCTGTCAGAATCTCTTAAAAACTGAAGAAACGCATGTTGACAGTTTCTAATGATGTTTCATCTAAGACTATTACAACTTATACTACTTGGTGTAAACAAGCCACAAAATGAAATGATAGAAAAAAATAGTGAAATGTTCGGAATTTGAACTTGGTTTACCTATTTGGTTTTCTATGTCCTCAACCATCATGTTCCTGCACATCTTTTTTGAACCAATACCGACTGTATATAATGTACGTCTTTCTCTAGATGAATTTTCTGCCTTTTGTCTCGTCTTTTGATCAATAACAGCAAGTACTACCGAAGTAGGCAGCTGCCTTTTCCACCATGCCTGATTTCAAACGGTTCAGGCTTTGACTTATTGATCATTAAAACACACTAGTCATTCTCATTAAGTGTAAGTAGGTGCTGTAAGTTAATTAGTGCAAACTGGTTGATTGGTATAACTTGTTAATTCTCTACCTAGTGAGGATGAAAAGAGGGAGATTTTCACACTGGTGTCTGCCAAACTTGGCCACAGTGGAGTGAAAATAATGATTTAGGTGGAGGATACTAAATGCAGTCTGATATCTTTTTGCAGCTAATATCTTTTCTTGATATCTGGAAATTTAAATGTACTTAAAAAAAGAAAAAAAATGGTTTACAGCTATTTTTTATAATATCAGTGTACAGATATTTCTTTTCTGCTAATAGAAATGTAATAGTACTTTTTCGTATGATATCAGTGCACAGATAATCTTTCGTATGATAGCAAAGCGAGGTATTTTTTAACTGTGACAAGTCAGCAGTTCTTAGAATAGCAGAAATTTCATGTTGAGCCCAGATTCAAATGGCTCAGCAGCATTTGTAAGGAATTGAGTGACTCAAAGAGGGAGTAGTTGGAAAGAGATAGACAGCTTTCTTTGTTTGTTAGAAACATTGTTTTTCTCCATTTTTTTTTATTTCATTCTATTATAGTTTGATTTTTAAAATCAATTCTCAAGAAAAGGAAAGAATGTACAGTGTTTATAATTAGTGTATCCACTTCACACACACATATATACATATTTATTGCTTAGAAAAAATAAATTCTTGTGATTAATTAGTATGAGACAGTACAAAGAAGAAAGAAAAACCATACAGTGTCTGTAATTAATGTTTACACTTCATATATGCATAGCTTCTTCATTTCATCATGAATTATATTGCATTTTATTACAATATTTTTCCTTTTTTTTTTTCTTGATGCAGTTTTTATTTATTTTAATTTGGAAATTTCAACAGGGATCAACTCAGAAAAAAAAAGCTTTAATACAGAAACAAAGTTGACAACTGTTGTCAGAAATTGTATACACATCATCGCCGGTTTTTTTCTCTTCTTGTTCTTATGATAACAGTGTACAGGCATTTTTCTTCTCGTAGCTGTAAGGACATTTTTCTTCTTGTAACTCTACAGGCATTTATCTCATCCTAACTTTTCTCATCGTAATAGTATTGGCACTTTTCCTTTGGTAACCATATGGGCATTATTCTCCTCTGGACTGTACTGGGTATTATTCTCCTCCCGGACTGTACTGGGCATTATTCTCCTCCCCGACTGTACTGGGCATTATTCTCCTCCCCGACTCTACTGGGCATTATTCTCCTCCCCGACTGTACGAGGCACCATTCCCCCCCCCCCCACTGTACGGGGCACCATTCTTCTTCCCCCCCCCAACTTTTTTCCATAACCGTACAGGTATTTTTCTCTATGGCAGTGTGGAGTGATTTTTTCCCTAACAATAGCAGTGGACAGTTATTTTTTCCCAAATGGTTTTAAATCAATTCCCCTCCCCACTGAGATATACTCCTGGCTATGATGTACAGTTTTGTTCAGTTCAACTTCTTAATATTCATTATTCATATATTGTCTTGTATTTTCTGCCAGTGTTTATGTTGTCCGCTAACTTATACGAATGTTCATTTGTGGAAACACCTTGTGGAGCATAGGGCTGCATTGTGATTTCAGTTGCTATTAGGTTTTATGGGAGCAGAGTTCCAAAGCCCATGCCCAAGATGGACTGGCTGACAGGGCTGAAGAGCTGCAAGTTACTCATAGCTGGAGGTGTGTGTGTGTGTATAGATTCTTGGCTTTCCCCTGGGGCAATAATTTGAAGTAACTCGTTTTGTTGTTTCTTTTTTCTACACTGGTAACCACTACACCACCCGCATCTCCAACCTCTGCAAATGAAAGTAAATGATCGAATCGCTTGAGCCTCGCAAATGGTTCTCCCAACCCACCAGCCAAGATTCTCCTCCCTTTGCCCGTCTGTGTGTCTGTGTGTGTCTCCGAGTACTCCTGGTCACATTCCCGAGGCTACAACCTTGAAAATTTTCATGAGTACACCATTAGGCATCATCTGAAAACTTTTTTCCTTTTTTAAGAAAAAAAGAAAAAAAGTGCTTGTTTCGTGTCTATGTTCATTTGAGACGATGCTCAAATCTTGTGCTGGCCTTTTTTTTTTTGATAATCTTTCAGATAATTAGTTCTCATACGCACACAGGCTAAGGTTAGCATTTATGTGAAGTATGGATATTATCCCTTTTATTTGTTCTTTCTTGTGTATTTATTTATTCTCTTTGTTTCCTTCTTAATTTGGACAGGGTATAAACGGAATTTGGTCACGTTTCCCAACTTGGTGCCAGTTTTCTGGTCATCATTATTAGTAACCGATGGAACATAGGCTGAAGTTAGAGAGAACAGAATAATTTACTCTCTCCATACGTCTGCTGTGCGTACCGTTGAGTATTGTTTAGTATTAACCGAGATGATGTTGTTATATTTTGTAAGTCTTGGGGGCATAAAAAATAATTTTCCACATAAACTTATAAGCGTCAGGTAGGGCAGAGTCAAATAGGTGTATTTTTGGATTCTTTCCACCTACAGAAAATGGTGTTACCTTGGCAACTTCTTATGACTGCATTTTGACATTGTATTAGTTGAGCACAAAAAACAATAATTCATCATTAAACTTTAGGGTATGAGAAAGAGTTTTACAAGAGAAAAAAAGTCGATACATCTATTTGTCATCAAGGATGAAGTTAATTGGGTGTATCTTTTTTGCATTGATATATCATATTACTGGCTTACATAGCAAAATTTTTTTTTTTTTTTCTAAGTCGTGAAGGCATATTATCTCTAATTTTTTTTTAATAAAATAATTTAAAAAGAGTTCAGGATTTTAAGGTATTATTTAAGTTGGTCTGCAACAGATAGAGGACTAAATAGGCTTCATTACTGTGGAATCAGATTCAATAACAAAAATACACCCATTTGACCCCCAAGCCCTACTTGATCAAACTCAAACTTATCTATCATTTTATTTAGCAATGGTTGATTTTCTGGTGAACCACTTCTTTTTTTTCGACTTTACCCAATGCCTAAAACTGTTCCAGTAGGCTCCAAGTAAACTGCATATATGTGCAAAATTCATATATGATTTTTATTTTCATAAAAATGAATTTGTTGAGTCGGCATTCGCTCCCACCCCAATGACAGTGATCTCTTTCTGTATGATATTAAAAGTCTGATTTACCCAACTAAATTTAAGCATGCATACTAAATTGACCCCTGGGAAGGTTTTAAAGTAAAATATATATATGGCACCACAAGACTATTAAAAACATTAATCTGCAACCATAATTTCCCTCTTTTTTAATCACCACTACCTGCAACAGATCAGTTTAAACATTGTTCCCATGTGTTTGGACATATAAATGGGTCTATCTCTCCAGACTTCGCCCCAGCCTTTACTGTTCATACTTGCAACTTGAAATTTTGCACTCATACTGTATTTTGAAAATTCTCCCCTAAAATGGATTTTTTGAGGAGGGGGTTCAATATGAATTAGAAATTTATGCTAAAAAGGTCATTAGTTTGTGCCCACTTATTTTTAAAAAAAATTCAAACTTTTCTTTTTTTTTTTTACTGATAACAGCCTAACTCCAGGCAATAGAAGAAACTTATTCATTGATCCCCCCCTATTCCAACTTTTTAATTGATCACCACTAACACAGCATATATGGTTGGCAGTGGTAAATGATTTCACGTGGAATGCAGGTTTTTTCTTTTTCTTTTTTAAGTGCATAACAGAAAATGTTGTTTTGTTCTTCCAAAAAAAAGATCCCCCTCCCTCTCCCAAAATGGATTGTTCACCTGAGAAATTTTGTAGCTTAGCCTAAATGTTGTAGCAACAACAAAAGCAATGGGATCAATGATCCAAACATCACTCGGAATTATAATGACATATCATAAGACAACATAAAAACTGTAATAGATTATACGAGTTGGCAAAATTGAGGTCATCAAAAAGTGTTTTTGATTATTTCAGACAATTTTTATATAATTTCCCTCCATTTCATACCAATTTTTCAGGAAAATCTTTTAGTTTTGAATTATTGGTTTCTGTATAATTTTACACTAACGATACATTGAAAAAGTTGTTTTGATTATTGTAGATAATTTTCATTTCATTTTGTGGTATTGAATTTGAAAAAACAGCCATTTTTTCCCTCTATTATGTAACATTTTTTTTTTACTTTCCAATCATCGATTTTCTTATGATTTTATCTTAAACATATGGAAGAAAATAATTATTTCATATGTTTCTTATTTGAGTGATTTTTGTATATTTTTGGGTACTAAGTAATAACCAAAGCTTGAAATTAGTACACTGAATCATCGGTGTACCTTTGGCCTACTGATGAGCTATCAGACTGCTGATGTTTGTGACAAATGTTGAAACATTGGCAGTTCTTTTTAAAGTTTTTTTAAGTTTTTTTTTTTTCCAGTTTCTCTCTGTGTGATGGAAAACAAATGAATAAATACACATTGGTTGTAAAAATGCATTGCTCATGACCTTACTGGAGGGAAGCATTGCAAATGATTTTATAAATTTGCCCATCTGCTTATCATATTGGAATTTGTTCCGTTTAAATGGCCTGTTTAAATATGTGTATATTGCATGGATGTTGAATCTACATCTCCAGACGGAATTCCAACTTTGACAAATAAAAATTTGGCACTGCAAAAATTGCTTAGTTAGCGCAGAGGTGTTTAAACATTTGGGCCTTTTTTGACCGATTTTTGCATCTTTTTTTGTGGTGTTTATCTACTTTTTTTTTCCTCCATTCAATGCCTTTTGGCAGTCAAACTAGCATAAAAATATATTTACAGTAGAAACACCAAGTTTCAGTCTCAGCAATTTTTTCTGCCAACACCTATGACATGGTTTGATGCGTCCATCTTGATAAAAATTGTATGGAAACATTTTGTTTTCTTTCAAGGCTGAATGACAATTCAATTTGAGTGAGATAGACATTTTTATCATTTTCATTGTTTCTTGTAACGAAAAAAAAAGTCGTCTGGATGCTTAGGAAAGAGGAAACAGTTTTCAAATATGTGATCTAGAGGAATACGTGTATTGTAAATATAAGTTGACTTTTGTTTATTTTGTAAAAGTTTTTTCCGAAATGTGGCTCTGTGGTTGATCGGGGAGTATGGGGAAGAGGTCGGTCACATGTTAACTGTCCTACTCATTGCTAGTTCCTTTCATGAAGATGTACTTTATTTCTTACACCAAAAAGAATCACCCATTACTGACATACTCTCTCAATCATCATAATACCTCATTTGCTCTATGAAGTCTGAACTATCTCCCAATGCCATCATAAACAAATTGAATAATATACTTGAAAATGAATGATGATGAAAACTTACAGTAACTGTTTCAACAAATAAGTATTCGAGGATATTGTATTATAAGCATACAGTCCTCCTCCTCCTCATCATCATCATCATCATCATCATCATCAGCCTTTTGACGTTCCTCGTTGGACATAGACCTTGCATAGGATTCGCAAGACCTCACTATTGTGTCGCAGAGCTGATACTTTCTGAACTTGTCTAGTTAGTCATGCCATCTTATGTTCTCTCAGGGATATATTTGCATGTGATATCTGATCAGATGCGTTTTGAATCGAGATGTCCAGCAGTTGTCTAATATTCTTTCAACATGGCCAGCCCATTGCCATTTGAGTTTTCTTATGGTTTCTGTTTTTTTAGTTTTTTCTAATATATTGTGCTATCTTGTGATCTCTCCACATGATGTTGAGCATGATTCTCTCCTGTGCACGTTGTATGGTTCTCGGTTTGAGGGTCAATCTTTTGGTTAGGTTTCATGTTTCTGCTCCATAGGGTGTTACCCGAAATTTTGGTGGATTCAAGCAATGCAGGCAAAACAAATGTTGTGTGATTTTTCAACAGGCTAGTGACTACTTTGACAGAGAAGATAGACACTGGGTTTGGTTCGGTAATTTTTTTTTTTTTCCCGCATGGTCAGACCTGTAACATGATAATAGCCACAATTCTCCTTCTTTGTATTTTTTTTTTTTTTTCATAGATCTTTCCTCATCATCTGTTGTCTTTTCCATCTCTCGTTTTGAGGTCACCTTTTCATAAGATGTTTTTTTTACATGTTCTCATAATCCAATTTTTCAGGGAACTGGCATTTCAAATTGGTGAACAATTTCAAGTTTTGGGAAAACCCATTAACCTGCGGGTGACTGTGATTACAGGAGGACTAAGTAAGTTTGCTATTTTTAAAAATTTTACTTCTCTTTGTGTTATTTGTTTATTTGGAACTTCCACAATTCGATCTCTCATTACAAATGACACACACATATATAGCGCAATTTATAATTCATTCTGTCTGACCAAATATGTCCATTTCTTAAATACATATATATATATAAAAAAAACACAAACACAGTCTAGAATGTTTTGTAGCTTTACACACAGAAGATGTTGCTAAAAAGTTTTTCCTCCTAGCTGTATAGAAAGTTTTTCAGTCTTGAAGCATTGAAAATGTTACTGTGTAAATTCCAACGAAAGATCTTATGAACAGAATTTTTCAGTTCTGTATATTTTATTTCTGTCATGCCAGTCAATTTTTCACTAATAATTGTTAATAAAAAAATGTTCAAAGGGACTCATTTTTACAGATTTAGATCTTATATGTGAAATTTTCTTGCAGGTAACCGTTGTTTACCTTGGATCTGTTTTGGGGATTTAAAAACAAAACAATTATTTTACCATGGCTCTCCAGCAATGCTGATCAAGCACCACCTCCTCATAAGCTATGATTCTTATATTTAGCTTGTTATTTTGTTTTAGGTTGTATCAAAATATATGTAATTTTTTATCTTATTTTGGCCATTGTCATTATGTACAGCACACACACATATATATATATATATATATATATATATATATATAAAATTAAAATTATTTATTTATTGATCTTTTGTTAGGTTTGACTATGGTGTCACAGCTTTTTTCTATTACTTCCTGGGAGAGTTTAAGTAGTTATGGGAGAGCGGCTCTCCATTGTGCTCACTCACCCATACTCTTTCTCTCATCAATCATGAAACGTCTGTGGTGAGACATTTTGCCATCTGGTGATGGGACATTGCAGAGACTTGTAGATTCATACAATTCCCAAGGACATTAGTGCAAAGTGAATGTGAGCAATCTTAGCTAAAATTCAAACTATATCCACTGATACTATTGTTCATTACTGTCGGGCAACCCTGCACTTCTATAGGGGTGACAGACTCTTATGTCTAGCTTGGGCATCTGCAAAGAGAAGGAAACTCCTGTCAAACGTACAACTTGGGAGCTTTGTTCCCATTTATGCTATCCAAGTGGACAATTGGATGTAAACTCCTGGTTTAAAGGGTAAGGCACATTGTGTTGCATCTTGAAACTTCATTGCGCTGACTGGAGGGTTATTTTGCGAATATGGCCCTGCTTTCTGAAGACCCCATAATTGTAGAAAACTCTCCCAAAATCTTTGACTATGAAGCCAAGCCAAGCCATTCATATATATATATATATATATATGTATATATATATATTAGAAATTGTCACTATGAGTTTTCAGTTTTCAAGTTGGTCTGGCTGGCTATGTATGTATGACATGTACAGGCCGTACCAATGAAGCTAGAGGGCTGGAAATTCAAACATTTACTCTTTATTTTGTGTAGAGAAAAAAAACATTCATTTGATTTTTCTTTAGATTCCCCAAAAATGGGTTTCTGGTGGAATGTTCAATTCGGAATATAAGTTTATGCTAAATTGATTCCTTAGTTTGTGTTAAGCAGCATTCACATTTGTCTCATAAAAATCAAGACTTTTTCTGATGATCACTGCCCAACAAATTGCAAGAAAAGTAAATGACTCATCAATCCCCTTTTTTTCCATTTTCTTTCTTTCAAATGATCACCTTCCACCCAAAATGCCATGCCACCAAAAGATATTGGTCACGTAAAGGTTTCTGTTAAGTGACTGACTAACCATCAGGCATTGTCTTGTGATCTCTCCATGTGATGTTGGCCACGATTCTCTCCTGTGCACGTTGTATGGTTCTCTGTTTGAGGGTCAACCTTTGAAAAAGAAGTAGATTAAGAATCAGATAAATTCTAAGATAAGTAGGACCATAGAATCAACTACTGTATACATAGTGCTATCATCAGATGTAAATGGGCTAAAAAATAATTATGAGGTTTGGTACATCTCGGCTAATGTTTGAGGCCCCAGATATTGTGTAAATATGATTATTACAGTGTGTGATTGTATAAACATTATGTATCCTTTTTTTTTTTTTTTTTTTTTTTTTTACACTAAAATAGATGTTTGAAATGCAACATTATTTTTTACAGGAAACAGTAAATATGTGAAATTTTCAAATCACCCCTGTATGTATCGGCAAATTTTAAAACTTGAGTCCATTTTTCTACCATAACAAGACCAATTTAGGGAATGTAAACTGATGTGTTAAATTTATATTCCCCTACCATGACTTGAATTCACAACCAACTGATTGCCACGAGGCTGCTTCCTTGATCAAGCTAAATTAAGTCTTAGATATTAACGAATATTCATCATTCAGATACAAACGGGCTTATTCCTTACTAATGAATAGATACATTAATACCCCAAAACATATTTATTTATAATTTTTCATTCATTATATTTACAATAAAAAAGTTGCAGTAATCGTCTTCAGGCAGAATGGAAGTTAAAATGGAGTTTTACCTTGAAGTATCCAGTCTTGTTTTTATTTTTATTTTTTGTTCCTGGGCAATAAGTGTTATTTTCTAATTGATTGTGTATCAAAAAGAATGGAAAATGTTGATCATTCCCTTCAAACTTAACTTTTTCAACCAAGATAGTGATAATTTGAAATCTAATTATTTTCAATCAGACAATGGGCAAATTCGCACATTTTCAATCACGTAAACAATTACATATGAATATCACTCTGTTGGCCTCCGAAGCAACGCTTGAATCAAATAGTTGCCATTTTATATACTTCGTACTCACGTAAGCAATTAGAAAATAACACTCACCATCCTCGAACAAAAATTGCGTTACACAGTTAAATTAATTGATGTTTAATTGATATTGATTTCATGGAAGTCGAGAGTTCAATCTTCGGGTCAGATTGTACAGGAATCATTGGAAAGTTTGTTTCAGCTAAAGAATAACTGATGGTGACAAGTTCTGATATCCTTTGAAAGACAAAAGACGGGACCAGTAAAGGAATGAGAACATACTTCACCATGGATCGGATAAAGGACTCTGTTCGGCATTCCTGGAAGGTTACTGAATTGTAACAGACAGCTGAAGAAGGCTGGAGAGTAGGATGGCCAAAATAATATTATGAAAACAAAGATTGGAAATTTGTCCAAACCAGGGGGCACTCGGAGAGTTCATGCCTATGCCATTATCAGGGGGAACTAATTGTGCATGGATCTGTCTTGTATTTGGTCACATCTTCCTCAGTCGATTGTCCATCTGTGCACAAAGTTTAATAGAAATTCATTGAGAATGTATGGAGATATTGTGTTGACAAACATGACATTTTGACAATATTATGTGGTGTCGACGTATAACTATGGCAGAGAGGAGGTGATTTTGTATGGATCCACCGTCTATTCATCAATAAAATCTCATTTAAATCTATTGAGAACTTTCGGAGATATCCTGTTGACAGATATAAGGGTATATATAAATGTTTGAAAAAAAGTAATAAAAAAAGAAAGAAAATATCTCTCAATCAAAAAAAAAAATTCTGGATATGCTCCCAAATATTATCTCTTCTTTTTACCTCCTTTACACAAAATTTCATTGAAATCCATTGTGTACTTTCGGAGATATCTTGTGGACTGATAAGATATAAAGACACTGACAAATGTATATATATATGTATATATATATATATACATACTCTCCAACTTTGTAGGTAGAAGTAACGAATCAATGTATAATAGTAATTTTATTCTAGCCTCTAAAGAATTACAAGTCAACCTGTGTGAAAAATTCATGGAGGTATTTGCATTGCTGAAATGATTCTCTAAAGAAAAGAAATTACTGCATTGACTTCAGTGGAAGAGTCCACTGTTTCAAATGGGGATAAGATATATTTCAATGTATATTATATATTTTTCTTCTAATAACTTACAAATAAAATAGTGAGAGAAAAATAATGTTTTGAGATTGTCATCTTTGTAGATAGCTAGAACTAGCTAGATTGATAGATACACTGGGGGAAAAATGTTATATTGACCAACCTGGAAAATTTTTCTTAATTTTTGACGGTTCTAACTTGTTTTTGTTTTTTCTCTCACTGATTTATATGTCAGTTATCTAAAGTAGAGAAACAAATGGCAGCAAAACAAGCGAGTGCCAACCTGGGGATTTGGCAAAATTCTGATATTTTTGATAATTGATGAATATTCTTGGTCTGAATTTCATCAAAAATCTAAAAAAAATTGCCAAAAATCTAAATATATCAACATTTTGCAAAAGAAAATCTATAGATATCTAAGCCTCATTGAAAAAAATATCTAAACTGGTATCTAATATCTAAAAACGGATTTTTATATCTAAATGAAACAAAAATATCTAAAGTTAGTAACGCTGAAAGTGAATTCTTTGGTGCGCAATGTATGTGCGATTAAAATGTTTGCTACATCTGAACACAATTATATTGAGGTCAAGTAAACCGAGGGTTCAGTAAATGAAAAAAATTATAATATAAATTTTCATAGATATATGTGAGTCTTGACAGTTTGGCTCAGTTGGTAAGACAGCCATCTAACAATCACCCTTGAATCATGGAAGGGAAATAGAGCTATTTTCATACATCGGTTTGGTTAGATGTGATGGGACAGACCAACAGTGAGGAGTTTACTCCCCTAAATTAGTTGAGGATTATTCTTGTTCTTGTTACAGGAGAAAAATATAGTTAAGTTGAATCTCTGACTTGGACTGGATTTTGACCATAATTCAACATGTGTGAATGTTTCGGACTATTGTCCTCATCTTGGTTCATCTTCTGAACATAACGTTTTGGCTGTTGACCCTACAGCCTTTGTCACGTTGGTGTCGTTGTAAGTAGTAATGTTTCATGAAGTCAAGATGGGAGATTGTTGCTGTCAGAGCCAGAGAATGAAATGTCTCTATTCCACTCTAATTTTGGGTAGAGTAGAAGTAGTTTTAAGGTCAGAACAATGACACTAACATCTTTGACATGAAAAAATGGTAAACAACATTGTTCTGACCTTACAACAGTCCGAAAACATTTATACATAATAATAATTCCTTATCTAGAAAATTCAGACAGAAATAATTCAATTTATTACTAAATTATTAGCCAAAAAGCTAAGGTTAATTGTTTGGAGATATTAAGAATGTTTTTTTCAAATTGTCTCCTCACTCAGAATCCCTTCCATCTTGTCAGCTGACTAGGGTTGAACAGACCACTGATTGCCATATTGTGTAAACAAAATCAGAGTCTAAAGAAACTTTGAGATGCAAAACTTTTTCCTGATTCTTTGAAGAAAGATCTTCTGCCATAATGAGGAACTTTTCCCAAAAAAGTGTTTTTCAATGTTAAGCCTTTTGGCCAGTTTTCTTATTTTTCTGATATTTTTTTTTTCAAAATGACTTTTTTTTTTTCATTCTTAAATATGAGTAACTTTTTTTTTGGTCTCTCTTTATTTTGTGGATGTGTGTGCCTGTTTTGTTTTTATGTGTTTTTTTTTTTTTTTTTTTTCAAATCAATGGTCATTGACATGACTAATATTAAGGAAGAGACAACATTGCTTTTTTTGTTTTTTTTTGTTTTGTATGGTTGACGTATGTCTTCTGCATAAATGAGGTACGTGTTTTGCTATGATGTCTCGGACTGCTGTCTTTTCTCTGATATATTATGCTGTCTTATGATCTCTCCTTGTGAGGTTGAGCACAATTCTCTCATGTGCATGTTGCATGGTTCTGAGTTTGAGGATCAATCTTGTAGGCTCCATGTTTCAGCTCATTATATGACTCTTGGTAGGATACATTGGTTGTATAACCTTCTTTTAGAGTCTAGTGGGATTTTCTTGTTATCAAAAGTCGAGGTTGCTCTACCAAAAACTTGCCAACCTAGTGTGATTCTTCGCTTGATTTCTTCTTCTTTTGATGACTTCATGGGGACTTGCTATCCTAGGTATATGTAATGGTCTACTTTCTCAAGCTCAGCATTTTCGATTTCGATCTCGATTGTTGTGTATCCTCAACATGCTTGCATTACATTTCTTTTACTGAAGTTCATGTGGAGGCCAACCTTCTTGTTTGCTTCATTTAGTCTTTCTAACATTATTTGGAGATCGTGAAGGTTCTTAGCAAAGAGGACAATGTTGTCAGCAAATCTGAGGTTACTTATGTATTCTCTGTTTATCCTGATTCCTTTGTGTTCCTACTCTAAATTTTGGAAGATCATCTCAAGGCAGGCTATGAAGAGTTCGGATGAGCTGGTGTCACATTGTTTCACTCATTTTTTAGTTGAAAGGGTTCAGTCTTCATGCAGCCTGATTAAGGAACTGCTTTTTGGATAGATCTGTGTCAGTGCTCTGGTAAATGAGGGGTCTACACCTTGTTGTATTATTGCATCAATGAATTCAGGGATTTCCACTGAATCAAAAGTCTTTTTAAAGTCAACAAATGCTGCAGTTAGTGGCATTCTATATTCTGCTGCTTTCTCTTTTAGTTGGTTTATTGAATGGAGATGGTCTATGGTTGAGTAGCTTTTTCTGAAGCCAGCTTGTTCCTGTGGTTGGTTTTCATCTAGGATTTTGGTGATCACATAGGTGAAGAGCTTGCAGATGCAGTTGAGTGGGTTTATTGGCATATGGTTGTTGAGGTCTTAGGTTTTTCCTATGGTGATTCCATCTTGAAGATTTTGATTTAATGATACGATTCTGTTTTCCAGCTTGATAGAAAACACCTTCTAGAAGGGAGTTTCAAAAGCCAATGAGAACTAGCATTTCAAGGGAAATTATGAATCACTACACCACGCTGCTTTTTACTTTGTAAATTAAGCAGTGGTTGTGGTAAAATCAAGTTACCTTGTTAGAAATACTCCTAGTATGGTTTGGATCTTGAATTTATGATTTAAAATGAAAAAAGCACTATTAGTCATCAGTGATAGGGTGATTGAGCAATATTTAGAAGAAAAGGTGATCAATGAATAAGTTACATGTCTTGGGCTGTGATCACTAAAATGTTGAACTGCCAACCATGTAATTGAATAAATAAATAAAATGAGGGTCGTGTAGGAGACTTGAACCTGTGACCATCCGGAATCTGTCTTAATGCGTGCAATTTAAGTACGCTATTTCAGACACCTACTCACCTGCTCAGCAAGAGTGTTTCTAGCTCAGTCGGTAAAGTAAAGGCATATTAAGATTGCTGGTAGACACAGGTTCAAGTCCCAAGCAACACTCATTTTCTGTATTCATCTATGTGGTCAGCTGTCTGATTTTGTACGTGGTTAACACCGGTGCCGGATGAAATGTTTCCTAATAAAATGTCTCTATATTGATGTAGAGATGAGTAAAAAGTAAGGATAAGTCACACCAGTTGGAGATTATAGAATATTTTGTAAAAAGGGTTTGTGTTGATAGTTTTCTTTCTGTAATTTTCTTAAAAAGGGTTTGTGTTTATTGGTTTCTCAATTATTAACACAAACTCTTTTTACGAAATACCCAAGTTATTGAATATCAAATAATCTCCAGCTTATGTGGCTCTTCCTTATTTTCTACTTTTCTTTATCTATCCATCTATCTTTTTTATACATTTTTATATTGGATGAATAGCTCATTACTTCAACTATTTCACATCTACCTTAGGCTGGTGACTCTCCTTTGGAATTAGCTGTCACTTCAGTTGATGATTTGGTTTTTTGCTTTGGATCAGAAAGAAATTCTCCAAGATGGAGATGATCAGCTAAAGTTTTTGTTTTTATATTCTTCCGAGAGAAGTTGAGGATTATAACATGCAAGAAGATATTTCTGACTTCATTAGAAAAAAAATTAAGAATTCCTTAAAAGTTTTTTTTTTTTTTGATGTTACCTAAATCTCCATCAAGATCTGTACTCTCTAAAATGCATCTATGCACGCATGCACCCACTCACGTATATATATATATATATATATATATATATATATATATATATATATATATATATATATATATTCTCTTATACAGGTTTCATTGATCAGTATCGACATTTCTCATCTATTTGATTTTCTAGTGAGCTTCTTCAATTTCCGGACATTTTTTATTGCCACTGTGAAGGAGTGTATGAATTTCCCTAAATTCGTGTTTTATCTGAGGTTTTTAGTTATCCTATTTTGACTATCACTGGTCTTTCTCATGGTTCCTTTTCAAGTCACAGAGCTGTTATTTGTATATATATGTGTGTGTGTGTGTATACATACATACATACATACATACATATATATATATATATATATATATATATATATATATATATATATATATATTTGGTGAAAAAAGGACAATCTGGAAACCCAACTAAATATCAGTATAAGTTATTGATTTATTTGTGATGATATTTTGCTAGTGGTCGGCTTCAGTGAACGGAGAATGATGCAATGATGGCCCAGAATCCAGAATTTCCTTTTTTCACCGTAATGTCTGATGCACGTACATGAAATAACCCTTCTGTCTGCATAATGAGATTTCAAGGTGAAGTGTAACATATATGTGTATATATATATATATATATATATGACGACTTAGTTCCATGAAGATTTTCCATGTCTTTATTGGTCCAAAGTGGGCGGTGTCTGCGTGAAAATAGCCCAAAAGGCTGTGTAACAATGGGGGCAAGGTTCCTAGGTCCAGTACTGGTAGCTTTTGTTGGAGTTTCCTTCTCCTTGCAGATACCAAGTTTGATGTTGAGGTCTGCTTTTCCTCCGAGGGAGTATTCCAAGAGTGTAGCTAATGTGCTCTATTGGAACTGAAGTCCTTGACACACTGCTGATAGCAGAAACCAACAAGAAAAAGGACATTGGCTTTTTTGTTTTATGTTCAGAACATCATTTGAGTTGGTAGGACAACATTAAAACTAACCAAAATTCATCATCATCAGCCTTTTAGCATCCGTCCCTGGACAATGACTTTCCCAAGTGATCAGTTGACAGTTCACTTACCGACTGAGCCAGACTCACAAGTTTCGCATAACTACCAAATTTTATGTTACTGATATGTAAGAGCTTATATCATTCTAATAAATACATTAATACAGAAAAAAAAAATCTTATTATCCCTTTACATTACATATACAATATGCAAGTTGCAATAATCATCTTGAGTTAGTATAGAAGTAGACGTGAAGTTTGACCCTGAAGCAGTCAGGCTTGTTTTGAATTATTTTCAAACTTGCTACCTGGGCTGGATTAGCCTGTACGCAAACTATGCCATGGTGCAGGGTCCGAGACATTGAAGGAGTCTGCAAATAAATAGCAATAGGAAGTAATGTAACCTTCTCAGTAACATTCAAAACCATCATTGATTGGGGTTCTCAGAATAAGTTCTGACAAAAGTCTTTGTTTTAAATATTTCTAGATATCTTATGCTGATGCTTCTATATGAATTTCCCCATCAATAAACTATTTTGTTTCAGTATAAACTTACTGTTCAGATCTCATATAATAATAATACTTTAATAGGGTAGGCCCAAAAATTATGTTTGGCAAAGGGCCCATTGTGGTCTTGAAGCAGCCCTGCTTATTACCTAAAGAAGTCATTATAAACTTGAAAAGAAGATATTGAAGTTAATTCAAAGTGAATGTATGTAACCAGAAGATAGATAAATTAGCATCTCAAGGAATTTCGATAAAAACTTTGTTTCGTTTTTTTTTTTTGTGAGTGCTTCAAAAGAGTAAGTGTTCACGATGATTGAATTGAAGTTTTTTGTTGACAGTGAATTAAGATGAGGATTTATTTTTATATCTGTCCCTATTCTGTAGCGCTAGTTTCCTCGGACCAACTGTAGAATCCAGATCCCAAATTTGATTAGTCAGGAGCGCAAATTTTCAGATTACAATATAATCAAAATTTGATTCGATTTAATCAAAACAAAGGTGTAATGTACTATTTAAATCTGCACTTGGAAGAATATTGTTAAGAAATAATATAATGAAACTTGAAGTAATGTGTTGTTTTTTTTTGTTTGTTTTTTTTAAGTACTTTTGGGGGTCACTATTGGTTATTTTAGACCAACAATGCCCAAATCTCATGCTGATGTTTTTTTAGACAAAAGATCTATTACTTATAGATAATTTTCTAGATGCATGATTAATTCTGATTCACGCACGGGCTATTGAGATTCATTCATGTGAGGTATGGATATTGAATTGAATTTTGATTATGGTGTAATCTAAAAATATGCACTTTAGACTTGAATCGATTGTAGGATCCAAATTCAATGTTTGATCTGGTTCCTGATATCCAAAGCTTACCTACACAGGTAGGTTTTCATCATCATTGCTGACATTCATACCACGAATACTGTCCCCTAAGAATGCACACTGCGACATGTTCTCCACGGAGGATCATGTGCTTGAAAAAGGGTCTGTGTGCATAGTCCAGTGCCTGTTTGTTCTCTTATTTGCTGGCACAGCACAAGCTTAGATGGCCACAGAATAATCTTGTTACTACAGACAGCACCTGTTTTTTTTCCAGACAGTCACCTATCTAGGTAATGATCAGGCTTGACATCATTTAGCATCAGTAATCGTACGAGAACCTGGTATATCCCATAATCATGTTGTTGCATGACACTTGGTATTCCCAGTCGCCCATCTACCAGGTGACCCCAAAACCCAAAGGATTAGGCAGACTGTGATTGCTAAAATTAAAACCTAAAATGCTTTCCAAATCTGTTCAGAGTTACTGTCTGTTAAATAACTCAACGATTAACCTTATTTAGTTCTGGAGATCACAGAGATTTCAGCAAGACGAGTCATTGTTATATTTTAGCGACTATAGTCCCCCAAACTGACCTTTTTGGGGTGGGTCGCCCGTTAGGTGATGACCATGTTTGACATCTCTTAACTTCAGTGATCATACAAGAACCAGTATATCCTGCGTGATTTGTCTGAATTGGTAGGATATAATCGTTCGATAAAATATGTTGACAGCACCGTCTGACCAGTGGTCAAGGTTTATGGAGATGCTGTCCTAATAATTCATAACGATCGTAGGGTAATGAATTACAAAATATCATAGCAATAAACTCACCATTTAATGTCAATTAGTTGGGCTAGCTCAGGATGTATCCAGCTTGGCCATTTTCATATCCAGGTTAGGCGGCATGTTGACAAACATGTTGTAAATACAGAACTTTCTGTCATAGAGTTTTATTTATCACGTTTATGTCTTTATTATCTTCTAATTTGTCCCAGCATGGACCAGTCCACTCGGCTACTGCAAAGCAGTACAGATATGGGTTGGGAGGGGTTAGTCACTCGGATTATTACACTGTCCACTTCCTGACTGCATGGCCCCATTGTTTTTATTATTGGCATGTGTTAGAGTTGTCAGCACCTATTTTCATTAAATAGTTGATTCCATGTGGCGGTCAGAAGGGCTTGGGTACAAAATTGTATAGATCTATTCCTCTTTTTTTTTCTCTTTATGCTATTGTCCATAACATTATGAATAATATTCTATTCAAGTCAGTTTTATATAGGGGAGTGACCGGTGATGATTAGTCTTGTCCAATAAAGTTCTTTAATTATTAATATCATCATTATTATTAAGTACACCGTAGATCCGTTATAATGCACCTTGATATAATGCAGAATCACTTATAATGTAGTTTGAGCATGGATCTCAATTTTCAAAACAATGAATTTTGCTATCAAATCAATAGCTAGATGCAAAAATAGAAAGTCCTTAATTGAATTCGGTTACTCCGAGTGTAAAAAGGAAATGAAGTTGACAAAAATATTTGATGGTCAATAATTGAAACTCTTTACCCTTTTCATCTGTTGCTAAAAAGATTACTTGTCAAATTCCTGCTCTAGACACTAGCTACATATATATCTAAGTTTTGTCAAAATTTGACTTTTTTGTGAAATGCCTTGATGTAAGATTTTAGAAATATTCATTTCTGTCTTTCGTCCGGACTAACCCCACCCTAGCATAGTTTTCTCTTCATTTCTGCTAGAATTATGAGGGTTGAAGTTAGGGTGGGGGTCGGGACTTGGATAAAGAATCGTAAAAAAAAAATGGAAAATTCATTATAACACAGACTCACACAACACAGTATAATGCAGTTTACCTGTGCTTAAAATGATGGCATTTATGAAATATATTGATACACATTGCATTTTATAGACGTGGATAATAGAGATTTGTATTGCAGTCAATTGGGAGAATAGCAAGCGGATTTTTTTTTCTCATCTTGTCAATTGTATCCCTTAGCATGACAGAAGACATCTGCACATTGTTAATCATTATGTGTGAATTTTGGGCTAGAATTTTTTGGTTGCTTTTTATCACAACTTGATCATTCCGGCAATATTTTTCATTTTCACTCTTAATCTTTGAATAGTTATCCAATGAAATTGTGTTGACATCATCTGAACTTTGGAAACTAAAGTCATATTGAATCTGGGGAATAATGAAAACTTTATTCTTGAAATGAATATTACTCATTATTTTTTTTCTCCAAATCCCAAAACTGATCACTTTTTTTCTCCTGAATCAGAAAGTTATGATGTATTTTATTGAATAATTATTTTTTTCAATATTTATTTCCTCTTCCCAGATATGACGAACCAGGGTCTGAAGTTGAGTGAACAACCACATATTGTCGTTACCACACCCGGACGATTAGCAGATCATTTAGAGAGCTGTAAAACTTTTAACTTCAAGAGGCTTAGGTTTCTGGTAAGTCCCTTTCCTTTAAAAAGAAATTTGAAAAAAATGGATTTACGTTGATCACTGTGAAAATGAGAAAATAAATTAGATTTCATTATTATAAACAAGCCTGTCAGCTGCAAGGTCGAACTCTGCTCTTCCTATTCTAATGGGAGATGATTACTGTAACCTTTGTATTGTATATATAATTAATTAATTTGTAGGTATATTGGACCTCAGTTTAGTTTGGTTAAGAGACCTGTCTCCCAATCACATAGTCGTGATTTCAAATAACGGTAGGTAAATGTTAATTTTTTTCATATAAGTTTGGTTTAACATGACATGATAGACAAACAGTGAAGAGTTTACTGCCCTGAATTGTGTGAGGATTATTCTTGTTGTTACAGGAAGAAAAACAAGGTCAACTCCAACTTGCAATGATGTAGGTGAATTTATTTTATCCTTCTAGCTTCAAGTGATGGAAAATTTATTTCTTCCTTTTTTTCCAAAAAACCCCAAAAAATAACATGGTAAGTCAGCTGAACAAAATTTATAAAAGCCGGTCTGGTTAGTCACTCAGTAGAACCGTCACATGACAAATATTTTTTGACTGCATGTTGTCTTGGAGGGGTGATCAATGAAAAATTTTAGAAAGAGGGGTGATCGATGAATAAGTTACTTCTCTTGCCTTTTGTTGGGCAGTGATTGCTGGGAAAAGTCAGTATCAGAAAAAAAAAAAAACTAGTATGAATGCTACCAGATACAAACTGAAGGATCAATTTATGATAAACTGTCAATTTTGAATTCAGCCCCCCCCCCCCTGCTGGACTAAGAACTCTTTCTAGGAAGGAATTTTCAAGAAACTTTTTTCTTAAAATAACAATGAGTAAATATTTGAATTTTCAGCGCCATTGGTAAAGCCTGTGTGATAGGTAGATTGATAGCTGGCCAACCAACCTCATCTAACAGAAACTTTTGTTGGCAGTTTTGTCTGAGGATTCCACCAAGACGCTCTATCAATCCATAATAAGTAGAGTAGTGATATCTGTACTAATTGCAAATTTGGTTCTCAGTATGAAAAGATAAGGATATTAGTATGTACAAACTGGTGTAAGCCAGCAATTTTGCTCTACACTGATAGCAAACCATAGTGGTCCCATGAAATTCTGAATTCTATAAATCAGAAACTGCCATCCAAATCCGTCCACCAGCCAACAAGGGTTTCTATTGCTTTTAAGTGGTTCTACCTGACTGGCTATCCAGCAGTTTATCTATCTATTACATGTACTGACCTCACTAATAGAGCTAGAGAGCTGAAAATATGAACATATCCTCCTGAATTTGTACAGAAGGGACTTTTTAATGATCACCAGCATCATGGCATGCTGCCAAAAGATGTTGGTCTCGTGATGGTTCCTATTGAGTGACTCACCAGAGCTGTTTAGATATTAGTTCATCATTGAGAGAGGTATTCATGCTAATCTTAGGCTGGCACAAGACCATAAGTGTAAGGTTTGTAGTTAGGATCGAATCAACTACAGTAGTAAAGTTTTACCACATAAGTTGCTAACCATTGTTCCCAGTGAGGTGCTAAGTTCAGTATGAAGAATTCCTTGAACCAGTGTTTCCCCAAAGTGGGTTCCACACACAAAAAAAATTCTTGGGACTTTTATATGATCACCATCAAACCAAGGACGAGCAAATTACTGATCACCAATTTTTTAATTGATCACCTTCTGAATGTCATACTGATAAGAGACGTTGATCATGTTGGACTGTTTCTATTGAGTGACTAACCCTTTTTTTCATGATTTTAACAAAAAATCGTCCTTGAAATATTCGATTATAACGAATCCATTGGAAATAAATCCTGGATGAGGGGAAACAGGTGGGAGTGGTGAATGGCATAACGGTTACCGTCCTGGAAACCAGGATCGGCAGACCAAGTTCAATTTTCATCAAGGTTTGGAAAAGGTATGAATCTATTTTTCCCTCTAGTTATATTAAAACAGCACTGCAGTTGGAGCTCTTTAGCTCTGTAAGAGCTTATTGTGATAGAAAAAAAAACCTACAGCTTTGCAGTTGCCATAGCTGGTGCCGAGCCTGGATAAACGGATGGTTTGGGTGTGGCTACTGCACCCCTGTAGAAGTCTACTTACTACTGCAGCAGAGTGGTTGCAGCCCTATGCTCCTCAAGAAGTCTGCTGGAATAAACACAAGAAGAAGAAGAAAAATGGAAATAAAAAGCCATTGTCTTTTCTGGCTTCGTTGGCATTCTGTTGATGACGACCAATTGTGCTTTTGCATGCTTGCCTGCAGTTGCACACTTCAAAGGAACGGCATGCATCGCTGGATTTTGGTGAGGGGGAAGTGTTACTTTGCACCTCCCATGGAGAATTGCAAGCAGGAATGATTTTTCAAACCAAATTTCCTCTCGAGAGCTCAGAAGCCATTTTGTCTTGTTGTTTGTAGAGCAATTGCAAACTGATTTATCTCTGATTTGAAGAGAAGGCTCTTTGAACATTGGAAAGGACTTTCACTTTCACTTTTTTCCATAAGGTCTCTTTTTTTTTCTTTTTTAAGCTTTTTAATTCTCTTGATCCTTTCTATTTTTTTTCTTACCTTCTATACCTTTCCCCATCCCTCTCTCACTCACTCACCTGTCCTTTCTCTCTCTCTGTTTTCCCTCCTTTTTATTTTTCCGTTTTCTCCTTCAGTACAACTTTCTCTTATAACCGTCTTAGAGACTGTCAATATAGGTCTCTTCAGTTCTCCAGTTGGTCCGGCTGGCTGTATGTGTATGCATTTATATATGTATTATGCATACAGGCTGTACCAAATGTGCTGGAGGGCTGAAAAATTTTACATTTACTCCAAATATTTCTTTTTGTTTTTTGTTTTTTTTCACCCCCACCCAATAGTTTTTTTTAGTGGGTGTTCTAATTTACAATATAAATTCATGCTTAATTGGTCACTGAAGTGTGCCCACTTGTTTTTTTCAAAAATTCAACCATTTTAGTGAACCAGCAAAAGATGAGAAGTAATTTATCACTCCTGGCCATACTGTTTTTTCTACAGACTTGAAAGTGGGTAACAAGCACTTCATTAGACTCCTCCTAGGAATGTTTATTTTTTATTTTTGGGGAAAAAAGCTTTTTGGAGCTCAATTTTGACAGGTTTGATAATGGCATATAGATTCTCCGGAATGTTTTAGATGTTATCCAGTGGAAAACACCGGTAATGTCATGAATAGAAATTGTTGTGACCATATTTACTCTTCTATGGAATTTTTTTTTTTTCCCTTATGATTTGAAATTTTGCACTAATACATAAGGTATCACCAGGTGCTCTACTATTTACCAATAACTAGGGGTGGAGTGGATATATGCCTTTCCCAAGGGAATCAGTGCTAAGTGAACGTATTTTTCTTTGTCAGTAACTTTTGAAACTGAAATTTTTGAAATCAACTATTTTTAAATGGTTGAAAGTGGCTAGATTTTTGCTGTTTAAGTGTTGATCTCGAACTTGATTTACCATTTTTCGGTAGCTTTTCGTTCGAGGTATCGAAGCTGATTTCAGCATGGCTAAAAGTATAATTATACAGAATATTGATCAGTTATTAATCCAATAATGAAAAATAAGTCAATTGGTTCCGTCTTTGGTCTTCGAAATTCTTTCAAACAATCCAACATCTTTTCTACCAAAAAGACCAACGAACTCTTGTTATTTATTTTCCCAAAAGCAAAAAATTTGCTCCCATGACTCTTAGTTTAGAGCCAATATGGCCTGTAATTAGGGTTAAGGTTAGGGTTTTGGCTTAGTTGGTAGGCTGGGGTTAGTGCTTTTAATTTTGCTATTTATTGGTGTTATTTTGACTTCATATTATTCAAAAGTAACATTAATATAAAAGAAATTAAATCTACCAAGTTACCTGGAAATAAAATACACCCAATAACTATTCTCAAAACTTGCTGCTTTTAGTCCCTTGAAAATTGCCAGTTTCGAAATGGCAATACCTGAAGCATTAGTGCAAGGGGAGCCCAAGTTTACTCCAGTATTCACCTGATAGTTCACCTGTCCAGAATTAGGCAGCAATGTGTCTGCCAGTGTCAGGTTCATTGCAGCTGACCAGTGGTTCTTAACCATTTTTTTTTTTTGTCCATGAAACCCTTTTCCCCTTATTTCAGGACATTCTGCTCCCTGACTCAAAAACTGAATTCTATTATTGTAGTTGGAAAAATCAACAATTTTAATGCCAATCTGTTTTTCTGCCTTCCTAAAATTGCCTCAAAAGGGGGGGGGGATTCCCCCATTGGTTGAGAACCTCCGGTTTCAATAGCATATACGATACACAACTCTTCTTTCAAACAAGAGCCTCTACTCAATAACATGTGAACAATTCCAGTGTATTTTATTATGTGAATCAAATTTTTGTAAACTAGCCATAGCATATAACTTCAAAGCTTTTTTCAGACAGTTGACTTTGTCAGATATTCTTTTTTTCTCTTCTGTTATATCCACTCAGGTTGCAATGAAAACATGGACCAAATCGTCTTCTGTAGGTTTTCCTGCTTCTCAATTCAAAATGGCCCAGGCACTGATTTGGCTTTTAGTTACTTCATACCTTTTTTTTTCTTTTTGCATCTGACATCCTTGACTCTTGTCTTCATTCAGATTACTTTAAGTGAATAAGTCCATCCTGTACTAAAGTGGATATATACTTTTTTCAAATTGATATTCCCTGCACAGTGCTTTATCTTCAACTCATTCAGGCCGGGAGTGTGCATATGTGCGCTTTAAATTTTGCGGCCATTCTGAATATGTAACGAGTCACATGACCATTATATTTGCCATAAATGAAATCCTTATCTTGTAACCTTCGAAATGATATATGACTTCCCAGGCCATTCTTGGAGATTGGGAAAACTTGAATCCAACCATTATGTCCTTGCTCTGTAACCCTTAAAAAAAACCCCCCAGGCCTGAATGAGTTGAATCAGTAATGCTCTAAATTATTTCCCACTTGTATGGATTCAAAACCTCTGGTTTCTCTCTGTTTCTTCTCTCTTTTTATAAATGATTTTTTTATAAATCTTTTTTGTTTTCTTTACTCTGTCTTCCATTTTCTTCCTTCTTTTACATCTTGTGTGTTTCTGCGGTTCTCTCCCTCCCTCCCTATCTCCGTCTCTACCTCCCTCCCTCCCTATCTCCGTCTCTACCTCCCTCCCTCCCTCCCTATCTCCGTCTCTACCTCCCTCCCTCCCTCCCTATCTCCGTCTCTACCTCCCTCCCTCCCTATCTCTGTCTCTACCTCCCTCCCTCCCTATCTCTGTCTCTACCTCCCTCCCTCCCTATCTCCGTCTCTACCTCCCTCCCTCCCTATCTCCGTCTCTACCTCCCTCCCTATCTCCGTCTCTCCCTCCCTCCCTCCCTCCCTATCTCCGTCTCTACCTCCCTCCCTCCCTCCCTCCCTATCTCCGTCTCTACCTCCCTCCCTATCTCCGTCTCTACCTCCCTCCCTATCTCCGTCTCTACCTCCCTCCCTCCCTCCCTCCCTATCTCCGTCTCTACCTCCCTCCCTATCTCCGTCTCTACCTCCCTCCCTATCTCCGTCTCTCCCTCCCTCCCTATCTCCGTCTCTCCCTCCCTCCCTATCTCCGTCTCTCCCTCCCTCCCTATCTCCGTCTCTCCCTCCCTCCCTATCTCCGTCTCTCCCTCCCTCCCTATCTCCGTCTCTCCCTCCCTCCCTATCTCCGTCTCTCCCTCCCTCCCTATCTCCGTCTCTCCCTCCCTCCCTATCTCCGTCTCTCCCTCCCTCCCTATCTCCGTCTCTCCCCCCCCTTTCCCTTTTTCCCCCTTATCATTTAAAGTTTCTTTCCCTTTTTTAACCTTTTAGCAAATTTCTCCGGGTTGACTATTTGTGTGCGAAAAAGTGTACCATTCCTTTTCCTATCATTTCTCTTGGAATTTTTATATTTTCCCTATCCAGCCTCCATGTTTTTTTTTGTTGTTTTTTTGTCACCAAATATTTTGACTCTTTCTCTAAAGGTTAAGTGTTTCTGTTGTCTGTGCGATGTGTTTGTTATCTCTGTTTCAGAACCACTTTTAACTTCCCTTTGAAGTCAGCAGACTTCCAGGCATTGTTCTCAACGTTAGTAACCTGGTCTGATTACGTGTTGTTTTTTTTTTTCTTTTTTTTTTTTTTTTTCGATAATTTTTACCGATTGTATATTTCCCATCTCTGTCAAGAGATTTTCCCTGTATGACGGCAGTGTGTAGGGTTTAGGAGATATAAGCAATAATATCAACATGGCTATTGTCAAGTGAATATCAAGGGAAGACATGTCTGGTTAGTCACTGAGTAGAAACCATCTGAATACTCTATAAGGTCTGATCAATTGAAATGATTGGAAAATTGTTTACTTTTCATTTCTTTTGTCAAGCTTGGATCTCTAAAAGTCTGAATTTTCAAAAAAACAAGCATCAACGCTACCAGACATAAACTAAGGGACCAATATAGTATAAATTCAGATTGTAAATTGAGAACCCTGTTAAAATATGGAAGGAGGGGGAAATCCTGTCTCATCATCATTGCTAAATGTAGGAAATACCATAGATGTCGATGAATAAGTTGACCCCAAAACTAAGTTTTTAATTCAAGTTTAGTTAAATATTTGCCTCTCAAACATAAGGCAACACAGAGTCAAGTTCAATGGGTCTTGACCAGTGGTCGTCAACCTGGATGATACCGCCCTCTCGTGGGCAATTTGAGCTTTTAAGTGGGCGACACTGATTACTTGGTTACAAGGTATGGCTGTATTTATTGCAATAACATCTTTCGAATTTGCAAATCACTACTTTTTTTTTTTTTTTTTTTAAATTTATTTTGACTAACAGTGTTATTACAAAGACCTCAAACCAAAACTGTGGTTTTTATTCTTATTATTGTCTTGATTTATGATGAATACATTGTATATTTACTGTTTAAAGCCAATGTATGAGTTTTTGGAGTGTGTCTCTGGAAATGAAATCCACATAGTTTTAGCCATGTTTGATAAATCCAGCCACTTTTGACCAATTCAAATGGCCAATATGTGGCCAAGTAGATTTTAAGTATTTGTGGGTGGTACTGATATTTTACCCTCATTGAAGTTTCAAAAGTGGACGTTAGGTGTAAAAAGTCTGATGATGTCTGGTATCAATTTCAAATTCTTTATTTTACAATTCCCTCTGAATGTAGACATACAATACTGATGACAATGATGAATAGAAATCAAAAAACTTACAAAAACCTCTCAAAACAGGACTGATTAGGTCATATGAGGGTAAGGGAACTGTACAGAGGAGGAGCCCCTTAAATGGATGAACGTAAGAGAAGAGTGCCCTCCCTTCTCTGTCCTAAAATCTTAAATTATATAATCAGATTCCAGAATTTGGAATACAGAGAAATAATAGTTGTTTTTGAATGAATATTTAGAGGGAGAATTTTTGATTGAAATAGGTAGGTCATTCCTTAGATTGGCACCAAGTCAATGATTTGATTTCAATCTATATTGTAGACTGTTCTTATGAACTAAAAACAAAAAGGTTAATAAGATCTTTTGAGGCCATGGTTTGCAACCATTTTTGGTGATGAGCCGGAATCAAAATATTTCTATGTTTTGTGGGCCAGAGGGAATATGAAATGATATGATGATCATACAAGCTAATCAGAAATTGCGGACATTGTTTTCTTCAGTTTTTGAGTTTGTCTGGCTGCCTACGTATATGTGTATGTGTGTATATGTATATATATATGTATATATATATATATATATATATACATATATATCTCACATACAGGCCACACCAATGAACTTAGTGCTGAAAATTCTCACATTTACTCCTTATTATGTCTAGAAATTTTTGTTGTTGTTTTTGGACCCTCCCGCAGGTTTCTAGTCAAGGGGTCTAATTTTCAATGTGAGTTTGTGCTAAATTGGTCACTTGATTTTGTCTGACGGGAACGCCTACTGTTAAAACATTTTAGCTTTGAAAGATTGATTCTTTTCGGGGCCACTGCTAGAATGAGACTTTTCTCTGATTTCTCGATACATAACTTCATTCTTTGCTGAGCAAAGACAGACAAGGAACATGAAGAATGTTTCAATGCAACGTTGTATAATCAATTCAGTTGGTGCATCAGATGGCATGAAGCTGCGGGCAATACTTTGCCGACTTCTGAATTTGGAGGGGGGCAGAAAATTTATGCCTAAAAAGTCTACTTATATGCATATATACAGTAACAATATAAAAGGTGTTTACAAAAGAAAGAGACACTTCCAAAAGTTTATTAAAAGCAAAAATATTCAAGATATTGACACTCATGTTGTACTGTTTTGTAGAGAAAAATTTGAAAGTTTATTATTTTAACTCAGTCGCTTGATGTGCCTATTTTCTATTTGTATTATTGAAGTTTTTGTTTTTTATTTTTGCTTGAAAAAAATCTTATGTCAGCACTAACAGACACGCCTAAAATCTTGCGAATTCCCATGAGTAGTCCACTAGATCTTCTAAAAACTTTTTTAATTTTTAAATTGGAAAGAAAAAAATTTTTTTATTTCTTTTACCTTCTAAAATCTTGTGCTAGTGCCACCGGGCACAAGATTTGCACCAGATCTTGAAAATCTGCATGAGTTCTCCAGTAGATATCTGAAAACAGTTTCTTTTAGACGTTTAGAAATGGAAACTCTCTCAATCTTGTGTCAGGACACATCTTTAGGTGTAGAATATTGCTGGAATAAACTTCAAGTGTTTCTCTATAAAACTGCATGACAAGCTGATCGTCAATGTTTTAAATAGTTTTACTTTAATAAATATTTGGAACCGTCTATTTCTTTTGTAAACACTCTATATAATTTTTGTTTATCATTTTTTTTGCATATGCCCTCCCCGAATGCTTCCTTGGTTGTTATTGTTTTCATGCTCCTCATTCTCATCTATTATTTTTTTTTACGGTATCTCGTTAGCTTGTTTTTTGATTCTTGTTTTTTTCTCTAGTTCACTGTTTTATGGGTGAATTATTTGATTAAAAGTTTGCCGAGCTGTCACAGAGCAAGTGACATAACATTCAGAGAAATTTTCTCTTCTCTTGTTTTTGATAATGTCACAAAAATAAAAAATAAATCTTTGAATGATTAAAATAAAAAATAAAAAAATGGATTCTTAAAAATAACATTTAGGTTAACTCTGTGTTTATTTTTTTTACCTTTTCTTTTTCCCTCTCCTCTTTCTGAGCAAAGAGATAAAAATTCTGTTTTCACTCTAGTTAAAGAATGTTACAGAAAGACATTCTTGTTCACTGATTTTTTTTCTCTATAAAACATTGATACTGTCAATATCCTTTTTGTCAATTAAAAACAAACAAATCTCCATTCTCTTTTGCAGACGATCGTTAATTTGTAAGAAAAAAAAAAAGAATTTGTCCATATTCTTCCATTTCTATTCCTTTCCCTCCTTTGAGAAACCATCAGCAATAACTGTCAAGATGATTTCTTCAGTTTTTTAATGGGTCTGGTTGGCTATATATATATATGTGTATATATATATATATATATATATATATATCTTGTTTACATACTAGCTGCACCAATGGTAATTGAAGGCTGATAATTTTGACATTTGCTCTTTTGATTTTTTGAAAATTCCCTCCTTTTTCTATTTGAGGTTCGATTTACTATGTAAGTTTATGATAAATTGGTCTCTTAGTTTGTGGCCAATATCATTCACACTAATATTTATTTACGAATTGTTCCCACCTTTTCCCAATTTTCTGATTGATCACCCCCAACTCAGCACGCTGCCAAAAGAGGTGGTTCATGTGATGGTATCTATTGATTGATCAACCAGACCTCCTTAAAAAATCCCTTCATTCTCCCTTCTCTCTTCTATCTTTTTTTCTTTCTTTCTTCCCTTAATCTCTCTGTATAAATTACCATTTCAAAAACTTTTTTCCCCCACCATCATTTGTTGTCCCTGGTTGTTGCTACAAGAAATGACCCCTACTGATGGACGTTGTGTCAATTCAGAAAACATGAATTTCAAAGTAAACATTTCCGTTTTTTATTAATTTTTCTTCCTCGTCAGGATCTCCGTCATAGTTCGTTGTCACTATTATTTGATGCCTTTTGTCTTATTTATTCCGACATTTTCTCTTGTGTTCACTGAAAATCCCCTTCCTTTAGCTGACTCTTCTCACATACCCTGAATTCTTGCCAAATCTGATTCTATTTTAGAACAGTTAATGGTTATTTATGCTCTTTGACACTGTAAGATATAATCCCCGACACATCCTAACATTTCCAAAGAAATTTCCAAATACTTATGTAAAAAGATCTTTTCCAAAATTATTTGATTGAAAGATTAATTTTTTCTTCTTATATTGTGGATATGACATTCTAAATTTTCATAATTCTTTTTATTCTTCACGAATGAATTATTTTTACAGAATTGCACTCACTATAATCCTAATACGGGAAAGTGAAACCATCATATTCCCAATAATTCACTTGAAATCCATTCAAAACTAGGAAGGCTATTAGAAAGCAGAAAAACGAAAACTCAACATCGGTTTCATGGGTTTTCAAGTTGTCCTGCATGTAGGTGTGATGCATACCTGTTGTACCAATTAAATTAGAGGGCTGAAAATTTAAACAGTTATCGATGTTGAGAGAAAACAATTTTTTGATTTTTGAAAAAGTAAGTTTTTTTTGTGTGTGTATATTTACAATTTACGTTTATGCTAAATTGGCCCTATATTTAGTGTCTGGCAGCTTTCATGCTTGTTTTGTATCTTTTAAATCGAATTTTTAGTGATCCGACAAAAAGTGAAAGCATTAATTTATTCATTGATCACTGATCCGATTTTATAATTGATCACCCCATAAATCGCATGCTGCCAAAAGAAATTTTAATTGCTTAGTTCCAATTCTTGTGTGTGATATTCTATGCACTAATATCTCATATATTTACTAATTCACCTTGTGATCTGAAAAAAATGATGACAATAACGAGATTTTGCAATTACAGTGAACCCCTGTTAAAATTGACCAATGAAGGAGGAGTTGTCTGTTATAGTTGATCGTTGAGTTATCCGATAGCTGTGGTTAATACTGTATACAAACAAGATATTGGAAAGTATACTCTGTATACTGAACGCAATGAATCATATAACTATATAAAACACATTTTATAAAATTATTCTACAAGTAACAAGATCAATTAGTTCAAATCTAATTGGGATCCAACTCCTCTAAAAATCCGTGAACCGTTATACATTTGTTTACTTCTAAAAGTGGAGAAGTAATCGTGAAGTGTTCCAGTTATGACACTATGCTATGTTTAAGATCTTCACAGTCACTCTCTTAACTCCAGATTTTATCCGTTCCATCCTATATCTGGCTTAACGGGGTCTGTTTTAACGAGGCTCCACTGTACACATTCACACACAGGAGTGCTTTAAACAAAGGTTGTGCTTATTAAAGAAACAAAAAAAACCTGATTGTAATATCTTTTCTGCATTTAGTCTCAGGTGAACGATCAAATTAACCCTACCCCAACCTTTTGATATGTGAGTTTCGGTCTTTTCTTTTTCTTTTTCTCCTCTCCTCATGTCGGCTTCCTTTTGATGCAATTGTTATCAACTTTCTCCCCACTTTTTGTCGAGTATCAATCAAATGTCTGAGCACCCGAGGTGTAAGCTATAATAATATTAACCCTACACGCTATAATAGCAGCGGCAATAGACACGTTTATGATTGTTGTTGCTTATCTATCATCCGATATTTGTGGGTAAGAACAAAAGGACGAGGGTCAGAAAAAAGCCTCTTTGGGGACTGTCTGTTGTGCGTGAATCTTCTTGTCCATCTTTGGTTATTATCTGATCAGCAGTTTTCATTTGATATGTTTGTTTTTGTTTTTGTTTTTATTTTTATTTTTTTTGTTTTTTTTTGTTCTTATTACTCTTTATAATATTTTCTCCAAACTTCTTTTTCTTCTTCCTCCTCGCTTTTTCTTTTATTGCCCTACTTCTTGCTTCTTTTTTTTATTTCTTGCTTCTTCCTTTTTCTGCCCCACTCCTTCATCTCCTTCTTCTTTTTCTTTCTTGTCTTGATTTAGATCTTTCTCCATCCTCTTTCATTGTTGTGCTCCCTCTTTTTCTGTGTCACCGCTTCTTTCTCACCTGTTTTCTCCCCCTCGTCTTAACACCTGGTTTCTCTCCCTTGTCTTACCACCTGGTTTCTCTCCCTTGTCTTACCACCTGGTTTCTCTCCCTTGTCTTACCACCTGTTTTCTCCCCCTTGTCTTACCACCTGTTTTCTCCCCCTTGTCTTACCACCTGTTTTCTCCCCCTTGTCTTACCACCTGTTTTCTCCCCCTTGTCTTACCACCTGTTTTCTCCCCCTTGTCTTACCACCTGTTTTCTCCCCCTTGTCTTACCACCTGTTTTCTCCCCCTTGTCTTACCACCTGTTTTCTCCCCCTTGTCTTACCACCTGGTTTCTCCCCCTCGTCTTAACACCTGGTTTCCTCCTCTTTTCTTCCCCTCCTCTTTTCTTCCCCCTCCTCTTTTCTTCCCCTCCTCTTTTCTTCCCCCTCCTCTTTTCTTCCCCCTCCTCTTTTCTTCCCCTCCTCTTTTCTTCCCCCTCCTCTTTTCTTCCCCCTCCTCTTTTCTTCCCCTCCTCTTTTCTTCCCCCTCCTCTTTTCTTCCCCCTCCTCTTTTCTTTCCCCTCCTCTTTTCTTTCCCCTCCTCTTTTCTCCCCCCTCCTCTTTTCCTCCTCTTTCCGTCCCCTCCTCTTTTCCCCTTCCCTTTTCTTCCTCTCCTCTTTTCTTCTCTTCCCTTCCTCTTTTCTTCTCTTCCCTTCCTCTTTTCTTCTCTTCCCCTCCTCTTTTCTTCTCTTCCCCTCCTCTTTTCTTCTCTTCCCCTCCTCTTTTCTTCTCTTCCCCTCCTCTTTTCTTCTCTTCCCCTCCTCTTTTCTTCTCTTCCCCTCCTCTTTTCTTCTCTTCCCCTCCTCTTTTCTTCTCTTCCCCTCCTCTTTTCTTCTCTTCCCCTCCTCTTTTCTTCTCTTCCTCTCCTCTTTTCGTTTCTTCCCCTCCTCTTTTCTTTTTTTCCCTTCCTCTTTTTTTTCCCTTCCTCTTTTTTTCCCCCCTTCCTCTTTTCTTCTCTTCCTCTTTACTTTTTTTCCCCTCTTCCCCCCTTTTGTCCCCCTCCTGTTTTCTCTCTCTTCTCTCTCCTGTTTTTTTTTTTTCTACCTCTCTCTCTCTCCAGTTCCTTTTTTTCCCTCATGTTTTCCTCTTTATTCTTTCCTTTTCTCTTTGCCTCTCTCATCTTCTCTTTTCACTCTATCTCAACTCTTTTCATATTCACAATATCCTCACATAATTTCTGTTCTTCTCTGAACATTTCAATCATCATCATCGTCATCATGATTCGTAATTGTTTTATCTTCATTTTTTTCCCCTATCTCGTGACATTTTGTATGCCCTTCTCCGGCTATTCAGTTGTAAAGCCACTGTGGCTTCTGGATGAATAAACACCCTCCCTTACCACCCAACCAGTTCAACTCCCTAAATTTGTTTCACATGATTTAATTCTTGCCATGCTCAGGCTTTATATCTTAACACACATTTTACGCCCCCTCTCCCTGCCAACAAGACAAAACAAACCCCCTAAACTGCCTCCATCTACCAACCACAACCCTCGTTTTCCCAACTCCTTGGAAGAGCAAGCTTTATGGCCTTCCCTTGTACAATCCACCTTACCTGCCAGCAAGGTATCTTAAACACCAGATTTATGAATCTGATGATGCAATTTGTGGTAAGCCTTCGCTGGTCCCTTCATCCTTGACTGATATTATCTTGTTTGTTTTTTCTAGCATGAAACAAACAAACAAACCAAAAAATCGGGGTGGGGTAAGAAAAATTCCTTGGGTGTCTGATGACAAAGGTTTTGTGGTTCGATTCATGATCGATTCATGAACATGAGTATGTTCAAGATATTGTACCTTTTACATGTCCTAGAATGACTGCTACAGGAAAATAATGATTTGATGAGTAAAAATCAGCCTCACCTATTTTGCACTAAGCACAGAACTGGGGGTCGATGAGCCAAGGGGTCAATGAGCCAAGGGGTCGATAGATGCCTGGGGGGTCAGAAGAGAGGTTGTTAAATGTTACTGAAATGAGAGGGGGGATCGATTGACGTTCTAGGGTCGAAATATGACATTCGTGCATAAAATAAAAATACATAGCTTTTGGATAAACACTTGAGATTTATATACACAGTTATCTCTTGCCATTCATTGGTTTTTCCATTTGTGGTTATGATAATTCACTATTCAGTCTTGAATTATTTTGTGGCGTACTGCTAAAAACTTAATCATAGAAAATACGTTGTTCATACAAATCATAAGAAGGTTTAGAAAATCATAAATGCACATATATTGACAATATACCATAAACTCTTGATGGAAAGTGACATTTGTCAATAAAAATGTCTACAACTCTCAATCTATCCAGAGTATCTTAATAATTTTTGTTTCTTTATCAACTAAAAATATTTGGAGACAATACAAACCCCAAGATTGTCGTAGTTGAAAACTTGTTAACACTGGTGAACTGGTTTGTCAAACAATGTTTTAGACACTAGGATTTTATTTTTCCAATCCATTGCGATGAAGTTTTATGGGAATTATAGTTTTCATTAATTAATGGTATATTTTTTCACTATATATGCTACATTTGCAATATGCGATTAATAACATATTTTTTTTATCAAAAGGTTTACAGTATTAGATTTTGGGTGATCAGCAAAAAAAAAATTTTAATTTGTGGATTTAAAGCATTTGCATCTCCCTGAAACCCTAACCCCCACTAACGACAAAGGATAACTGTAATAATTTATTTATTGCTTATGTATCTCATACTCTGATTACTGAAACATGAAGATTATATAGCTATCGGAGGTGGTTTTGTTTCATTGTGGCATAGGATTACTTTGTTCCATCCACTCATTCTCATCTATGAACATTTTCACTCCATTCTGTTATGAAACATGAGTGATTTCTCCTGATCTTGTTCAATTTTTCCTTTAAAAAAAAAAAAAGATAAAAACAAATTTGAGCCAAAATGAAGTCATGTCTTCATCTACATTTACTTTATCATTAATTCATTTTTGTTGCTCATGCTTTTGGGTCGATGAGAGATCAAGAATTTAATGAAGCGGTCAATGGTCTAAAAAGGTTTTGAGTGGTCCTTACTTTAATGTGTAGGTTGCATTTGGTAACTTAGTATGTTTTGACAGGAACTCAGTTTTTTTTCCCCCGGTGGAGAATGTTATTTTAATCCTTTGTTAAATTTCTGCACTCCCTGCAATACCACACATCATTTTTTAAGACCTGGTTGAAATTTAATTAATTAATTAATTTTGTACTTAGATTAGTTTTCTTTGAAATTTATATTGAAACTTTCACTCGATCTATTTGAAACCGTCAACCAAAATTATCAACTTAGGCAGACCAGCTTAAACACTGAAGAAACCTTTGTATTTATCTATGTATCATGTATACAGGCCACATAAAAGGATCTAGAGGACTGAAAATTCAAACATATACTCCTACTATATAAAAAAACTTTTTTTTAAAATTCCCCCATAATAGGTTTTCAGTCGGAGGTTTGATTCGCAAAGCAAGTTAAATCTGTTTATCTGAATTTTTGAGATGAGGTATCTTTATTATTTCTATTATTATTCGGACTATCCTCATCTTGGTTGTTTTTCATACAACGTTTCGGCCGTTGTACTCTACGGCCTTCATCAGGTATCATCTGGTAGGTGTGGGGAATTAACGAACCGAACCCTTTATTTAACTGACGGGGGTATATTGACCGCACTCCCCTCTTAGCAATAGTAGTATTATTATTGTCTCACACTGGGATTGAACCTAGAACCATCAGATTACTTGCAGTAATTCTGTCTGATTCTGTAATCACTACGCTATGTGTCCATGTGGACAATTATAATCCTACTAATGCTAAGAGGGGAGTGTGGTCAATATACCCCTGTTGGTTAAATAAAGGGTTTGATTTGTAACTTCCCCACACCTGCTAGATGATACCTGATGAAGGCCGTGGAGAAAAGTTAAATCTATTCTTTAGTTCATGTCCAGCAGCATTCACCCTTGCTGTTTGAAAAAAAAAGAAGGCTTTTCCAGTGATCACTGCCCACCAAAAGGTGAGAGAAGTTGCTTATTCATTGACCCCCCCCCTCAATTTTTTGATTGGGCATTGCCAACACAGCACACTGCCAGAAAACGTCAGTTACGTGACAGTTTGTATCGAGTGACTCACCAGCCCTGTTTTGTAAATATAACAGTTTGTGTGTGCAGTGGTCTTACGAGTAAATAATTTGGAGGCTTATTGGAAGTTTAGATCATTATCCCTGCCAACTAAGTTGGAGGATATGTATGTATGTATTCACTGATTCACAATATCTCCAAACGTTCTCAATGAATTTCAGTGACATTTTGTGGAAAAGTTGGCCATGGGCTAAGGAAGAATCGATTAAATCTGGAATTGGATCCAGGATTGTTCTTCAACTGGGAAATATTGCAAAGCAGATGCACAGTTAACTTCCCTACATCGTTGCTATGTATGAACTGATTTCCATTCAGTTTTTAGTTGATATATAGAGATGACGGTATGCATATTTCCCATTGGTGCCAAAAGCTGGTGTTTGAGCCCAGGTGAAAACCAGGATTTTGAATGCCGATTTTCTTGGCAGGCAGGCTGATAAGATGATGAGTCCATTGTTTAAAATGATGCGTAGAAGACATTTTTTATCAGAAAAATTGCCATCTTTAAATGGAGCAGTCCATTGTTATGGACAGACAAACAGAAAAATCATACTGTTCATCATATGAGTTGAGTCAAGTGAATTTCAAGATTGGGTCTCGTTCTCAAGAAAAATAGAAAATATATACTTGGGAATTCTGTAAACAAAATAGAATAAGTAAGAGTGTGGTCAGGTTATTATATCATTTCACAATAACTTTGAACTAGTATGATTAAGGTGGGCTTCTCAATGTTATCTCTGTTGTTTTTACGGTTGGGTATCCAGGTGTTGGTGAGTTGTCAGTGATCTGCTCAAGGAATTTTCCCAGAGAAGTCTTGAAGCTCACCTGTTCTGTTATTAAAGTGGTTTTGGTTGGAATATGATTCCAAAGTTTTGGCTTGCGTAGAATAACAAATATTTTTTTTCATCTTTCTCAAATTGTTTACTCAGTGCCTAAAATGGTTCCAGTAGGTCGTGAATAGGCTGAATATGTGTACAAAATTCACAAATGGTTTCCCATATTTTTTAATGGTTTTGGAAATTGTGTACTTAGATTTGTGCCTGAATTTTTCAGAATAGAGAATAGGCAATTGGTAATTGTTCGTAATTTCATTTAATTTAATACAATGAGCTTGGCCCTTTGCAGTTTGTAACTCAATTCTAGGCACAGACTCACAGAGATACAGATACAGATACTTATCATTCTGAATTGACAATCTTGCACAAAATTTTCAGACTTTGTTTCATTTCCTTTCACTTCCAGAATCCTGTAAGCAGTTTCAGAGGATTTGGGGCGCAGTTTGAAATAATGTCTCAAAATTACCCGAATCTCAAAACTTTTATCCAACATAATAATATCTGGAACAAAAGGCACAGCTGATCAGTATTGACAATGATATGATACATATAAGAATAATAATGTTAATAATATAGTGGAGTCATACCAAGTCTTTAGATGTGTACATGAAATGAACTTCAGGGAAAATACTTTTGATGTTCCCTGTAATATGATATTAATAGTATGCTATATAGATAGTGTTTAGATGTTTACATGAAACTTTGGAGTAAAGGCCTGTATAAAAAAAGAATAAAGATGAAAAAAATGCTTTTGATATACCCCAATACAAGTTTTGATTGCAGTGTTGAAAAAAAAAAAGGATGTCCCCCCAAAAAGCTTTTTTAACCTTTAATGTTTTTTTTGAATAAGGGCCCTTTTCGAGTTTTTTTGCTTTTTTAAAGACCTGTAATGAATCTGTATACAAGCAAACTCGGAACAAAAGACCTTTATTTGGTGATAGAAAACGGAGGTTTTTTTTTATGTATCTCCCTTATTGAATACGAATCTCTTGAGATGGTGCCGTCGACAAAGAAGGAAGAGTATCTAATAATAAATGAATACACTATAAGTGTGACTTTTTGAAAATTCTATTCTTTGCTTCTGCTTCGGTGGTGAAATTAGTCAATTTATTCAACAATAACTCTTAACTAGCTGCTAAAGTAAATTTCCAGCATCGATTCTCACTTTTCCAATGTATCGTCCCACCTGCATGTGGAAGATTTTTTTTTCCTTTTTGTGTGTCAAAATATTCTTCATTATTCATATTTGTGTATATCTATTTTTTTTTAAATATTTCTATTTATTATCATTTGTGTATCTGGATTTTTGTTATTTTGTTGTCGTTTTCTGCTGGAATGGCTGAGAAAACACCATTGGTCAGGTTGGGGTTGTTAGCAGAACAATGACGACGACGACGACAACAACAAAAATAGTGTTTGGCCAATTATTAAAAAAAATGTTTTTCTTAGAGACTGTACAATAGAACACATTGCACCTATTTTCTTCTATTGATATACATGCATTACTCTGTGTGTGTATACACACACACACACACACACACATATATATATATATATATATATATATATAATGTGTGTGTCTAGAAAGCTTCAAAGCTTTAACCACTAAACATTAAAAAAACCTTCATCAAAAATATTTTTTGTGCCATTTCAGTCACTTATTTTGTAATATCTATTAATGCAATTTATGAAAGTTTTATCTCTGTTATTTTTTTAATGTTTTACATATACTTTGTTATTATGATACCATGTTTAAATTGTCTCTTGTTGGGATCATCTGTTGTTTACCATTTGTAATGGTTTCGGGGATTTTAAAAACAAAACAGTTATATTACCATGGCATCCCAGCAGCGTTGATCAAATTCCGCCTCCCTCTCTGCTATGATGTATAGCTTATATAATACAAGTAGTTTGTTATCTGACATAAGGTATTATCATAATGTATCGTATTTGAATGTTATCTTAACTACACATTTAACATTTTGAAACAGGATTTACTAATGTAGGTTCCCCAAAAATGTGATTAACAATAAGGGATCAGTATATATAACAACAGATGTGGCATGCTGTTCGTGTCACTTCCACTGAGTGTTAACCCATGTGAATATTAAATCTGTTGTCAGTTTTAATCTCAGACTGCATGCTAACGAATATGATATTGAGCATGCTAATCACATAGAATTACTACTTCAAGTTGATTTTCTATCAACATTTCCGACTGGAAAATTTGTTTTTCCACTAAGTTCAAAGTTAATTTTTTTTCCAAGTTGTATATTCATATACCGTTTGTTACTGGTACTGTAAACTAAAATATCAAAGGGAGGTAACATTGACTTATGTGACTTCTGTAATTGCCATTAACGTATCAAAGAATAAATTAAAGCTAAAAACTTGACCGTAGTGTACATTATTTGTATTCTTATATAAGAAAAAAAAAGTCTGTTTTGTTGTTACTTGCAACATCAACACTAAAACTAACTGGTCAATTTTTCAGGTTTCATTTATTCCTTGATATGTCAGTATCAGCAGCTGCCTGTCAGAGTTCTTAGTTACCTCCCTTTGGTATTCTAGTTTACAAACCAGTTACAGACCATTACCTATATGTATGTGTGTATCTGTCTGTACATATATATGAAAGTGTGTGTGTGTATGTGTACATATATATATATATATATGGTAGCCACTTCAATGTAGTGTTGCTCTTAGCATTGAGCTAACACTCAGACATCTGATTCTATTGAAGTGTCTTCGATCTGTGCTTGAAGCTGTACAGACACTTGTACTGATTTGTGATTTTCCTGCAAAGGAACGGCAGACCCCATAGCTAACTTGGGTATCTGCCAGGAGAAGGAAACTTTCAATCTAGGGGCATTGCTCCTAGGTTGTCCGTGGACAAACTGTTTGAACTTGGACCTCTTCTGCTCATTTGTCCCTTCCGTAAAGTCCCCCCTGGACAAACTGTCATTTCTATGGGGGGCATTTGCTTTGACAAGGCTAGTGATAAGACCAGGCTGTCATATAGGGGTTCAATAACTTGAATTAGGTGCATTGGTATGGGAGGATATTATGTTGAGAAAAATCATTTGTTGTGTAAAATAGATGCTTTTTTCATCATTAGGTTACAGGCTTATTGATTTATCTACATAGGTCAATTTGATCTAATTCTCACTGGATAAAGTTCGCTATATATGATTTTACAGAGAAGTGCTGTGCTAAATATATTGACAAGGAGGGAGATTATGTTGAAAAATAAATATTTGTAGTGTAAAATAAATGCTTTTTTCATTGTTTGACCTGGGACTTATTGATTTACCTAAACATATATTCGAAAAGAAACGACTAAGAATGTATGGTGTCTATACTCCAACCCTTTCCTCTGACGGATTGTTAACTACGTTTGAATGCCTGTCCATCTATTTGTCTTATTGTATCTAATTCTGTTTATATTTACACAAACCTTTTCCTGCCTCTTTCTCCTCGAATGATTCAAAGTGAGCTTCACAATACGGTTTCTTTCTGTTGTCTTCTGATCGTAACAATCAAAAATCAAGAGAGCTCAAAGCCAAGAGCAATACATCGAGAAGATGTTGTCTACCTTGTTTTTTTTTGTTGTTTTTTTTTTATTGTTTTTTTATCACCTTGCAAAAATTCTTATTGAATTTTTTCTTCTTCAGTTCTTTTTATCTATTTAAATACATTCTCATCCATTGTATTCTTGTATATTTTGCATGGGGAAAAAAAAATTATTTCCCTCAGACTGAACGGAATGAAAAAAATAATGTTTTGCCACGAAAAATATAGAGAAAATGTATTGGGATGATGATTGATAAATAATAAAACCATTTTTTACCAAATAGAAAACTGTTGGTAGCTTTTTGGTTTTTTATATGAAGATAGTATGAATAAAAATATCAAAACTTTTCAAAGCAGACGGTGAAATTATATCTTCGGAACTGTCAAACAAAACTATCAACATAGGTTTCTCTCAGTTTTTAAGCTGGCTATATACGTATGTTGTGTACAGGCCATACCAACGGCGCTAGAGGGCTAAGAGTCTCAGTATAGTTTTAGTCTTCATGTTAACAAAACACATTCTCATTCCTTTATATACCCTCCCAATATGTTTTTTTTTGGGGGGGGGAGGTCAGTTTACATTGTAAGTTTAAACTAAATTGGTGTAGTTTTTGCGCCCGCTTAGTATTTGAAAATTCAGAGTTTTTAATGATTACTGCTCAACAGAAGGTGAGAGAAGTAACTTATCCTTTGATCACCCTCCTCTACCAATGTTCAAAATTATCACCCCCAACAAGGCATGCTGCTAGAAAAACATTGGTCATGTGATGGTTTCTCTTGAGTGACTACTATTTTTTTTATTTGCACTTCTTGGGAAGGGAAAAAATGAATACAAAAAAATAGTTAATTTTTCAATTTCTACTTTGTGTGTGTGAAAATTGGAAGATTCTGAGGATAAATAGACCAAATCTAATTTCTCTAAAAGGAGATTTATCTTATCAAAAGTAAAACTCACAGATTCTGCACATTTGTTGACACTTTTCTCAGTAAATTGGAGAAACTCCAATGAGATATTTTTGTGAAGAGATGGTTTCTTGTTTGGAAAAAAAAATTTTTCTAACTCTTCCAATTTTGCTTGGTGTTTCGTTTAGATTTGAAGAATGAAGAAATTTTTTTCTCTTCTTTGAGTTACTTGAACTTGTTTACTTCACCGAAAAAAATTGGAAGGTGCTTGTCTACTCAATATCTCTAAAAGTTCTCAATGAATTTCAAAAACATTTTGTAGAAAGTTGGTTCATGCTTTTGAAAGAGAATTGATTAAACTTTGAGCTTGAGCCGGATCCAAAGAACTAGTTTTCAATTAACAGCATAGTTTGAAATATGGATACTCATAACTTCCTCATTTATCTTTCTTGCATTTTAGCTGTATATGAATTGATTTTCATCTAGTTTGTAGTTAGTGTTTGGCATTAAAAGTGGATATGCACTCTCTGAGTGCATTTTAGCGTATTGAATAGAGAATGAAGCAAACTACCAACGATTTAGTGTAACTAATCATATTGAAAACTGAGAACCATGCAATGTGCACAATAGAGAATTGTGCTTAACATCACATGGAGAATTCACAAAATAGCACAATATATTAGAGGAAAAACAGAAGATGTAGTTGATTTCACGCAAATTTATTTTGAGCAATCTTAAGAATATTTACCATCACAAATCCATGATTCGTCGTTTTGCTGACAGATGTCATAAGGGTGCAAATGAAAATATTTGCTAAAAAATCGCCAAAACTGATAAGCTGTAGAAGTCCAAACTGCACTGGGTTTAGGTCAGTTCAGATTTCCAGGATTCTCAGGCAGTATTTTTAAAACACGAATTTGACGAGTAATCATGAAATAAACAGGTGAATTCTGACAGTTCATTCATTAGCAAATACAGAATGTTTAATTTGTCAAAACAAGCAGTTTCAAGGAAAATGAAGTCCACACTTGAGGAAAATATGAACCAACATTTTGATGTTTAAAAATGAACGTTACATCTAACAAGTGTCGATGAAACACAATAGTCTGTTAATCTTTAAAAGTTTGAGAGTTTTTGGAAAGTCCGAATTCTCAGCAGGCCTCTACCATTTTTTAACTTCCTCTGTATTTTCTTAAGGGTTGAGACGAGAAGAATCCAACCCTAACCTAGCAAAACTTTAATATCATTGATACTTCCAATGATCATTGTCTTCAATCATATATTTCTATATATATATGTATATATATATATATATATATATATATATATATACACACACTATTGACTTATAAGCATATTGACTAATTATTTCTTGGTGTACAACAGTTCTTGTTAATTTCCTCTATCTGTCTCCCTCATTATGATGTCTTCTCTTGTTTGGTTTACGATTTTTGATTAAAAGCCTCTTAAATCAAAAAAATTATCCCAATCCGATATGACCAGAATTTTTTTACTCATTTGCAAATGAATAGCTGAGGGAGACCATTCAATAGTAATCTCCCTTGAAAGAAATTACGTTCTTCAAGTGTGACTGACTAGTACAGATTGGAAACTTTGCTTACCTGAAACCTTAGATGAGCAGATGGAAGTTGATTAGTCTTATTTCCTGAATTAATGCCCAATATTCGATCTATAAATACTCTGATAAGAGAGGACATTATGTTAAAAAACAAATGTCTGTTTTGAAAAAAAAGCTTTTTTTTTTCTATCATTAAGCCACAGACTTATTGATAAACAAATAACCATTTAAAATGTTGTTAAGAATCTAAATGTTTATATTACTGTATATGCTAGCATATAAGTTGACCCTGCAACAAAGTTTTCATCGAAATTTAGTCCAATATTTGCCAAATAAGTCGACTCTCTAACATAGGTAGCATAACTATTATCAGATTGTCAAATTCGTTGTCATCAGCCTTTTAGCGTCTGCCGTTGGACATAGGCAAATTTGGAAAGTATTGGCTCTACAACACGATTCACCCGATTCTCTATTTCGTCACGCCACTTTACCTTCTGCCGGTCACAGTTTTGCGTATGATCTCTGAGGAGCAAGATCCTCTCCTTTATTCAAATAAAGCATCAAATTAGACGCCTTGTGCCTGGGGAAAAAAACCCAAAAAAAAACAAACTTTTTTTTTATTTTTTAAACCTTCCCCCCCAATGGGTCTTTAGTGGGAATTCAGTTTGCAATGAAAGTTCATGCTAAATTGATCAGTAGTTTTGTCCGGCAGCATTCACCCTCTTTTTTATTTTTCAAATTCAGCCTTTTTCAGTGATCACCACCATCCAACTGAATGCGGTAGAAGTTACTTATTCATTGTTCACCCCCTTTTTTCCAATTTTTAATTGATTCCCCTAACATACTGCCAACAAGGTTTTGGCTTCATAAAGGTTTCTATTGAGTGACTAACTAGACCTGTAGGTTATAAAGGTCTGCTGTGATTGTCTTGAGTTATTCAAATAGCTTGTAATTTGATGGAACTTTCTATGACCCACTGACTGCTCACTAGGAGTGGCGCTTCAGTTATCAACATAGGTTACCTAAATGCTATTTATTATAGCTACAGGCAGAAATATACTCAAGGTATGCCTGTTTATACAGGTAAACACGTTTTCCAAATATCTAAATATTCAAGCATACCATCAGACACAGATGAAGGTACATACAAAACATTTTATAAACATTTACCACTACATATATTCATGTATCCTCAGTGGAACACCTATGCGTGTTTGGACAAAACAACATTAAATTTGGGGCCACGGGTGTAATTCGGGCAAAATCATGTAAAATCTTTGGCAAATCAATCCCTCTGCGTCTCTCAATGAAAGAGTTCCCATATGCCTGTGCTAGTCTGTTCAAACGTATCTATTTTCACAATCTAATATCTGCAGTTGCCCAAAGACTTACTCGTGTGCAAATCAGCAGATACAAATAAATATTCTTGTGCAAATATACCCGGGAATACAGCTAACTGCTTGCTCGTAGGGGTGTACACCATTTACCTATAGATACTATCTTGTGTAAATGACTTATCCCACCTTACACTTGTAAACACATTCTTGGTTTTATTGATTACACCCGGCAATGGAATTTTTGTTCTTGGTTAGTGACTGTTATTTTCTGATTGCTTATGTGCAAAAAGTATAGAAAATGGCTATCATTCACTTGAAAATTTTTGCTTTTTGTGACGAGGACAGTAATAGGAATATATGATTGTTTGTTTTCTCATGTGATTAAAAGAAAATTTGAAAGAACTGACATTTTCTATACTAAATAGATACAATCAATTGGAAAATATCACTTATTGCAAAGGAATAATTTGAAAAAGATACAGTGTTATCATTACTGTTCTCGTATACCTAGGTATAGTTTGTGGTCATTTCACATTAATGGCCTTGGGAAAAGCATGAATCCACTTTTAGTGCCAGCTCTTGTTAAATAGCTGTGCAATTTGAGCCATTCAGCGCTGTAAGACTGTCCATCTTAAGCATCTGGTGTTGCACCACAACCCATAAAAACCCCAAATTGCTCCAATGATTGGGTCTCTCTTGAGAATCAGAGACAAAATAATTGCTTCGTGTGTCATGAGACATGAATCATTGCTTCATATGTCTTGCAATATAGAAAGCAACATTTTAAGGAAAATGTTTTTAAATTACAATACCCTGTGCTGCATCTTAAATGGAGATGAATTCATTGATTTATGTGTCATGAGACAATAATCATTATTTCATGAGTCTTGCAATATGGTAAGCACCTTTTTGAAAGAAAAATCACTTTTTTTTCAAATCACAATAATCTGTGCAGCATCTTACAACTCAGCGGTACTTGCGGATGTAGGTAACATCTTATTTGCATTCAGATGTAGACGTTATCTTGCGAAAGTTACTGGTTTCATCACTAGACTAACCTCTGACCCATCAGGTCACTAATCAATGTAACCGTGAACATAAACCCACCGATTATCATTATTCAGTTGCTGATCCCCTATACCATTCGAAAGCTTAGAGCATTTTAAAGGTAACAATTCAATACCATTGGCTACCATGCACTGTTTTGGATACCTAGATGTCATACACAGATAAACTTAACTCCGGCTTTAAGGTGTTATATATATACTTCACTTAAAAACCTTTCCTTAGGTCCATTGAGTATACTTGCCAAATTTGGTTTGATGAATCAGACCTATAGCATTATATACAAGTAGATCAATATCAGATCATTGTTGGGGTGAGAGCAAACGCTTTTTTTTTCTTTCCGTTCTTTCCGTTCTTTTTTCTTTCCGTTCTTTTTTCGATTCTTTCTTTTTTCAATTCTTTCTTTTTTCGTTTCTTTCTTTTTTCGTTTCTTTCTTTTTTCGTATCTTTCTTTTTTCGTATCTTTCTTTTTTCGTTTCTTTCATTTTTCGTTTCTCTTTGCTTTTTCGTTTCTCTTTGCTTTTCTTTTTCCCTTTTCTTTTCTTTTTCCCTTTTCTTTTCTTTTTCCCTTTTCTTTTCTTTTTCCCTTTTCTTTTCTTTTTCCCTTTTCTTTTCTTTTTCCCTTTTCTTTTCTTTTTCCCTTTTCTTTTCTTCTTCTTGTCTTTTTTCGTTTCTGTCTTTTTTCGTTTCTTTCTTTTTTCGTTTCTCTTTGCTTTTTCTTCTTCCCTTTTCTTTTCTTTTTCCCTTTTCTTTTCTTTTTCCCTTTTCTTTTCTATTTCCCTTTTCTTTTCTATCTCCCTTTTCTTTTCTTCTTCTATTTTCTTTTCTTTCTTCATTTCTTTTATTTTATTTCACTGGGGAAGACTATGTGAATTTTGCACACATATTTAACCAATTTGGTGCCTCCTAGAACCGTTACTGTCATTGGTTAAAGTTAAAAGTTCAAAGAAGGTGTTCAAATGAAAATTAACCATTGTAAAATAAAAGATTGAACTACTTCTATTACAGAAATCATTATTTTGATAACTCCTTTTCAAAGTACATTACTTTGCGCTGCATCTCATGACTCTGTATTTCTTGTGGATGTCGTGAACATCCTATCTGTATTAGCTCATAGATATTTTCTTGCATAAGTAATATGTTCTATTGTACAAATGTGATTACATTATCAGATTTATTGATTATTAGAAACTGTTAATATAAGAACTGTCAACGTAGCCATCTTGACTAACTTGAAAACTGGAAAAACCTATGTATGATGCATACATGCTGAATCAGTAAAGCTAGAGGACTGATAATTTAAATATTTACTTATTATGTCTATAGAAAAAACCTTTTTTTGCTTTTTTAAAATCTCTTCCTAAGAATGATTAATGGGGAGGGTGTAATTTGCAATGTAAGTTCATACTGAATTGGTTTATGCTTGGCTATGTTCACGCTCTTTTTTTTTTTTTTTTCAATTTTTTTATCAAAACTCATAAAACTTATTCATTGATCATCCCTTTCTCATTTTTTTAATTTATCACCTCTACACGGCATGCTGCCAAAAGACGGTTTCATGCTGAGTGACTAATCAGACCTGTTATTATTATTCTTGTTATAATCTATTTTCAAATTACACTTCTGTGCAATGCATCTTACAACTTGGTGTTCCTTGTTGATGTAGCCAACAACTAATGTGTCAATCTCAATTTGACTCCATTTTGTTTTTCTCTTTTCTAAATTTTTTATTCATTCTCTTCATTTTATTTTATTTTTTTTCATTCCTTGTTTCAGTAATTTTTGCTCTGTTTTATTCCAATATAACTGCAATTCTGACTGGTTCTAAATTTCTCTTCCAATAAAACTTTTAGCGGCAACATTTTTTAGTTGACAAGTGTTGCTGTCTTCTATCTGCTGACTGGAAACGGGTTTGCACCAAATCCAATCTGCCGTCTCATTTTACGATTTCATTTCACATGTCAGCGTTAAATTCAGATCATTTTGTCTTCAGTCGTATTTAAAAAAGAAGAAAAGAAAAACAGAATTTTCTTTGGTCAATCAGCGAGTGGCTACTTTTTTTTTTTCTTCTCTTCCTCCCCATACATTGTTTTTGATTTAAGAAAAATTTTCTCTGATTGACAAGGATTTAAATACATTTATTTTATTTGTGCGTTCTGTTCAGTGTTTGGACTGTCACTTGCTTTTATTATTTAAGTCAACATGTGAAGGATTGTTGAATTGGTTTCTTCGTTTATGTTGGAGAAACATAATTGAACCATGTTTTCCCACCCTAACCTTATCTCAGACTACAAAAAAAATACTTGTGGCATATAAATTGGAAATACCATATTTTCCACCATATAAGATGCACTTATAGAAAAAATCTCCAGAAATCATGAATCTTATACTTTGATGATGAGGTTTAGGTGGGCCTTGGGGTAGAGGTTACTGGTACAGGACTCAAAAATCACCCTGTATCTTTTATCCTGATTGTTGGTTCAGGGTAGGACTTTGGATAGCCGTTACTGGTACTATACTAACACCTATAATAGTCATAAGTATTGTACACTTGTTAAGAATTAGTTTATTTCATTTTTAAACCCTATTTAATCTACAAAGATGTAACAGTAATTCGTGTTATTATGCATTTTAGATTCTACATTCATTTTAGTATTCTTGATAAGAATTCAAACTATTCTTGACCTCAACCAATCTTAAACTCATTCTACCCCAGAATCGCAGCTGATTTCAAGTGAATGGGTATGCCCTTTAAAAACTTACTTTTTCTCCTGTGTGTCCCTTTAACCACATTTATAGTAACAGGTCTCAAATCAAACCTGTTACTCTTGTAGTTATGATTTCCATTTGTGCTTGTCCAATATTATCATCATGGGATCTGGTAAAGATTTGAGCCCCCAAAAAAGTGTCCAAGTTGAGGTATATCTGAAAGATAATTCCTCAAGTTGGGATGAAATTGCAAAAAAGTGAGAATATCAAGAAGTGTATTCAACATTGAGAAGGAACTATAAAATGGTGAAAATTTGTCTCCTCAGCGTGTCATAAATTGTGGACGGAAACATACTTAAATTCGAAGACTAGACAATGTTGGTTGATTAAGTTTGGTCGTGGTCAACCTGAGGTCAACAATGGTTTAATTTCTCCTTGTACAGAATTCTAAAATGAATGCAGAATCTCAAAATGCATGAGAACATATATTACTGCTTATATCTTTGTAGTTTGAATTGTGCTGGAAGATGAAATTAGTTATTTGAAGAAAAACGCACAATAACTTTGACAATACTATAAAGACTCCTGTTTGATACATTGGTCACCATCAACCCCAGAATTAAATAGGTTTATAAATGATCAAATGATGATTGAAAGTCAAAATAATGCTGAAATTTAGAATTAAAAAAGATAGAAGACAGTTTACTTACATCAGATAGAAAACAAGATAATAAATTTTTGTTCTTGAGGTTAATTCATGATTACTTGGTAATATTTGAGTATTTTATTTAAACTGTGAATTGATCTTGTTTATGACAATATATAAGTGAAATGACAGTTTCAGAGGACTATGTACTAATTAAATTTCTTTTGTTTATTTCACCAGTGCATTCTGGCTTTTCCGAGAAAATTTCTCTTAGTGCATACTGGCTTTTTCAAGAGAGTTTCTTGAAAAACCAGTATGTATTGATGAAACATTGAAATAAACTGAATGAATTACATTTTTACATGGTCTTATGAAATTGTCATTTCATTCTGATGAAAGTATTTTATTTATAAAATTGCTTTATGTAGATCTACTCAAAAAAAATCTTTGAGATTGTGCTTTGTCCTGAGCAGGGGATGGTAGGGCCTAGACTCCACCTGTATTAGACACAAGGTCTTCAACCTTTGGAATGTTGGCCTGTCCGTGTCGGAATCCAAACCTGAATAAGATTGGTAATAAAAGGCCTGAAGCAAGACTTTGGCTTCCCAATGGACCTTGTTTGCTTGTAGAATTCTTCTAAATGTCTTCATTTATTTTGGACTTAACGCATGGCAAGTAATTCTCTTGATTGCATATTTGGGTGTGTTAGTGAATAGGGATGTGTGAATTCATTGTCAGGGAAAGTGAAGACAAATACCTGATCTTCTGATTGTGATAACCTAAAGAGGTTTCAGTTCCTTATTAGACAACAAGTGTTGCTGCTTAGGGAGGTGTTGTCAGGTAACAGGTTGTTATATGCGATACAAGCTGATATTTTCAATACCCATCTAGATATTACCATGACAACCAAGAAGCAAATCATACAACTTCCTGTTTCGCTCCTGCGTGATGAACAAAAGTTATTCCTTGAGATTCTGGACGAACAGCACAATTGACATTTCCTCTCTTCTGTCGTTTTTTTTTTCTTTTTTATATTATTTTTTTAAAATTTTGACTTGTACGTGAATCTGTCTCTTGGTCTTGTCATCTTTTTCACTTACTTCTTCCTCCTAACTTTGATTCAATCTTTTTTTTTTGGTTTCAAGTCAATCTCTGTCTTTTTTGGTTTCGAGTCAATCTCTGTCTTTTTTGGTTTCGAGTCAATCTCTGTCTTTTTTGGTTTCGAGTCAATCTCTGTCTTTTTTGGTTTCGAGTCAATCTCTGTCTTTTTTGGTTTCGAGTCAATCTCTGTCTTTTTTGGTTTCGAGTCAATCTCTGTCTTTTTTGGTTTCGAGTCAATCTCTGTCTTTTTTGGTTTCGAGTCAATCTCTGTCTTTTTGGTTTCGAGTCAATCTCTGTCTTTTTTGGTCTCGAGTCAATCTCTGTCTTTTTTGGTCTCGAGTCAATCTCTGTCTTTTTTGGTCTTGAGTCAATCTCTGTCTTTTTTGGTCTTGAGTCAATCTCTGTCTTTTTTGGTCTTGAGTCAATCTCTGTCTTTTTTGGTCTTGAGTCAATCTCTGTCTTTTTTGGTCTTGAGTCAATCTCTGTCTTTTTTGGTCTTGAGTCAATCTCTGTCTTTTTTGGTCTTGAGTCAATCTCTGTCTTTTTTGGTCTCGAGTCAATCTCTGTCTTTTTTGGTCTCGAGTCAATCTCTGTCTTTTTTGGTCTCGAGTCAATCTCTGTCTGTCTCTCTCTCACTCTCTCTCTCTCCCGATCTTGCTTCATTCACTCTCTCTCCCTCCATTCTCTTTTCCACTTTGTCTCTTATAATTGATGCTACTTTTACATTCTACGTTTATTTTGTCTCTCAAATGTGTTATCCAATGTCGTATCCTATCTCATCAAGTCATTATTGTTTTTAGATGCTCTAGCATCTCCAGCAGCATTTGCCGTCACAGGATGACCTACCAAAATATCTTACTTCCTTTGCTCAGTGTTGCCAATTAAGATGTTTTTCATCCAAATGTAGGTGTCTGAAATCATTTACATGATTTTTAATGAAATGTTTTCATCAAATTCATAATAATAGAAAAAAAATTCAATAAAATGAATGTTGTAGATTAAAGTGACATTCATTCCTGGATTTTTGCTGTATACATATATTTATTTATCTGCAAAATTTGCATGTTTCGAGGTATTTCAAGATGCTTTTTGACTCCATTTTAGATGCAAACTTGAAAATAGACTTGGTAACACTGTCTTTGCGAGATCTTCACAAAAGAAAACAAAGATAATGCATCTATTGTCTGACTTTCTGGTTTGTTTGATAAGATTGCTTGATTTCCTTATGAACCACTTACTAAATACAACCTCGCTTGTAATGAACATCTCCATAAAACAGACGTGAAAATGACCTAAAAATGGAGATCAGAATAACTACGGTTATGGCATCAGGATATTTCAGTGCGGCATTATATTAGCAAGTTATCTCGTCAGCTGCTTCAGGATAATCATTGCCCTCACTACCTCAACTCTGAAATTCATACCAAAAAATAGAATGACAATTTTGAGAGGAAATAGCTTATGATTGAAATTAACTCCTTTTGACCAATTGGGGAATTTCAAAATTTTGTCCTCTATTCAATTCACAGAGTTCTACTATTTTTTTATGCTATTTTTGATGAGTTCAACAGTCATTTAAAAGCTGCTTCAAACGTTTTATGAATTTTAGAGATAATCACCATTGAGTAATATCATGAGTCCCTGTCTGAATCACTACCAGCTTGCGAAGATTCAGCACATAGACGCGAGATATCTTGTAAGGGGCTTTTAAGTAGTTGAATGAATTCCAGTTATCAAAGTCATTTCTTATGAGATATCTGGTCAGGCTTTTAAGTAGTTGATTAAATTCTACTTATCAATAATTTATCCAGTTGTCGTGTGAAGAATCTTGTAATTATTCCCAGGGGGATCAAAAGCAAGAATTTTGAAGAATTTTCTATTAGTTTCCTGGAGATTTCTGAAGTCCTCTGAGATGTTAACAGAAGATTTATCAACTATTTTCTGGATTTCAGAATTCTTTCCTAGTGCGTTTGGCCTCCCCTCATGTACACACCCATGGGCTAGATCAAGCTTTACAGGGACCTGAGGCACATGTCAACTTAGGGCCCTCTACCCTTAAGATAAACAGACAAGATATCTCACCTCTATGTGCTTAATCCTCTGAAGCTGGCAGTGAATCAGGCTGAGATTCATTAAATTTCTTGATGGTGATTCTCTCAAATCCATAGACCATTTGAAACTGCTTCCAATGCAGTTAATGCAGTTCTGTGTTGATCAAACTTGAGGAAATAATCAAAACCTATGGGAAGTAATGTGATTAATTCTGAACTTCAAATTTTGAAAAAAATTGAAAATAATTCTGGAGTCTATTTTTTTTTCAATATATAATATGGTGTGCTATTTTCGGAGGTATGAAAATTGTTAGCATGTTTTTTGAAACTGTGCTTATCAGAATCATATTAATCACTGGATTCCTCTGTGTGTGTGTGTGTGTGTGTGTGTGTGTGTGTGTGTATGTGTATGAGATATATATATATATATATATTTGATACAAGAACAAAAAAAAGGATTAGATTGTTACTTTTTACGGTTAAACATTTCCGTCCATGACTTCTTCAATTGTGATTATCTTTGCAATGTTTTTTTTTGTTTTTTTTAAAAAGTTTTTCACTTGATCTGTTGTTATTTTTTCTTGCTAAGTGTCTTGTCCATCCCCATTTCTGTCACCTTTTAATTGTATTATATTACCCCTCTGGTCTGCCCACAAATCCACGTTGATCTTTTTGTACTTTGCTCTTTCCATGGCCCTCTGTACGATTCTAAGTGGGTTCTCAGTTTTTTTTGTTTATTTTCATATTTTGCATCTGTAAGCCATAGCTGGTATTATGCATTCATTGTATACTTTACGCTTTGAGCTCATTGGCCAGGTGCTCTTCAATACATCTCTATTCATACCAAAATGAAAAAAAAAATATATATATATATATATATATATATATATATATATATATATATATTTATTTACTTTTTGTTACTTTGCAACTATTTTCCTTCTCTTCACCTAGAAAAAGCAATGCATGCCTTTCTTGCTAACTTTAGTCATTGACTAATATTTTCAACGGAGTGGAAATCCTAAACGAACGATACAGTTCCTTATTTATTATTTTCCTTATTCCAAATGTTTACATGTTTTATTTTTTTCTATTATTTTTTTGTTAGTGATGCTATTGGATTTAGTATTGCTTATTGTGCACAGTTTTTTTTTATTTTTTTTATCGAATCCATTATTTGTATCTTTTTTTTTTTTTTTTCATTTGTCCTTCGTTTCATTTGTTTTACTGTTTCCTAATCTGTTTTATGTTTCATTGTTCCATATTGCTTTTCGGACCGTTTTTTGCTTTGTTTTCCATTTCCGACCGTCTCGTGCGCTTATTCCTCCATAAATTTTCCCCAACGAAAGCCATAATTGGTGCATACATGCATGTGTATGTGTGATTGGAAGAGGGTCATTAGGGGGTGGGGGAAGTGTTTTTTTTATTTTTTTATTTTATTAGCTCAGCCCTGCCACTGCTCAAGCATCTGTCCTGTGTTTATGCCTATGGGGTCCGGGGTTGGGGGTGAGCGTAGGAACATTATCGTTATTAGTGTTAGGCGTGCATTCCGTATGCAGTTGCGATATTAAATATTCCATTGCTTATAAGCTGCGGTCAGCGCAAACAGCAGGTGCTCTCATCATTTCTTGCCTTGGAGATCCCGGAAACCTTCTGACAATTCTACTTTCCATTGTTGACCATGTCTTTCTCTTTTAAAACCCTTACTCTCCTTTCTCTTTCTGCTCTCCTCTTCTCTCTTTTTATTTCTTCTTCCTACCCTTTCTTCTTTTCTTATCTTTCTTCTTCCTCCCCTTTCTTCTATTTCCTTCTCTACTTTCCTCTTTCCCCTTCATCTCTTTATCTTTTTTTTCTCTTTATCTTTTTTTTCTCTTTATCTTTTTTTTCTCTTTATCTTTTTTTTCTCTTTATCTTTTTTTTCTCTTTATTTTTTTCTCTTTCTTCTCTCTTTATCTTTTTTCCTCTTTCTTCTCTCTTTATCTTTTTTCCTCTTTCTTCTCTCTTTATCTTTTTTCCTCTTTCTTCTCTCTTTATCTTTTTTTCTCTTTCTTCTCTCTTTATCTTTTTTCCTCTTTCTTCTCTCTTTATCTTTTTTCCTCTTTCTTCTCTCTTTATCTTTTTTCCTCTTTCTTCTCTCTTTATCTTTTTTCCTCTTTCTTCTCTCTTTATCTTTTTTCCTCTTTCTTCTCTCTTTATCTTTTTTCCTCTTTCTTCTCTCTTTATCTTTTTTTCTCTTTATCTTTTTTTCTCTCTCTTCTCTCTTTTTCTCTCTCTTCTCTCTTTATCTTTTTTCTCTCTTTATCTTTTTTTCTCTCTCTTCTCTCTTTATCTTTTTTTCTCTCTCTTCTCTCTTTATCTTTTTTTCTCTTTCTTCTCTCTTTATCCCCCCCCCTGCTTTTCACCTTCTTCTCTTACTCCAAAGATCATATGCAATTGTCAACTTTCGGGGGGCGGTGCGCAATTTACTCAATTTTTTTCAATATCGGTGGCACAGTTGATGTCCGTCATCATTTGCACTTGCTTTGAAAACTTGGTTTTTCAGTGATCACTGTACAACAAGAGGCAAGAGAAGTAACTTATTCATTGATCACCAGATTTCTTTCAATTGATCACCCCTCTACGACATACTGCCAGAAGACATTGGTCACGTGACTGTTTCTATTGAGTGATATTATTCTAACCTTTATAAATGTATACTTTCCAAGAAATAATTTTTCATTGCTGATGAAAAAAGATTAATTAATGTCTTCACCTTGCATGTATGAATCTCTGTGGCCCATGTGTGTACCAGATCTAATCATGTGAAAGTTTAACCAAAAAAATAGATCTATCATCAAAAATTATCTTTAAAAAAAAAATACCAGGGCAGGATTTGGGCATTGTTGGTCCCAAAATGATCATAGATGCCAAAAAAAAACAAACTTTTTTTTCTTTGTTTTTTTTTTTTTTTTTTCGATACTAAAAATACTTTTTTTAGATGGTGCCCATTGGTGCACTCGTGTAAATTTTCAAGGTTATAGCCAGCAAAATGTGACCAGGAGTGCCTGGGCAGACAGAGAAAGAGAGAAACAGACAAGCGAAGAAGGAATTATCTGTTGCTTATTTGGTTGGTTGGTTGGTGATTCAATTTGAAGGGGAAACGGAAAAGCCACTATAATTTTAATTGATTTAATTTTATGGGACAGAAATGCATTAAAAAAGTAAAATGGATTTACTTGTTTCAATTTTTTTTCTTTTTTGGGGTCTTTTTTCTTATCCACCTAGTGTATTTGTATCATCAAAAATAACAATATCGCGTCTTGTTTGCATTTTCAAAATTTGCCTGGCCAGGCTGTTAGCTGCTTTGATGTAATGTCGCCTTCTCCAATGTATACAATCTGATGCACGTTTCAACTCCCAGTCATCCTTGGCCTTACTAAATCATCAGGACGCTAAAATCTGCATAAGATTATGGCAGTCCCAGTTGATAATTTTACATATCGGTAACTTTCTGTGTAACGGAAAACAAATAAATGTTTAAAACTACATTGGAAAAATTATCGTATGCACTTTGAATGTTTTAGAATAAGAGCAACAAGTAATATCCTCACCAAAAGGAGGGGTGTCAACCGATATGTAACCCCTCCCCTCACCCGATATGGATTCACCAACAACTCATTGCGGGTAAGCTGTCTTACTGAGCTTAATTGGCAAGTCTTAGATATCAATGAAAAATCATCATACAGGGCTTACTTTATTTATCATATATACAAGTGAAAAACTTGTAGCAGTCATCTTCAGTTGGAATAGATGTTCGAGTGGAGTTAGACTGTGTAGCTTCAGGCCTTTTTTTGTTTTGTTTCTTTATCATTTCATAGTAGTGGCAGTGGCAACATAATTTCACTTTGTCCCCCTAGAATGATTTTTTTTTTTTTTTTTCAAAGCCAAATAATCACAACTTTTTGATGGAGATGTCTTAAATAAAATGGTGTGTTAGATTAATATCTGTATTTGCATAAACACATGTCAATCCTGAAAGGACTTGGCTCCAGTTGAAGCAGTTTTCTCATTGACTCTTTAAGAGCTGCATGGCTTCAGAGACAAACGCATATCAATTCAAGGGAATTCTTGTTAGCAGGTGTTTTTAATAATGTTTGCATTATATCTGGCACCTGTGCCTGAGTGTCTGATACAGATTTTCTTCAGTTTTTAAGTGATTTTACCAACCTACCTACCTACCTATGTAGGTGTTGTGTGTACAGGCCTTACCAATAGAGCTAGAGAAGCAAAAATTTAAACATCTATTCCATATCATATTGACAAAAAAAAAGTCTTGAAATCCTCTCCCCTCAATAAATTTTTAGTGAGAGGCTCCATTTATTATTTTCAAATTGATCACCCCCAACATGGCATGCAGCTAAAAGATGTCGGTCACATGACATTTTCTTATTCTCATAAGTAATGTGTATGAAAATGTTGAAGCAACTTTTGCTAACAGTATAACTAAGGCTGTGTTTTATGCCATTATGTTCACACTATAATTTGAAACGTCTCTTTGAAGTTCATGCATTCATATTTGGTAAAAACACGAAATTGACACATCAGCAACAGTAGTTGTAGTTATATTATCAGCAGCCAGGTAATAGATGCACTCATTTTTAGTAAAAGCACAGAATTGACACATCTGCAACAGTTGTAGTAGTCGTAGTTATATTATCAGCAGCCAGTTGATGAACACATATGCATGCAGCTGTGCAGTCAATTTTTGGCTCTTTTGTTGGTGTTATCCTTTTTCTTTCTTTCTGTTTGTTGAGCCATAGGCAGACAGACAGCTTGCTAATTATAATAAAGTTTATTAACTTCATTAGCCAATAAAGACAAATGAATGACAAAGAGAATAGACAAAAGAAAAAGATGGGGACTTCAGCGAAGATGACAGATCTGAAGAGTTTTGTTTGCGACCAGCTCTTCCGAATGAGAATAAGAGGAGAAACAGTAATAAAAAAAAAAAAAAAATCAAACCCTGGAAGGAATTCTCCCATTGTCTTCAAGGTACATTCTTAAACACTCATCGCAGTGAGAGCTAAACCCCCCCCCCCCGTTTGAAATGAGAAAGATGCCTTCGGAGAACAATGGGAGGGGGGAATCTTGTTTATCACCTGCGAAGGTCTATCGCCTCCAGAAACGATTCCTCTCCTCGTAGCCATCTTGCCTGATACACTGTTGCAATATGCTGCGAACGGTTTTAACGTTCCTTTTTATTGAATCTTCGACTGAACAATAGACCAGATTTTTCCATGGTCTGCTTTCCAAATGGTCTGTTCTTTCACACCTGAGTACGTTGATTATTGATACTCAAGTGCTTTGTTGGTCTAGTTGAATGGAGGTGAACACATGCAATTGCAGTTTTACTTTATTTTCAGGTGCTACGTTGACAGGTTAAGCCGAAGATTGCTTATGCTCAGGTAGAGCAAGTTATGAGTGGCCGTGCATGATAAGTGCCCAACGAACCATTTTCAAAAAGTTGATGCTCAGTATTTCATGATTTGGAAAACCAAATAGTCTGTGTTCTCCCCCCCCCCCGTGGTTCACTTATACGCATACCACATTTGGTCAAGCTGCGTCAATGTTTGAGGCGGGTTGAAGGGAAGCACAGTGACAAATAGACGGAGACGTTGTTTTATATCAGTAAGATTTTCCAGATTAGAAAAAATGTTGATGTTTTCATTTTCTCGGACTATAATGCACAATATTTAAAAAGTTTATTTTAAAGCTTGAACATTCTGCATTATGATTCATACAGTCTAAACTTGAAAATTTTAGCTCTAAAAATGGAGAAAATATCAACTTGAAAAAAAAAAAAAAGAAAAAAAAAAGGTTTATTGGGCACTTATCATGCGTGGTCACCCATACCCACCACACCTGTAAAATATTCTCATCTATATATAATAACTGACCCTTTTTGTTTGTCAGTGTGTCCCCCTCCAACTTGAACATTTGTGCTGCTCAACCGAATTCGGTGTGCTTGAACATGGACTATTTGTTTTTCCAAAAGGGTCTTCACAGTCAGTACTTTTCACATGTAACTATAATGCAAAACTGAACCCTTACTTTCTGTTCATTAGTGTAGCACAACCAAATTTGAGGACCTAGAATTTGGACCATTTGGTTTTCTCCCTCCCAAAAAAATTTCTAAGGGTTTTAGGTGGGGGGTTTGTACTTATAGTGTGTCTGTTTATATTAACCTGAACTTTTAGCTTTTGTTCAAAATACATGCACATACTAGCTGGAATTAGATCATCTATTTTATGAACTGTGTGATTTTCTCCCACCCACCATTCTAAACAATGGATTCTTCCACTTGAGTTCATTATATTCTTGAAAAAAAACTCAATAATCTCACGAAACTTCAGAAGTATCAGAATATTATTAACTTGTCAAAAATAATAGTCCACTTTAAGTGTGTGTTTTATGTATTAGAACAGATATCCTGCCGTTGAGTATCACACCCTAGTCCACAGAATGGATCAGCCTGGTTAGTAGTATAACGAGGTGGGCTAAAAATCACTGCCATGAAACAGTGAGGAGGAGGAGATATATCCTAAATGCCATCAAGTGGACAGTGTTCCCTTGAGATGCGAACTGGCAAACTGTGTCACCTAGTGAAAACTGTCATACTCTTGTGAAACCTGACATCAGGCTAATCCATTCTGAGACTTAACGGTGAAGCCAAAAAACCTCCCCATTGCAGTGGCGGTATACAACACCTGCAAAGGATATGAATTGTTTTAAAAGCCGTTACCATGATCGAATTTCATAGGTAACTGCTGTGTCTAGTTTTTATAGATCAGTTCAGTGATCATCCCCCTGCTGCTGGTACCAGGTAACTCTGTATAAGTTGTCGCTTTGAAGATTAGCTTTGAGGATCCAGCATGATTCATTACCCCTGGCGACAAAGTTGGAAGAGGTATATGTTTGTCCTCAGAATATCTCTCTTGATGAATTTCTATGATATTTTGTGGAAGGGTGGCCGATGGGCTAAGAAAGAATCGATCGAATTTCGAGGTAGATTCAGGAATTTTTTTTTCCACAGTTTCCTCCCTTGAATCTTAGCTATAGGTCATAACAATATCTCCAAATATCTCTGAAGTGTGGGAAATTGAAACTAGGTTACCTTTCCTGCATCTTGGCTATACATGAACGGATTTTCATTCGTTTTTTAATGACAATGATGTTGGTGGAGGTGTGCACTCTCTGAGTGCTTGTAATATCCTCCCCTTCATTTCCTCCCCATATCGGTGCTCTTTTTGTATTCAGTAACTTTTTGTCTATTGATGGTGGTTTGGTATGTAATCACAAAGAATGAGAAAGTGTGTGTGTGTATATATATATGCTATTTTGGAGTCATTATATGCAAACTTACACAGTACCTGTCAAAAATGACAGAATTTCTCAATGGTATCTGTGGATTGATTGATACTTTAGAGCATTTCAATTTTCAAACACTTTCAGTCATATAAGTCTCTCTCTCTCTCATATGTACAGGTATATATGTAAGCATGTTATAACTACTAGTTTTGAAGCGTATATGTAATTTTGTATGAATTCTAAAAAGGAAAAAGTGAGCTTCTTTATGTTAGTGGGTGTGTCTCTAACGATAGGCCTCAGTGCCATTGAAAGATTGGTTTATTATTTTGCTTATTGTTATTCTTTAATTAATTCCAATGTTCTAATCAGAGCTTAGGAGAGATTCTATTATAGTATTAAATAAGCCTGGTTTGTCACTCATTGGAAAACGTCACATGATCAATTTTTTTTTTGGCAGCATACCATGCTGTGGGACATCGGTTAAACAAGAATGGTAACCGGGATGATCAATGAATAAGTTCTTTCACCTTTTGTTAAGCCATGATCACTAAAAAGAGTTTGAATTTTCAGAATACAACTTGCTATCACAAATTCAACCCTCCACAAAAACCTACTTCGGAAGTGAATTTGATGAAAAAAATCGTTTTTTCCTTGACATAATGAGGAGTGACTGTGGAAAATTTCAGCCCTCTAGCTCTATTGCCGGACCTGATTGACAACTGAAGAAACCTATGTTGCCAGTTCGGATTGAAGGCTCTTACTATATGTACATGTAATTATGTGTTGTAATTCCTCATTTCAAAGTGAACATATATGATTTGGTATGTATTTCAAAAAGAAAAAGTCATTTTTTTTTGTGTCAGTGGGTGCGTCTCTAACGACAGGCCTCAGTGCCATTGAATGATTGGTTTATTATTTTGCTTATTGTTATTCTTTAATTAATTCTAATCAGAGCTTAGGAGAGATTCCATTATAGTATTAAATACTTTGTTTGAGAGCGGAGGAATGGATGTCAATGGAATACTGAGGAAGGGAGAGAACAGGAAGTGCCAGTGAGACAGTGATTGACTCAAAGAGTTGGGTGTAAGGGAGAGGAGAGATATAATTAGAGAATAAAGAGGGTGCATAAAGCTAATCAGAGTGAGGGATGAATACGTTAATAAAAGAAAGGGGAGGAGAAGAGTGTATGACAATAACACAGACATCTCCCATTATAATTTAGACGGTGTTGGTCTAAGAAAGCCAACTGTGTTATAACTGAGCCGTGATCTATTCAGCTATTCAGGAACTAAATCGTAACACAATCTTCTTACACGATGCTCTGTCAATTAGGCCTTGTACTATACTAAGGTAACTTCTGTCGACTTGTAAAATGAAGCATTGTAGCATTGGAAGGAAAGAAAGAATGAATGCAATTAAGGAATAGTTGGAGTAATCTATTATATTATTTTGCAAAAATCAGATTTTGGCCGAACCATTTCTCTTTTGAGCTTATGACTTCAGCCAGTTGTGGTTTCGGGATCACTCTCAACCCAATAATAATGAGCTGATTTCCATCCCTATCTATATGATATTATAAGTTTGGTTCGCTCTACCAATTTTGAAATTTGGCATACAAACTGAATGTACCAAGGAGGGGGTTTCGAAGCATATATTGATATCTTTGTGACACTATAAGGCCAACTGGCCTGCATACTCAGTGTAACAAGAGGGAGATTTTAAAGTATATAATGAAATATGTATGACACAAAGCCAGCTAGTGGAATGAATGAATAAAAGAGTTAGCGAAATCAGTGATGTAAATGTGGTTTGTATGCATGGTGTATGGATAGGTAGCCAGCCAACCGAGCAGAATCACTTGAAAATTGATGAAACATGTTGACTATTTTGGCAGCTTTGACTGTTTCTCTTAGTGCCAAATTACAGAAAGAAATGAAGGAAAAATAATATAATAAATAAAACTTTATAGTCTGGTTAGTTACTGAATAGTAGCTGTCATATGACCAATGTCTTTTGGCATCACAATGTGTTGAGGATGATCACTCCCCCTACACCCCCCTGCCAGTCCCCCTGGCCCCCCTACCAGTCCCTTTGCCTATGCCCTCCTGCCAGTCCCTCTCCCATGCCCTGAGCTAGTGTTTCTCCCTCCTCTCTTTTTCTCTCCTAGTCTATCTTTACAACCCTTTCATTTTTACCCCTCCCTCTGCTAGTCTTTTCCCCCCCCTCCTGCGTCTCTCTCCCAATCTGTCTCTTTCCATTCAACCCCACTGCTATTGTTTTCCTCTTCCCTTGGAGGTCTTCGGTGTCTTGTCCCCCATTAAAACTGCCTTTTTTTTTCTGGCCATTGGTCTGTATGTCCCGTTGTCTTCAGGGAGGCGGATTCATATTGTATATCTATATATGTGGTACTCTAATGTGGCCCAATTCAACAATAGAAGCCACAGTACAGAACCGAGTACGCAGCCCACTGATTGCTGTAAATGATGCTTGACCCAAATCATCTGGCATTCACTCGTACGTCTATTGATTCATGATCTTTTGATTGAAAACTAAATCACTGCAGACTTTTTGTCTTCTTCTTTATTACATTGAATTTCTTATCTCTTTGAAAATATTTCTATTTTGTCTTTTTGCAATTTTTTATCTCTGTTTACACCTTAGCCTGAAAGCGATGATGGCGCGGGAATAATAGAAAACCGTCATTAAAAACTGTCTACATCAATGTAAGTTTCTTCGGATTTTAATTGGGTCTTTTTAGCTGGTTATAGATGTGTCATGTATACAGGATGCACTGATGGAACTAAAATACTTATGTCTAGAAAAGAACGGTTTTTCTTAGTTTTGTTTTTAATCCCAACCTTCAGTCTTACCATTGGGATTTTTATTTGAAATGTATGTTTATGGTAAATTTGTCCCTTAGTTTCCAACAGCATTTACAAGAAGGGGAGATGAGAGAAGAAGACAAGTGGAAGGAGAGAGAGAAAGAGAGAGGAGAACGAGTGGAGGAATAGAGAGAGGAGGACGAGTGGAGGAATAGAGAGAGGAGGACGAGTGGAGGAATAGAGAGAGGAGGACGAGTGGAGGAATAGAGAGAGGACGAGTGGAGGAATAGAGAGAGGATGAGTGGAGGAATAGAGAGGGGAGGACGAGTGGAGGAATAGAGAGAGGGGGATGGAGGAATAGAGAAGGGAGGACGAGGGGAGGAATAGAGAGGGGAGGACGAGTGGAGGAATAGAGAGGGGAGGACAAGTGGAGGAATAGAGATGGAGAGAGGAAGACAAGTCAGGGGTAGAGAGAGATACGATTAATCAGATAGATAATATTCTGAAATATTTGTACGTCACATGAATGAATCACCAGAACTAATTATTGAAAAAATAGACCAAAAAAAATTTAGATCTTTTCTCTAAAAATGTGTTAAAGAAGTAGATCTTCTATCTAAAATTATCTAAAGAAAAAAATACCAGCTCTAGATTTGAGTATCATTGGTCCAAAATGACCGTAGTAACCTAAAAAAGATATACTAAAAAAGCATTTTGAAAAAGCGAAAAAAATGTTTTTAGATGTTGCTTGGTAGTGTACTGATGCAAATTTCCAAGGTTGTAGCCCTGAAAATATGACCTGGAGCCCCCAGAGACATACAGATGGACAAAAGGAAAAGAATATGTAGCCCCCTTGGCTCGTTGGTCAAGAGAATTGTGCGACAGTGATTGAAGACTATAGATTTTAGATCTTTTGTAGATCTAGATTTGCAATTGAATGATAAATTGGCCACACTAAAAGAGGTAACCAAAATAATTTGAAACCGTAATTTCAAATAGTGGATGGGGAATTATTTCACATGACAATCAAGGCAAGCTGCTCCATACACCATAAAGTCTTGGCTCTTCACAACAAGCACCTGAATAAGCTGCACCTTAGTTATTTTTAATTTGTATTCTCAAATACTTCAAAGGTACAGGTTCTTTGCCTCTTCAACACTGATGTTTTGAAAAAAGATTGCTTGAATTACTCTTGCCATCATCCCTCGTTCCATGAGTGAGGAAGTTTCATTCAGTTCATCTGATGAATATAGAAAGGCAACACAACCATATATAAAATAAAAGCAGCCTATTTTAAATTGTATTTTAAGCCTGTTTGTAAATACAGGAATATATATATATAAAAAACTGTTTCCCTGAAAAGAAGTGATCTTTTGAAATTTTCTATTTTGGGTGTAATTATCTTTTTTTTCTTCTCTCCACTTGAAAAGATGATTTCAAAATGACCTCAAAAATTTTTTTTCACAAATTAGATAAATAATAATGTTGAAAAAATGGTTTTCTTGATTGCAAGGCTGAAGAAAAAAGTACAGAAATAATTAGAAGTCTTGCTCAGGTTTTTAAAAAACTGATATCCAATTATTTCTTTGAACTTGACTGATACTGCTTAATTGTTTAGTTTAGTTTAACGGTGGTAAATTACTATGGGTGCTTTTCGTTAAAAGCATTTTGAAGAAAAGTGCACTGTTAACTTGTTCAATGCTGGGGACAAGTTTTAGTCCAGTGCTGTAGATAAGATAACTAATCTCATGGTACTGTGTTATTTAGTTCAGTGTCACAAGCAGAGAAATTAGTAAAAAGAAAATAGCTGCCTTGCACCTATTAACCTAAAACTAATTTACAGCATGAACCTGCCATGGGTCAAAACCGACTTGACAACGCACAATGTGCGAGAGATTATAACGTGGATTGTTTTAGAAATGTTAATATAGTAAGATCAGATTTGCTCTTGGGTTTACATGAAACCCCAAAAGCTAGTGCTGTGCAGACCAAAGGAATTTTCCTTTTTGTTAAAACTATTTAACTGACTCTAGTGCATGTTATTGAACAACAATCATAGGTATTATGCTTGAAGAAAATGTTGTGATGTGATTTCAAATCTTTTAAACAATACTTTTTTCAGATATGGTTTACTTCCTAACATTTCACCATCTGAACAGTGTCAAACAAATAAAGCTTTTTTGGAACAATTTTATTTAGTGTCATAATCTTATGTATATATATATATGTGTGTGTGTGTGTTGTAAACATATATGGGTGTATATAGTTCTGCTGATCAGGGGAATCTTATGATAATGTATTCTTTATCAAGATGGCAGCATCCCTTGGTGCAAACAAAATAAATTTGCTCATAGTGTTTTACCTCCAGCATTTCTATTAAGATAATACAATAATGAATATCACTTAATTTTGGGAGTGGACCCCTCAATGAGTCAAGCCCCTCAACAGGGCCCACAAATCTCTAGCTACATCACTGCTTTTTAGATGATTACCCACCCAACGAGCTCACAGACCCCAGGCTTTTGAAAAGTCTGCCCACGGACCCCAGGCTTTTGAAAGGTCTGCCCACGGATCCGAGGCTTTTGGAAAGTCTGCTTACAGACTCCAGGCTTTTGAAAAGCCTGTCCACAGACCTCCATTTATAGAATTGTGCAGCCTCAGGGTGTGTGCAGGCTTCAAGTTGGGAACACATTCACCAAATTCCCAGCTAACCTCTGTTGACAGTGAAATGTTAAATTCATCAGATTTTTAGAAAACTTTGCTCATTCTTGACACCCATAGATTCACTATCAACAATGGCCATCTGGTATGGATTTATTCAAACTAGAATGTAGCGTTGCTAAGATATGTATATGTATCTATAAAGCATTATTTACCGAAACATTAGTACAGACACTTTTGTTTTACTTAGTTATTACTCTTAACAAATATTTCTCATTTATAATTATTTAATCTTTCACATAATATCTGTACCTTACATGACTGAATCCCCATACCGGACTTGGAAATTTATCAAAAAAAAAAAATCCTTTTTACCTGAAATTAAATTGAAAAAAAACAAAAAAAATAGCACAAGGTTTAGACATTGTTGGTTCAAAATGACCATAGAGACACGAAAAGTAAGTTTAAAAAAAAAAAAAAAATCATTTTTAGATGGCGTCTAAATTTCCTAGGTTGTAACCTCAAGAATTTTACCAGGAGCATCCAAAAGCACTCATGGACGGACACACAGACATTCAAAGAGAGTAGAATACTCAGCCTACTTTGTTGGCTGGTCGGTTGAGCCATTTTTGGGGCTACAATGATTTGACAGGTCTAGTTAGTCTCTCAACAGAAACTATTACATGATGTTCAAATTGAAAAAAATTGGTGATCAATGAATAAGTTACCTCTGTCACCTCTTACTGGGCAGTGATCACTGGGAAAAGTCTAAAAAACAGACACAAATTAAGGATCACTTTTGCATTAACTTACATTGAAACTTGAATCTATTTTGGTGGGGAATATTCAAAAAAACTAAAAAAAAGCATGTTTTGTGAAAAAGAGTCATTGTTGAAATATTCAGCCATCTAACTCCATTAGTACAGCTTGTATGCGTGATGCATACATGGATAGCCAGCCAGACTGACTTGAAAACTGAAGAAACCTATGTTGACAGTTCCTATTGTACATCATATCAGTCTGTCTGTGACAACAGACAGAGGTAGAGGCCAATGCAAACATTAGAACACAAAATCGGCTATTCTGCTGTGGATATATTTTTGACTCCCAATAATTAAACTACAATTAGTACTACTACTGCTATTATTGCTGATGTTACTAAGTCATTTTTTACCCAAAATAAATACAAGATTTTTAGTTAGCAATACATTTCTAATTACTGTGTATACATATTGACACTGAATAGAACCTTAGGTATGCCTTTAGCAGAGCAACAGGCATTTACTAGAATGCTATTAAACCCTAACAGAGGTAACTAATAATCACCCCACTATACCTTGGTAGTCCACAAAATTGTGTAATGTTCATTCATTTTCAGTTTTAAATGATTGTAGGTATCGATGCTTTGATTTTTCAGATTATAACCATCATAAAGCAGTTACATAATCACTTCGTAATACCTCATACTCCCAAAGCACATGGGTTATCACTATTTGGAATTTGAGCCAGGTGCATATACTTTTGAGTTTTAAATCATTCTCCAAAAGTGCAGGAATTGTCAGTCATTGGGAATTGAGAAATGTGCACGTTCTTTTGGTTTCTAAATGATTCAATGCCACTATTAACAGATTACATTTATTATCAGATTATATAATAACCATTGAACAGATGCAGTTCTTCTCTTGCTTGGCTCTTTATGGTTATCGTTCAGGTGAAAAGCATCAGCTTTCACTTTCTCTTTTGCGTATTTCTAAGTGTGCTACCTTTCCTCTTCATCTCTCCTGCGTGGCAACCATTTTGGATTGCCTACAGCCATGTGGCTCAGAGTCGGTGCCAAAAGTTATGAGTTTCTTTTCGTTTTTTATTCTTTTTTTTTATTTATTGCTTTCAATAAACAATCATGTTTCTTTGTTTTTGTTTGTTTGCTTCTCTCGCAAGGAATTTGTCTCCTTTCCAATCATACGCCATTGTCTGTTTTGTGCCCATTCGCCTCTTCAGCTCGTATTCAGCTCCTTCATTCCTGCAATGACACATGCTCTTATCATCAGGATTCTTGGTTGCCATAGGCACTACTTTCCCCTCTCGTCTTCTCTCTTTTTTTTTCTCTCTCTCTCCCTCCTCTTTCATATACTTTTGTCTTTCTTTTCCTTTCTTCATTCCTTCTCTTCCGTTTACCTGCTCAACTCTTGCCAGCTTTGCCTGTGTTTCTATCTGTCTGACTCCTGCCAGCTTTGCCTATGTTTCTATCCGTCTGACTCCTGCCAGCTTTGCCTGTGTTTCTATCTGTCTGACTCCTGCCAGCTTTGCCTGTGTTTCTATCTGTCTGACTCCTGCCAGCTTTGCCTGTGTTTCTATCTGTCTGACTCCTGCCAGCTTTGCCTGTGTTTCTATCTGTCTGACTCCTGCCAGCTTTGCCTGTGTTTCTATCTGTCTGACTCCTGCCAGCTTTATCTAGGTGTTTGTGCTATTGTGTCTGCCTGGCTCTAATCAAGGTGTTTGAGCTATTGTGTCCGTCTGACTCTAATCAAGGTGTTTGTGCTATTGTGTCTGCCTGGCTCTAATCAAGGTGTTTGTGCTATTGTGTCTGTCTGACTCTAATCAAGGTGTTTGAGCTATTGTGTCTGTCTGACTCTAATCAAGGTGTTTGAGCTATTGTGTCCGTCTGACTCTAATCAAGGTGTTTGTGCTATTGTGTCTGTCTGACTCTAATCAAGGTGTTGTCTGTCTGTCTGATCCCTGCTATTTATTTGGCTGTTTTGCCTCTGTCAGATCTAACTAATCAGGAAGAAAGAAAGAAGATTGAATTAGGAAGGCAAAGAGAAAGTAAGACATAGAGGACCGGGCAAACATCTGACCAATTCCATCCTCTTAAGTGAGTTGGTGTAGTCCTTTTTGTTGATCCTATTTCTCCTCTTGTAGGTTTATCGAAATGGTAAAAACCTTGATAATAATAGAAAAAATCGCTTTTGAAGAATTTTGTGTAAATATATTATTTTCACTGGATTTTCAATTCTATCATAAAATTGATCCAAACTGTTTAAAGCCCAGATTAAAATTTCTCTATCATGAACATACTAATTCCAAGGATATTTTCTTTGTTTCCTTTTTTTTGTTGTAACCTCTTATTTTCTCTCTTTTGAACATTTGTCAATGGTTACAGTGTATGAAAACAAAATTGGTTCTTGAAACACCTTCTTTACAGACTAAATCCAGCCCACCTGATTTAAAAAGATAACGGGTCTGGTCAGTCACTCAATACAAACAGGCATGTGACCATTGTCTTTTGGCAGCTTGCCATGTTGGGGGTAATAAATTTTTAAAAATTGAAGAAATCACTTCATTCGCCATTTGTTGAAAAAGAAAGAAAACAAGCATGATCATTGTTTGACACAATTAAAAGGACTAATTTTCATAATCTCACATTGTGACTTGACCCCTACCAAAAAGTTTTTGGATAGGTTAAGAGAAGATTTTCAAAAGCTAAAAAAAAAATAACATTTTTTTCTAGAATAGATATGGAAAATATACGGCCTGTACAAGTGAGCATTGAGCAATAGAGAATTTAACTGCTGCAGGGATTGAACCTGCATCCACCAAGAAGGCCATTTTGGTATGATGCTACTCTTACCATTCAGGTGGATACAGGTTCTAAAACAGCAGCTGTTCATTTCTTCATTGTTTTACTATTTACGCTGTCTAGGCCGATCGGCATATTTTTACTTTGTAAAATTGGGCATCTGTTCGAGAAGCTTTTCTCTACCAAAAATAATGTCTTTATAATAATAATGATAGATGTATGTATAAATGTAGTAACTTTTGTGGGTCAGTAGTAAAACTTTTATCCTCTCTCCATAATTCTAATTTTTCTATTTCAAATGACAAGGCACGTTTACTTTCTTACTTAGCTAAGTATTTCTGGAATTACTTTCCATTTGACTTCAACTTCTTCATTGGTCGGTCAGTGCAAAAACCACGAATAAATTTGTGTTGGTCTGGCATGTTGACCACTTTCATTCCTCCCCTATCCCCTCAATCTTTCTGTCCACTTGTCCTCAACCAACAGACACTCGTCTTTTAAGTTGTGCCAGTCATGATTAAGACAAGGCCACTTTAGCTTGACACAGCCAATCAATATTCAGTACCATATATACTCTAGTATAAAAGACAGACATTTAATTAAAAAATAAACAGGTCTGTTTGGTCCCTCAACAGAACTGGTTACATATCCAATGTCTTTCGGCAGCATGCCGTGTTTAGGGTCAAGAGGTGATCACTTGAAAAACAAAGTGATTGATGAATGAGTTACTTCTCTCACCTTTCGTTGGGCAGTGATCCAAATTTAGAAAAAAACCCCCAAAAAACAAGTATGAATGCTGATGAATGCAAACTGAGTGACTGAGTATCTGTTTAAGAGAGGAATTTTCAGGGGTGGGGGAGAGTTCTTTTCTTGGAAGAATGATGAGATGATATTTAAATTTCATCTCCCTAGTGCCATTTGCAAAGCCTGTATGACATACATTCATACAAAGCCAGCCAGTCAGCCATCATCACTTGGAAACTGAAAAAAGACCAATGTGGACATTTTTGATCAGCGGTTACTAACAAGATACAAATATTAAACCACATCCAATGATGTAGTTTACCAAAGCTCAATCTCAACAGTTATATGGTTTGAATGAATTGCAGTGGTTTACACAGATATTTGGAGGACCACAATTCAATGCAAGTCTTCTAAACGCCAAAGCAGTTGATATTGAGTTTGGGTTGAGGGTTTCTTAGTCATACTATCAGCGCCTTCAGCACAGTGTGATGGTAAGTTTTTAGAAATATGAAATGCATATCTCGTGCACCGGCATTTATGTCGATTATGTTGGCGCTAGTAAGGCGATCAAAGCAGTGGAACTGTTTTTAAATCCTACTGAAGATTAGTGAGAAAAGTCATCTGAAATCATTATTTATAACAGGTCTGGTTAATCACTCAGTAGAAACAGTTATGTGACCAATTTCTTTTGGCAGCATACCGTACTGAGGGAAGGTAAATCAATAAGATTAGAAAGAGGGGCGATCAATGGATAAGTAAGTTACTTCTCTAGCTTTTTGTTGGGCAGTGATCATTAGAATTTTCAAAAAGCAAGTGTGAATCTACCAGACACTAGCTTAAGGACCAATTTAGTATAAACTTGCATTGCAAAATGAACTCCACACTAAAAACCTATTGAAGTTTTTTTTTAGTTTTTTTATTATATAAAGAAGATAGAATAAGAAGTAAATGTTAGTTTTTTTTCAGCCCTCAAGCTCTCCTGGTGTAGCCTGACGGATGATACATACTTTCATACATAGCCAGCCAGAATAACTTGAAAACTGAAGAAACCTGTGTTGACAATTTTTAACTTCTGTTTCTCTCCTCTCACCCTCTTAGTGAACTGTCTAACTCCCCCGTTTTTCCCTCCTCACCCTCTTAGTAAACTGCCTAAGCCCGCCATTTCTCCCTCCTCACCCTCTTAGTAAACTGCCTAACTCCCCTGTTTCTCCCTCCTCACCCTCTTAGTAAACTGCCTAACTCCCCTGTTTCTCCCTCCTCACCCTCTTAATAAACTGCCTAACTCCCCTGTTTCTCCCTCCTCACCCTCTTAGTGAACTGCATAACTCCCCTGTTTCTCCCTCCTCACCCTCTTAGTAAACTGCTTAACTCCCCCGTTTCCCCCCTCTAACCCTCTTAGTAAACTGCCTAAGCCCGCCATTTCTCCCTTCTCACTCTCTTAGTAAACTGCCTAAGCCCGCCATTTTTCCCTTCTCACTCTCTTAGTAAACCGCCTAATCCCCTGTTTCTCCCCTCTCACCTTCTTAGTTCACTAAATTTCTCTCCTCTCCTTCTCTCGTCCTACCTCTCTTATCAAACTACCTACCTTTTCTTCCTTCTCCCTTCCTACCATCTCTGTCGTGCTCATAGTATCTGTAGCAGCCATCAGCTGAGATCGTTGTTGATGACAGCAAAGTGACAGGTCATGGACTAGTTCTTATTAATTTGCAAGTGACGCGTGTTCGGGTAAATAATTCCCTTTCTCTTTACTCGTCTTTGATAAAGCTGCCGTCACTCACAGCGTTCCATACATTGCGTACTCATCAATTAATCATTCATATAGCAAACCAATACAATATCTGGCTTCAGCTTCCAACAGTTGTGGCTGCCATAAGCTATTCTGTTCACATTTGTTATGTTTACAACTGGTTTTATTATGATTGGGTGTCGACTTCATCTGGTTGATTTGATGTTAGGAGGTGGTTTGTGGTATGAGCACCTTGAACTGGGGTGAAGGGTGTGGGCGAAATCACATCATTATCTGGTATCCTGAGCCCACTGCTGGACAAAGGCCTTTCCTGGCACTTCCCATGATCAATGAATATGTTTCTTCTCTCACCTTTTAGTTTGCTTTCCTTTGGATTCCGGTCAACCAACCTTTCGCACCGTTATCTTTCCTCCCTGGTACGTGTTCAACTCCTCTCCATCTTTGTCGCTTAATCACTTCTACGATATCTTCTCCTTGGTCCTGTTCTAGGATCCATGTTGATCTTTTTTGTATCCTTTGTTGTTTGGAGTCATTCCTGACATCACTCTTGCTATTGATCTTTGCATGATTCTGAGTTTGTTTCCACTTAAGAAAAACTTATATTGCAAATATAACCCCTCCCAAAAACCCCTGTGGGGAAAATTTTCAAAAAACAAGAAAATACTTCCTCTAGATATAGTAAGGAATATATGATTAGATTTCCAGCGCTCTAGCTCCTATTGTACAGCCTGTGATACATACAGTGGATGAGAAATAAGAATTTGGATGCGTGTAGGATTACATTTTATATATATATATATATTGGGTCATCCACAGACAGCTGTTTCGATGTATCACATCTCTTCAGTGTGGCTAAAGACTTTCCGCTATCCCATCCAGTAACATGAGGCAGGATTGAAACCTTCGCTTCAGACCCGAAGGCCGATATCCTACCTCTGAGCTACGGAACTGGACTGTCAGTAAGGCTGGATTAAGAAATATATTTATTTACGCATAAATTCCCCATCCACCAGAATGCTCTATTCCTATCAAAGATATATATATAAATCTCATTTTATATTCTGCCAATGCTTACATCTATTTTAGATTTACTTGGGTGACGTGTTTTGGTATAAAATTAACAATTACTATAATGCAACTATATCAAATGGAGTTTTGCAAGTGTCCAAATACTTCTTACCCCCTCTGTATATAGCCACCCAGACTATTGATAAAGGAAAATGTTGCGTTTTGACTCATTTTTCATTGTCAATTACAGATTTGGTACCCAGATTCCTCTACCCCTCACCAAAATTTAAAAACCACCCACCATTTTCTGCGCAGCTGCTCACTGCCCACCTAAGAATTGAAATCGCCCACCGGTGGATGATATCGCCCAGGTTGAGAAACTTTATATAAATAAACATATTACTTTTTAATGATGTTTATCAGCATGTACGAATAATTACTATCGTTTTCAATCTTGAGGGAGGTGTACGTCCTACAATGGATGTTACGAGGCTGAGGACACCTCTGCCGATTATGCAAACAAACAAACCAATCCACTTTGCCCCTGGATTCATGGATCAGAGGTCGGACTATGAAATTTGTATTTCTTACCTTTAGGGAGATTCAATTCAGTTATCTTTGGTGTTTTCAAGAGTTTGTTGAAAGTGGATTGTCAAAGGTTAAATTGCAAGAAACAATAGTTTATGAAGCATAAGAGGCAACTCGGGAAGGGAAAGGTCAATTTTAAGTACTTGTTTTGCACTATGAGATGCTGAATGCAGTATTGTTGTTACTATCTTCGTGAAAAAGGTGAAATATTGATTCAAGATGGAAGGAGATTTTTCTCAATATGATTCGTATTAAAATAATCGATCGGATTATACTGGTTAGATTTTTTCTGAGGAAGAAGGAAGACAAGTAAACAGTGACAATAGAAAAACAAGACGTAGGTCTAGTTAGTCACCGAATAAAAACCATCACGTCTTCTGGCCACATGCAGTGTTGGGGGTGATCAATTGAAAAATTGAGGGGGGAAGAGGTGATCGATGAATAAGTTATTTTTCTTGCCATTTGTCGGATCACTAAAAAGTCTGGATTTTCAAAAAACAAGTATGCATGCTGTCGGACACAAACTACATACTACACCCCAACTAAAACACTTACCCTGTATATGAATAGCTTGTGGGCCCAAGCTGGTACCCGAAAGCCTGGAAAATCCTACGTAATCTTTGTTCATGAAGCAAAGCCATGATGTTTATAAATATATATATATATATATATATATATATATATATATATATATATATATTATTGTGTCATCCACAGACAGCTGTTTCGATGTATTACATCTCTTCAGTGTGGCCATAGACTTTTATCCCATCTAGTACCGCCAGGCAGAATTGAAACCCTCACATCAGACCTGGAGGCCGATATCATACCTCTGGACTACGGAACTGGGTGGTCAGTATGTCTGAATTTAAGCGATATATTCATTTACGCAGAAACTCCTCACCCACCAGTACTCAATTCTTATAGAAGAGCATTGCATAAGCTTACAGCGGATAAGTTACCTCACTCAAAGAGTACTCAACCCTGAATATATATATATATATATATATATATATATATATGTATCCAACAGAATTATTATAAATTGCGTTATATTATACAGAAACCTATTAGAAATGACCTCCCGTGGTTACATGGTTAATGTTTCATTCACCCTAGACAACATAAATAGAATAAACAATTGAAGGAAATGGGGTCGCTGTAAGGATCAAACCTGTCACCAATAGGGTAGCTGCTGCAACGGGGCAATGCTCTCACAATTTAGCTAAACAGCTACCAGTAATGCAAAGACCCAAATGACTGCATTCAACCCAAATTTTCAATTCATTTACTCTTGGTCTAGTCGCATCTTTCAACACGACAGTTATGTATTAGGAAACTGATATATATGATCCAACAGAATGATTATAAATAGCTTTATATTATATCGAGACTAATTTTACGTTATCTAGGGCAAGTGATATGTTAACCGTGTAAAGACAGAAGACCATTTAAAGTAAGTTTCGATGTAATATAACGCAATTTATAATGTATATTTATAAAATTTCTCTATATCTATCTTAATTACTCTCTCTGTCAGTTTCTACTTCTCTCTCCGTCTCTTTGTTTATTAATTCAAATTCATTTGTTCCTATTGGTCTTTCCAGAATCATGCACTTGCCATGTTGTGAATCAGAGTATAAAGATTTATCCTTTCAGAATCTGCCTTCAATAGCTCTTCCTCCATCCTCCCTTTCTTTTCCCCGTTGCCGCTGACATTCATAATGTGAATGGGACAATTGAGCGGACAACAATCGATGCGTCTATGTAACACCTTCTGTCCTGTGTGTTTTCAATCGTGCAGTGACAATGTCGAAAATGGAACGTGTAGAAAAATAGTGTTCTATTTCATGTATCCGACACGTGTAATGTATCCACTTTTGTTTGAATGAAAAAAGATACTTCCAGTCAAACATTTTTTCTGGGGGTTTGCTCGTCTGTTGCATTGGAAATGATATCGCTGTCATGCATCGGCTCTTGTAAGAGAATACTTAGCACTTGGTGACTGGATGGAATGGACCAACCCTTGAACAAAAAAAAGGCATACATAACAGCAACACCAGTTCCAGTTGTACTTGTGCTCAATCGTCGCGTGCTCAGTTGTACAGATGCTCAGTTGTCCCTGTTTTGTTGCTGCCGCTCAATAGTCAGCCAACCCATTCATTGTATAAAGAAATGATTTGACACAGAAAATAATGTTTGTGAGAATCCTGCTCTCTTCTTGGAAACTTTAGAAAAAAGGGGTTTTAAACTGTTTCCATGTGATTCACCCTCGTGTGTGTGTTTTTTTTTGTTTTTTTTTCTCACAAAATCTCATACACCCATGAATAAAATCTCTTCCGTTTGAATTCCTCCCATTCTATCTCATGTACAGTGTTGGCACATCTAGCACATATCCTGTTTTGGCTATGCAATATCGCTGAAATATCTTGAACATTTTTGACGTATTGGGGCCATTTTCTTGATTGGTAACACTGGGAACTGTATAATTTTGATTCATCTTATTCTCTCTTTCATGTATAACTTAATTGTATGATGAGTGAAAAGGCATAAATCAACACATCCCTTGAGTGTCTTTTCTATTCATATTTTTAAACATCCAAGAAAAAGCCATTACAGGACCAAAGTCATCTGGCAGCATGTCTTGTTGGAGGTAATCAATTAAAAGATTGTAAAAAGGGATGATCAGTGAATAAGTTAATATTTTAAACCTTTTTTTGGAGAAAATTTTGAAAAAAAAAAAAGACAAAAGTTTTTCTCTAGATATATTCATGAGTAAAAATATCCAGGCCCCAAGCTTCACTGATACGGTCTATATGCATGATACATACATAGCTTGCATCACTTAAAAACTAAAGGAACTTATGTTGACGGTTTTCTAAAATAATGTTTGACAAAAAAAAACAAAAAAAAAACGGTTCTCCCCACTTTCCGTCAATTCAGCTCCACCCCCCCCAACCTTGAGGACCGTTTCGATTTTTAACCGACAAATCTGTCTGTTCATTTATTATCTTTAAGGCAGGATTGCTTAATTGTTTTTCCGTTTCCAGCGCCTGACATTTTGAATCCATTTCTGACAGCTTCGGTTCTCGATGGCATGCAAATCAAATTGAATAATATGTTTACTCTTGTAACATTGCTTATGTTCACACAGCATGTGCAAGGAAATGTTTATATCAGTGTTCAACTCTCACATTCAATGGCTTTCATTCTTTGCTTCTTTTTGCTTTTACTTACGTCTATTTATTCTATAACGTTTTCCGACTTTTACTTCTATTCCCTGGAATTTTTTGGTTTTTGCCTTATATATAAGCAAAGAAATAGCTACACTGACAACTATATTTCATACATACATACATATATATATATATATATATATATATATATATATATATATATATACACACACATACATATATATATATATATATATATATATATATGATATATTTTGTTTTAAATTACTAATAATATAAATTGTCTGTGTCCTAAGAAACCAATAGAGCAGATATAGACTGTGAGTAAACAAAATGAGAATTTGGAGTTGAAGCAGTTTTTTTGGCTCTTGCATTACTGGCGACTGTTTAGCTCAGTGTTAAGAGCAACGCTATGCTGAAGCGGCTACCCTTGTGATTGCTGGTTCGATTCCTGCTGCAGCCTCATTTTCTTCAGTTTTTTAAAATCCTATTTATGTTGTCTTGGCCAAATGATACACTCTACAACTATAATCATATATATAGTGTAGCCACTTCAACATAGTGATGCTCTCACCCTTGAGCTAAATAGCCGCCAATAATACAAAGGCCCAAATAAATGTTTCAAACCCAAATTCCCATCTTGTCCATTTACGGTCTATATCTGCTCTATTTGTTTCTTTCAATGGGACAATTCCTCAATACACACACACACACATATATATATATATATATATATATATATATATATATTGTTTAGAAAGCTATGTATACATAGTTGTAAACAGCTATCAAAAATATCAGTTAATTTTTTTTTTCCTAATGATTCAAATGTCTTAATTTTGAAGTTTCACCTCAATCAAAGCTGTTTAAATGTTTTTATCTGACATAAAGTTGCAAGCATTTCTGTGACATATTCTTCATGTTACGCCACTGCAAATATTACTGCTTTATTAGCTATGTTAATCTATTTAACATGGACCAATACTATCAAAACGGATTATATTTGGTTTGTTTCAGAGGAAAATAACTTTTTCTATGAAAATATTGGTGGGGCTGTACTTATCAAATACAATATATTCAAACTGCCACATTTGATGCAGGCTTTAGCAGCTTGATGACTTACCAATCGGCCAATGGTACACTGATGACACAAAGTTGAAATTTTAAGCATTAGATATGTCGGCCAGATTATATCCATTGAAGAAAGGGCATAATACATCAGCCTAGAAGAGCAGAATTTAAAAAAAAGAAAAATGAAATGAATAAAGCTATCGTCATTTTTGATGACCTGAGTACACTAGGAAATCATAATTACAGCTTATCTTCTATGTAAGTTTAATTAAGCTCTGAAAATTTTTTGTTTCCATTTCATTGTCTTCTTGGAACTTTTTTCCAAGGCTTACATGTTAATGCCATTCACATTAGGCAAATTTCCGAAACAAGGAAATTAAATCTATGATTCCAAACCAGACTCTTATTGTATTCCTTTTGCAAAGCCCGAAGGAGGATTCTTTATTTATTTTCAATTAGAAACCATCAAACAAAACTGTCACCAAAATCTCAAGATAGGTTTCCTCGGTTCTCTAGCTGACAATGCATGTATCTATGTATCATGCATACAGACCATGCTAAATGTGCCAGAGGGCTGAAATTTTCAAGATTTACTCTGTTTACAATAAATCATTTTTTTTTTTTAAGTTTTTCCCTTGAATAGATTTTTACAGGGGAGGGGTTTCAATTTGTAATGTAAATTTATGCAAAATTGCACCCCCTATTTGCGTCTGGCAGCTTTCATGCTAGTTCTTCGAAAAATACAGACTTAGTGATCACTACTCAACCCAAAGCAAGAGAAGTAACGTATTCACCTAATTTTCCAATTTTTCAATTGATCACCCGTAACATGGAATGCTGCTAAAAGACGTTGGTTGTATGACAGTTTCTACTGGTGACTTTATTTTAATTCTATTTTACTTTTGAAATTTGTTTGAGGAGAATGTAAATAGTTTGACAAGGTGGTTTGGGGGAAAATATTGTCTGGGTGAAATTTTTGTCAAATGAAGTTGACTTGAAAAAAGTTCAAAAGAATTTTCATTAAACATTTATGAAGAGGCTTCATCGGTGAAAATCTTCACTTTTCTTAAAACTTTGACGGGCAGAGCATTTTGAATGTGTTGACTCTACGTACTTGGCGCCAAAGAAATTTAATGTTTGTCACTTTACCTGTTAAGTGCTATACAACATCAATTACACAACATCCCCCTCCTTGAAAAATGTGCCTTGTCTTCATTTTGTCTTTGCTGCTGTAACTAATACTTGCACCTCAGCGATGCTATTTAGCCTTGGGGGAATCCCCATAGTTCTAATCTTGGCATATATACGTTCATGAAGAAAATGTTGGCATTGAAGGTGATGAGAAGATTCAGGAGAATTTCTGTGGGATATTTATGAAAAGCTAAGTAAGTTTCTACTTATCTGTGAAGGTAAAACGTTTTGAATTCGAAAGAGTTCTGCAGATAATTTGTTAATGAGAAAAGAGAAATGTTTTTTTGTTTTTTTTCTATTCAGGTATGAATATCAGTGAATAAGCATTTAGACACAGAGATGCACGTGTCAGCAGAAAAATACTTTAACGCTGCTCGATTTACTTTTGAACCACTTGTTTTTTATACTTTTTGATTTACCCAGTTTGTCTATGTTCATTTTCATCCCGATAGTAATGATCTGATTTCTATCTCTTTATATCATCATCATCATCATTAGTCTTTCAACCTCTGTCGTTGGGCATAGACCTTCCCCAGGATTTGCCACACTTCTCTATCATGGGAGTTGCAGAGCCAGTACTCTCTGAATTTGTCTAGCTCGTCTCTCCACCTAATATTCTGCCAGTCTCTGTTGTGCATGTGATCTCAGGGGACCCATATCGTGAATCGTGATGTCCATCGGTTGTCTACCATTCTTGCAACATGGCCTGCTCATTGCCATTTGAGTATTTTAATAGATTCTATGATGTCTCTGATACTTGTCTTTTCCTGAATGTACTGTGCTGTCTTGTGGTCTCTCCATGTGAGGCCCAGCATAATTCTTTCATGTGTACTTTGCATGGTTCTCAATTTGCGGATCTGTCTCTTGGTTAGGTTCCATGTTTCGGCTCCATAAGTGACTATTGGGAGGATGCATTGGTTAAACACCCTTCTTTTTAGGATTAATGGGATCTTCTTATTTTTGAAGGTTGAGCTTGCTCTGCCAAAGGCTTGCCATCCTAGTGTGATTCTTCGTTTGATTTCTTCTTCTTTCGAGGGATACAAAAAATCTGATTCGTCCAACCAAATTTGGCATGCATACTTGATTGATCAAGGGGAAGGTTTTAAAAGTAAAATATAGAAATGACTCTACAAGGCCAACTAGTGTGAATTTAATCTTAAATGAAGACTGATTCCTCCTCCACCATAAAAGTTATACAACTGGAAAATGGTACATAGTTTTTACAATACACTTACCCTTGAATAGTTGTGAAATCATGAATCCTTAAGTTAATTTAGGTTCCATAACATATTGCAGATACTGTTTCATTGAACATAACCTGTCTTTGTTCTCTCCAAATTTTAGACTATTTTTTTGCTTTCCCTGTTCATATCAGTCAACATGTTTTGTAATTCCTTCAAGGTGTACATCATGGTAATGTCATCAGCGGATCTTAAATGGTTTAGATATTCTTTTGTCTTTGTTTATTCTCATTCCTTCCCAGTTAGTTTTTTGAAAGACGCTTTCAAGGCTCGCTGTTAATAGTTTAGACAATTTTATATCCCCTTAGTTCACTACTTTCTTATCTTCATCTTGTTTGTAACTTTACGTAATTTAATTACACCTGTGCATTTTTCATTTGTTTTTTAATGACTACTGTGTAATTCTCATTAACACTTTGTTTACTCATTGAACTGGAGACTGCCTTATGTTCTTCTGAGTCAAATACTCTGTCAAAGTGGTTTGTAGTATTCCAATGACTTTTCTAATATTTAAGGCGTTTTTTTTGTTTGTAGGTGGTCTACCGTTGAATAGTCAATACTATAGCCTGCCTGTTTTGCTATTTGGAGGATACACATTATAGGATAAATATTCAAATGATTATATGGAACAATAAAAAACAATCACCTGACTACTGCTGGACACGAATAATGAGACCAATGGAACAAAAACACACTTTGCAAATCAACCCCCCACTAAAAACCTATTTAGAGTAACTAATATAAAAAATCAAAGAAAAGATTTTATAAACATACGGAGAGATCGTTTGAAATTTCAGCCCTCTGGCTCCATCAAATGGCTTTGAAGCCTACTTGCATAGCCTGCCATCCAGCTAAAAACTGAAAAAATCCTGTGTTAATGTTGACAATTTCTAATATGGAAAATCAGTCTGAGTGATATATTTTTTTTTATTTTTAAAATTTTTTTTATTCTTCTTTCTTCTATCTCTCTTGTTATGCTTAACACGACAGTCCTCCTTTACAATGTGGGAGTCAGGGTCCCAGAAAGCCAACTACATTATAACTGAACTTTAGATAATAAAAATCCAATTACGGGTTCACCAGTGAACGAAAGTGTTGTTTCCTCCACAAAATCAAATGAATTGTGTGCAATTTGATCACAAATTGAAGAAATTCAATATTAAAGTCACGTCAAGTTCAGCAAGCTGAGAAACCTGCAGCATGCATGGGAGAGAATCATTCTCATTGTCACATGGAGAGATTACAAGACAGCACCGTATATTAGAGAAAAGAACAGGAATCCGAGACATCATAGAATCCATTAGAAAACTGAAATGTCAATGGGTTGGTCATGTTGTAAGAATGTAAAACAACTGCTGGATATCACGTCTCACACTATGGATCCTGAGAGAACATACACAAAACTGTGGCCAGTAAAAAAACTAGATGACAGGATGAACTGGTTGAAGTTCAGAATGTATTGGCTGGCATATTTTGGAGAAGGTCCATGTCCAACAATGGCTGCTGAAAGGCCTATAATGAGAAAATGAGTCTTGAGATGATATTCGGTATCATGAAGGATTTTAGTGCGGGAGGGGGAGTTTACTATGTATGTTTATGCTAAATTGATCACCATATTGTTCCTGCCCATTCTTTGAAAATTTTGACTCCTCAGTGATCACAGCCTGAACAAAAGGCGAGAGAAACTTATTCATTGATCGCCTTGTTTTAAAATTTTTTTCAATTCATCACTCCCAACACGGCATGCCGCCAAAAGATGATGGTCACATGACAGTTTCTATTGACTGACTAACCAGACCTATATATATATATATATATATATATATAATATATGTATGTGTGTGTGTGTGTTCTCTTGTTACTCTTCACCTATATTTCAGAAATGCCCTTTGGTCTTGTTAGTGCATATTGTTTTTGACTTGGAACTCTCATTTTTTTTTTTTCTCTCTGCTGTGTCCGGACTTGTCAGAACTTTTTTGTCATTTTCTTTTCTTAATACTTGATTTGTGCCTTATTTCAAACTAATGTTTCCCCAAAGACCCAGTCTTTGATTTGAAAAAAAAAAACAAGAACTATGACAAGAAGCTCAACAATGTGTCCACCATCCTTACGTCCATATCCGTGGTTTCCAATTTCAAAGGGAAAAAGAAGTAGTATCATTATTAATTGTGGTAGTTGTAAGAGTAGGAAGAGGAAAGTGATGATGGTTTACCTGAACATCTGCTTATTAAAAGAAAACAATTAGAAAGATTAAATCTCATTATGAGTACAATTTTCATCAATGCTTTGTTCTAAGTCTGAGTGTGTGTGGTTATTTCAATTGATAAGTAGGCTTTAGATTGGTATTTATAACATTTTTAACTATAAAGTCAGCCAAGAATTGTAAGGTTCAGCTGGTCTTAGCCATTTTTGAAAACAGTTTTAGTTATTATTATCAAATGATACTAGGCCTCTTCTTCCCAATTCCATGGCCCATCCTTACACAATATTGCATTGAAATTCATTGAGAACTCTCTGAGATAATGTATGAAGAGACGTGAATGAATAAATGAATGTCAATATTGATCAAATGTATTCTCAGTTTCCGAAAAAATTATTTTATCAAGTTTTTAGAGGAGATAGACATGGATTTCCCGTGTCTTTATTTGATCTTTGTAAAATATCATTATTTTCTATTGTTGGTAGATTTAGAGGTTTTTTTTTTCACCGGGCAATGTCAGTGCTTTAGTGTATATATGTGTGTGTGTGTATATGTATGTATGTATGTGTGTGTGTGTGTATATGTATGTATATATGTGCGTGTGTGTGTTTATATGTATATATAATAAAAGGTAGATCCTACTACTTAGAAAAATGGACACCCTCCAAAGAGTGTCCTAAATAGGAATCTATATATTCACTTGAAGAAGCCCAAACAGGGCAGAAACCGAAACGTGTTTGTGCAGTGAATCTTTGTCTTCCATCGTATTTTAAGCTCCATTGTGACTTAACTTGACGTTTAATATTGAATGTATTTGGCACTTCATGAAATAAACCCATCACACATCAGATATTATGTTGTACTTCTAATTTGTATTATGTGTATGTGTGTATATATATATATATATATGGTGCGGCTTCAAAGAGGAAGATACACATCTGTTTGCATCAGGCATAAGATTTCATATCTCTAACCTGCCCTCCCCTATTAAATCTTTGATTATACACTGCCAGCGTCACTGTGTCTCCTCCAAAGCCACCCCCGCCAAATCTAATCATCCATTTTCCACTGTTAAACCCTGGAATAATGAAAGGGAATTCAACCATTATAACTTCTCTCCATCCCACATATACACAAAGCCACAAGGGTGAAAGCCTGATGTGATGAAGACTATAAACCTGCTTGATAGAGAGCTATCCGTTATAGCAGGTGCTATTAATCTCATTTAAAACTGGTTTCCTCAGTTTTCAAGTGGTTCTGCCTAGCTATCTACGTATGTAATTGTCATGTGTACAGGTCACATCAATGGAAAGGGGGCTGAAAATTTTAACTTTTACTCCTTCTTACGACCAGAAAGAAAACGTTTTTGTATTTTTTTTCTTCAAATCCCCCCCTTAAATAAGCTTTTAGTGGGGGATTCAACTAACCATGTCAGTTTATGCTAAATTGATCCCTTAGTTTGCGTCCAGCAGCACTGAAAATTTAGACTTTTCAGTGATCACAGCCTGACAAAAAGCAAGAGATGTTTCCTATTCGTTGATGACCCCCATTTCACAAAGTCTCAATTGGTCAACCGCCACATGGCATGGTCATGTGACAGTTTCTATTGAGTAACTAACCAGACCTGGAATGGCATAACAGTTTCTGGCTCAGAAAACAGGATCTACAAACTATGTGAGGTTTTCTTGAAGTTTTTAGCGTTCAGTTCGGGTAGGAGTAAATAAAAGGCTAGACTGGGCTCTCTAGCTATGGTTAGCAACAAGTCTGGGGTTCTAAACTAGCCTGAAGAGTGATAGGCTCCATCAGACCATCTCATTCTTGACACTCCCTTGGTGAATTATTGTGGTGCCCCCACAGCTTTGCATATCAATGAGTGGAGGGTGGGCCTGGTAAATGCTATGAAAAGCTTGAAATATGGTAATTATTCATTTAATACATATTGTTTATGTTTTGCCTCAAAACCTGAATAACATATGTTAGAAAACATATTGTACCTAACCAAGGATGTCTTTTAGTAATCAAAGAATTTAGTTTGATTGCTTTTAAATATCAAAAATATGAGCATGATGCATTAAATATTGGAAAATTGATTATATTATATAAAAGACTGGCTACTCCTGGGTCAAATTCCACTCGGGGAGAAATTTAAAAGTTTTAAGATATTTTGACTTTTGTGAAAATATTTTTTCTTTTGTCTGGAAGAGATCTTTAAATTTGGCCATGGAAGGGGACTTGTTAAAATAGTATCTAGATATTTTTCTGGATAAATAGCATGAAAATCTAGGTAATTTTAGATATGATTTGAGGCAATTTATACATTAATTTAAAATCAGTGTCCATAGTTTTCTATTTTCTCTTTGTTCCTTTCTCTCTTTCCCTTTGCCTCTTGTTGATTAATGACGGAGGAATAGAATCTCTCTCCCTCTCTTTCTCTATCTATCATTTCAAATATTCACTTTTTCATCTTAGCTAGAAGTCTGAAATCGTCATTGTTCTTAAGAGTGGGAAATAAAGTCAAAACTTAGCTGGAGCTTGACAAAAAATTACCTAATTTACCTAATATCAGATGCCAGGCTTATTGATGCCAAGAGCAAGACATTAATCAGTTGGATATCAGTTCATGGACTGGAGAAGCATAGAACCCAAAGACCAGATATGGCCAGTGGGCCATAGGTTACCTCCCCCTGTGCCAACCTAATCTTTGCTTTTCCATTATTAAGAAAGTGATCGGGTTTTGGTTGTACATTGGTACTAAAAGGATAATTGAGTCTATATCCTGACTTGAGAATGAAAGTCTAGTAGCCGTATGCTTCTATTCTATTCAGATTTTTTTTTTCATTTAATCATTGGAAGTGTGAGCTGGCCTAATGGTTTGTTTTTTTTAATTACTCTTCTAAAACAGTCACCATTTATTCATACTTATTGAACATATTTTACTTTTTCTTTATTTTTCTAATAAAATCAAATGAAAAAAATGAATTTCTGACATGAAAGAATAAAAATCAAAATTAGTTTTTAATATCCTGAGAGATATTCCAAAATTTGCATTGACTCGATTTCAATTTGTTAAAAACTGTCAACCAATACTGTCAAAATGGGTTTCTCCAGTTTTTGATTCGGTCTGGTTGGCTATATATTTATGGTGCACTCAGATTGAACCAATGGAGTTAGAGGGCTGAAATTTCAAACATTTACTCTTTATTGTGTTTGTTCTGTTTTTTTTTGTTTTTTTCCAAATTTTAAAAGATTTTTTTTTCTTCAAATTCTTCCTCTAAATAAGTTTTTTGTTCATAGTTCGATTTGCAATGTAAGTTTATGCCCAATTGATCCCTTAGTTTATGTCCCGCGGCATTGACATTCTTTCTTTTTTTTTTTGAAATTGCGACTTTTTTAATTTATGAGGAGTAACTTATCCATCGATCACCCCTTTTTCCAAGTTTTTAATTGATCACCTCCTACGTAGCATGCTGCTTGAAGATGTTGGTCATATGACAGTTTCTATTGAGAGACTGACCAAACTCTTTTGAAATTTTTTTTCATCTCATTTTTGTTAATTTTTTTAATCCAAAGATTTAAAAGTATTCAAGTAACGTTTTTTTTCTTTTTTTTTTTTCAATTTTTCATTTGTATTCCTTTTTCTTTCATTTTTATCTCCAGGGCATAATTTTCTTTCTAATTTTTTTTCTCTGAGTTCTCTAAAATTTTTTTAAATTTTAGAGTTCCATTTTCAATATTTTTTTATTCCTTAGTTTAATTACTCGTGATTTGTGGTTCACTGGAGCCGATCATTTCATTCCCATTAATTTCCAAGTAAGAATAATTGAAAAAGAAAAACCTAATTCCAATTTTTATATTCTGTTTCTCTGGTTTATATTTTTCATTTTTTTTATTTTCATTTTCTCTGTCAATATTTTCACTATTTTAATGGCCACTAAATTAAAAACAAAATTACATTTTGCATGGGAAATCATCCATTTTTTGTGAATGAATATGTCAACAGAGCATTTCCCTAATCCTATAATGAAATTTTTTGCATTTGATAAGATCCTAGCGAGTTGTGGAATATGGAAGAAATTATAGAATTTATGCAGATGACTTGAAATCATTAAGCACAAAGAAGATTATTTTCCGAATTTTCTCTTTAACTGAGGTGTGCGATCAAGTAACATATTACCAATTTAATTTTTCATTTTATTCATCTTATTAGATGAGGTATTGGAAATCATTATTATTAGTTTTTTGGTACAATCTACCTTCGTCTTAATTGTTGTTCTTTTTTGCTGCTAAAAAAACAACTACAATTAAGATGAAAATAAAAAGAAGCAAAAAATGAATAATAATGGTTTCCAATACTTCATCTGATAAAATAAATAAAATCAGATCGGATTGAACAGAACTACCAGTTATTAACAAACCTGACACAGAAAAGATTCCGATTGGGGGATGAGTTTAAGGGTTGGATTTGAATCGGCACTTTCCACTGAGTTCGAGTAGTCCCATGGTAAGAACTCCTGTGCCACCCTCTGGCATAGAGGGTTGTAAGTTCAGTTCTCCCCTGGAATTTATTCTTTATTTCAATCTATGCTGTCAATTTACCCAATCACAGCTGAAGGGAAGGGATCTCAGCCTGAGTTTAGCCCTGATAAAAATCAAGAAGGTGAATATTAGCAAAAAATTGATAATGATACTATATCGTTCATAGAATGTATCTATATTGACTATAATAACATGCAAAAGCAAGCGAACTAATATATTATTATTATTGATATTAGTATTGATTTTGGTTAGTTTTTACCATCATCCTAATTGTTCGGTTGCTTTTTATCACAACTTTGAATCAGACTGCTGCCCTTTTTCTCAAACCATTCTCTCTTACAGTTCAGAAACACTTTCAAGTGCAAAGAACCACAAGTAACAATCCACTGTGTGTGGCAAAAATTGAGTCAAGCAAACCTCAATAATCTTTAAAGCTTGTTCTATCAGGGGAGCTTGTCAGGTGGATTGGGTGGTGTTCGCACAGTAGTCGAATTTTACATACGTGTTGTTATAGTTGAGCATGTTTAAAGTTTTTCTGAATTTTTTTATCTACTTCAAAATGACAGTTTTTCAAGATTAAGCAGTTGGTATCTTGTATTCACTTACCTAACAAGGTTCGCAGAATGTATCCAATAGTTTCAAAATTATGCTACTTTGAAAATCAAATTTGAAAAACATGTTTCTGTTTTTTTTATCATTGGCGAAATATAGTTTGTGATTCTAAGCATATCTCTGAATTTTTGAGATGAGGTATTATTATCATTTCTATTATTATTCGGATTATCCTCATCTTGGTTGTTTTTCATACAACGTTTCGGCCGTTGTACTCTACGGCCTTCATCAGTTATCATCTGGTAGGTGCGGTTTGTTACTTCCCCACACCTACCAGATGATACCTGATGAAGGCCGTAGAGTACAACGGCCGAAAAGTTGTATGAAAAACAGCCAAGATGAGGATAGTCCGATAATAATAGAAGTAGTGATTGTAAGCATTTGATATTTTGACCACTACTCTGTAACTTTGCTCCTCTGCTTGCCTCTGATTTTATTACTCGTACTCACATATATAATCACACAGGTGTTTAGATGTTAATACAACTTGCTGAAAAACCTCCCTAATATTCATGCTGATTCTTAACTCTTACATTCATAGATCACTTGTAACTAAAGCAACAATTCATCAATATATAATGCAATATTTCTCAGTTTGGGGATACACATTTCCCTAACAATATTTTGCTTTTTGTTAGAGAGAAACATGAACAAATTTTTGTCTTGAAAAACAAATTTTCATAAATTACAAATTTTGTACTGTTTTAAAGTCTTATTTACTATTTTACTGCAAGGCGTACAATTTCGGAGGGGTAATGCTTTGTATTGGCATTTTTAATATTTTACAGTAGTCAATGGTAATAATCTATCAGGGTGGGAGGGAGAAGGAGTAATATGGCCAATTGTGCATTTTATAGACTAACGCTTGTTACTTTTAAGTATCTGTACGTTTGACTGTACTTGGGATAATTAATAAACAAAAAATACAGCGAGTTTTGAATTTTTATTAAATCACAATTCTAAGTTTTTAAGATATAGTTGTTACGTCAATTAACATTTCACAGTTACCATACTTGTATCAAAGATCCCCCACCCCCAACCAATATTGAAAAAGTATTAATAGATTAAATTTGCTTAAAAAAAGAAATTCCTGGGGGAAAAAAATTCATTTTTTTTACATACTTTTAATGTGAAATTTATTCTGTATGTATTCAATGAAAAAAAAATGCAGTAATTCAGTGTATGTTTCAGTTTTTATTTTCATAATTAGTAAATCAATTACTCCTCATCTGGTTAATTTTGACATTTATTTAAATAGATCTTGTATCGTAACATGTATATATTGTGATATCAAGCATATAGCGAAAAAAATGTATCATTGTAGTTACACTGGGAAAATCTTCAGTGAGTAGGATAGAAAATATGGCACTGTTGCGTATTGTATGAAAGAGGAAAATCTTATTTTCAAGGGAAGTAACCATAATCAGAAGATAAACGACAAGATGAAATCCTTCTAATTGCGTGTGACTTTTACTGAAATCTGCTTCAATTTAAGACAAAACTAAAACTTAATAAGTACAGCTTGATCGATGAAAAAAAACTTTGATTGTTTAGAGAGAGAAAAAAACTGAGTTTTTCCTTAGGAACCCTGATTTTATTTTCACTGGTGTGAATTTCATTTAACTGTCTTGCGTACTCTATATGCTGGCCCACAAGTCAATTTTTTGAGCGTGGAGTATTTTCTTTAATGGATCATAGTTGTTTGCTCAGATCAAGGTTTCTCAACCTTGGTGATATCAACTAACCAATGGGCTATTTCAACTCTCAGGTGGGGCGTGAGCTACTGGGCAAAAAATGGTAGGCATTTTGAAATTTTGGTGGGTTGGGTAGGATTTTAAGTATTAAAGTCTGTAATTGACAATAAAACAGCAACATTTTCTTTTAATTATTTACCAAAGACCAATGTGATATCAAACATTATGTAAACCCAATAAGTCTGCATCTTACCAAAAACAGGGATCACATTGAGGACATCTAAAAATGGTATGTGTATACCAAATATTTGATGATGCTACTTTATTTTCATTAAAGAAGCTGTGGAAGTTGTCCATCTTCATTGTTTTTCCAAGAATTGAACATTTTTCTTTATATTCTTTTCAATATTTTATTGGAGAGTTGATTTATCCTGCAAATATTGGACTGAGCCTGAATCAACACCTTACATTGGAGATTGACTTGTATGCCCGGTTATAGAGTATTTTCATTTTAAAGAGGAGTACATTCAGATGAAATAAAACACGATTATTCCAGTTCTATCAGAGATTCTGAGTAGTGTATATCAACAAAAAAGAATTGCAATATGAGATATGGTAAAAAATGATTGTAAAGTGTCAGAGGTAGAAAGATTCATTAGGTTGGGAAAAGAAAGAAGAAATTGGTAAAAGAAGAATTGGAATTAGCAGGTTCTTCTTCTAGAGGGCAAACTATAAAGGAGCTGAATAAAGTTATGGAAGCCATAAATGAATGAAATAAAAAAATGGATGAAAAATGAATGAAAAAAAGAAAAAAAATGGAGAAACTGCTGCAAATAGAAATGAAATCTTCGGAGAAGCTCACCAAAATCCACAATGATAATGACGCGTCCATATCTTCTTTATTTTATCTCTAACAGTAGAGAGCTTCAGTAAATGTTCTTGCTTATTTTTTTCCAAAATGATTTTTTGTTCTTTTAATAATATCAGTGAAATCTGACTTTCACCAGAGGTTGAGTCGAATCTCCTAACTACACCCCCACAACTCTTTCTCGCTCTTTTATCTTATAAACAGAATGTAATGAATCCCTCCACCATTTTTGTTGTTGTTGTTGTTGTAAAAAGACAATAATTGTCAGCGGTGTCTCATTAGATGACACTATGCCAGTGGCAGGAGTGAGGGGGGAAATGTCACATTGAGAGAGTGGGAGAACATTTTTAGAGACCTTGTGTTTTTGTTTTTTTTGTTTTTTTTTTGTTTTTCTTCTTTTTCCCAGGGAATAACTATAGCCCCTACCCCACTCTCCCTCCCATCCTAAACGTACTAATGTATTCGTAGAGCTCTTACCTACTAATTCTTTTTCAATGAACTCATTAGGTAGGTCTTCTGGCAACGGAAGAAAGAGTGGCTGAAGTAGGTCATTTCTAATTTATAAAACTTTACTTTTTTTCTTTTTTTTGTCTTACTATTTACTGTCATCTTAATTCTTAGCTTTTTGTTTGTTTTTTTTTATAATAAAAACCAAGAATTGGGATAAGTGAAACAAAAATCAAGATGAAAGTAAACTAGCATTCAAAAGAAATAATGAATCACCGACACCAATGTAACCTCATTTTAATCAAGTAAAATTAAAAGATCCATTGAAAATTGGCATCAGTATTTCTTCACTAGACCCCATTTAACATTTTAATTTTTGTTAAAGAGGCTTTTTAGACCATTTTGGAGCATTATTACAATGTGTTTATTGATACCATCTAGATCATCGAGAATGGAGATATTTCCCTGTGAAAAAAGCCGGTGATTGATAGATAAAATTTATTTTGGCCATATCCATTCTTTGATGGAATTTCTTAACCTCACTCAAGTCCTCCTGGCTTTGCTGGTGTATTCCAGAAGAAGGCAGAGTGTGATTAATCTGGCATCTGCTTGACTGCAGGAGCTGCCGAAGGATGTCAAATCAGGGATTACACTGCTTTAAGGCGGCTCCACTCATTGGTTTTGGAATCAGAGTTATGGTTCTCCTATCCTGGTTTCCTCCCCATAGGCTAGAGTGCCCAAACTGCCCAACTATCTCACCTGTAGCTAGGGGGATGAGGAATGGATTCATGCCTTCCCCAAGAGGCTCTAGTGCAAATGCAACATGAACAGCCCTAACTGCAGTTTGAACTCTAACTGCTGATTTGTTGTCCGAACTGTCACTGACCATGCCATTTGCACCATACTAACTACATATAATAAGTGGTATGCACCAAAAAAAATTGTAATAATACCACAGCACTCAGGTTATACTTCACTTAGCAAGGTATTCTCTTAACTTTCTTTTTCACTCCATAATTAGGCAACACTCTTTATCCCGACTCATAGCCAGAATGCATCATCTTTAGCTATTGGAAAGATGTCGCGGTTCGCATCTTTCTCACCAAACAAGATTCGAAGCACAATGGCTGAAGTAAACGAATTGCTAGCAGTTCACCAAGAACTAAACAATGAAGAACTTTTACACATTGAATTCGATAATACCAATCAGGATTTTTTGTTGAGTGATGCAGGTTCAGATAAAAGAGAGAGGAAAACTCTCAAGATTTTTCAAAGCAGTGGAGGACCTTGGAGCGATAGCATTTGAAGCAGATACAATGCATTCAAGGCCAACATTGACAGCACAATGTGTTACTCTTGCTATCTACTTGACAAATATATGGAGTGATAATGAAACTCATATTCTGTCAAATCTGATCGTTTTACTAAAATATTTGTGAAATTATGATACCTTTTGATATTCTTTGGTTTCTCTTTACTTGAGTTTCTTTCTTGACTGTAAAGTATTTATCTGCATTTGTGTTTAATCCATCAAAAATTTTTAACATTAAAGTTTTAGTCAACATAAACATGGAATTTAATAATGCATAAAAATATTTCACTTATGGATAAGATCTCAATTTTTTTTTTTTTTAATGTTTGTGGAAAATTTGCTATGCTATTAAACAAAATAAAATCTAGCCATTTTTTTAAAGCCAATTTTTCAGAAATGTGTTCAAATTGAGCCATTATTGAAGCCTTTCTTATGCTACCATATTTAGGAACCATCAAACTGAAGATAGTCCATCAATAAATTCTTGATGTTGTTCCTTTTAGACATAGTGATGCTAAATCGAGGAAAAAGTCGTGATAATCAAAATGCACCAGAAACATTTTAGCTATTTTTGGCAGCTAATAATTGCTATATTTGCTTTTACTAGCTAGGAAATAAATCAGCTCAGATTGGTGGAAAATACTGCTGAAAATTGGTTAAGAGCACTAATTATTAAATTTTTGTGTTGTCAAAACAAGAAGCACGCTAAATGTCGCAACACAGAGGACCAAATATTCTGGGGTTTTGGTATAAAGGTAAGTCTTCAGTGAAAAGGTGGATGGAAGACTTGGTCTGCCCCAAATTTTTACGCAAATAAAATCTTTTTCTCAATCGACGTAATATGCAATATGCAACTTAACACAAATCTTAGCAGCAAAAATATCAGTTGCCTGAATTTTCACGATGTTTTTACCCAATTGGCATCCCCCTGACTCGTCTGCTTATGTTACTGGTCATGTATAATCCTGGGTGTGGGCTCAGACAGAGGATGTTCTTTGAGAATATGTTCTGGAATTGCATTCTGTAGACAACAGAACACAGAAATGCTGAGGAGCTTAACTAAGTATATTCGTGGACCATTATCAGATCCGAGCGGTTCCAACTTTTAATAGAATGGTCATTATCTCCCTGTGGAATCAGAATGTATTTCCAAATATAGACGAATCGGTTATTCAAGACTTGGGAATCTAAAGATAAATCTCCATCTTGGTCAGTTGTCTAATGACCTCAAATGCTTATTCAAGCAGTTGTGTGCAAATTGCTTGACCATTTACCCTGTCTAGATCCCAAAGTTTTGTTCGGACATTTTCTTATTCTTTATCTCCTCATTTCTCTGTTATATATGGCCTCTATCTATCTATCTCTCTCTCTCTTAGATATTGATTTTCTCTTTCTCTTACATATGGGTTTTTTCTCCCCCTCTCTCCCGCATATGGGTTTTTTCTCCCCCTCTCTCCCGCGTATGGGTTTTTTCTCCCCCTCTCTCCCGCGTATGGGTTTTTTCTCCCCCTCTCTCCCGCGTATGGGTTTTTTCTCCCCCTCTCTCCCGCGTATAGGTTTTTTCTCTCCCTCTCTCCCGCATATGGGTTTTTTCTCTCCCGCGTATGGGTTTTTTCTCTCCCGCGTATGGGTTTATTCTCTCCCGCGTATGGGTTTATTCTCTCCCGCGTATGGGTTTATTCTCTCCCGCGTATGGGTTTATTATCTCCCGCGTATGGGTTTATTATCTCCCGCGTATGGGTTTTTTCTCTCCCGCGTATGGGTTTTTTCTCTCCCGCGTATGGGTTTTTTCTCCCCCTCTCTCCCGCGTATAGGTTTTTTCTCTCCCTCTCTCCCGCATATGGGTTTTTTCTCTCCCTCTCTCCCGCATATGGGTTTTTTCTCTCCCTCTCTCCCGCATATGGGTTTTTTCTCTCCCGCGTATGGGTTTTTTCTCTCCCGCGTATGGGTTTTTTCTCTCCCGCGTATGGGTTTTTTCTCCCCCTCTCGGATGCACATGGGTTTTTTCTCTCTCTCTTTCATTTTTTGTATCTCCTTCACCCCCTGTTTTTCTTCTATCTGTTTGTGATATACATAAAAACATACACATACATGTTTTTTATAGAAAAAGAGAATCACCCCCTTGAAACTGAGATCTATATATGAAATTTTTCACATGGATTAACTAGTATAACAATAATTACATAATTCTCTGATATGAATCCAGGTAAAAAAAACTTGGTGTAATTATGATATTTGTTTGCATTTTCTCTTATCTTCTCAGCAGTTAGCCCTGTAAGATAATGTGTAAACATGATTGTCAACATTGGAAAATCCATGTCTTTGGTTTGTAAATCCACTGTACAGTGTTAATCTCATTTAAGAATTGGAGCAAACAGTATCTGCTTTTAGCTGATATTTTCTTAAGGACTAGAAGCTGCAAAATCAACGAAGTTTCTAACAGGATTTCGTTTCTCCCTAAAGCATCCGTAATAATATTTCTTTGTAGAGTGATAGGAGCTAATTTACTCGAGTAAATGAAAATAATTCACTTTAGGGAGCCACACTCTGTCTTTTATTTTTGTTTCTTTTTTGTCTTTGGGTTTTTTGTTGTTTCCTTTCAAGGAAGTGTTCCTCCATTTTATCGAAATCTTTCTCTTTAGAAATGGTTAACCAAAACTGCCACCAAAGTTTCCTTCAGTTTTCAACTTGGTCTGGCTGGCTATGTATATATGAAGCGTATAGTCTGTACCATCGGAGTTTGGGAGCTGAAAATTTAAGCATCTACTTTTCCTCATGTCTAGGGAAAATCCTTTCTCAGTTTTCTTTTTTTCTTTTCTTTTTCGTTTTCTCTTCTTTTCTTCTCTTCTTTTTTTTTCTTTTTTTTCTTTCTTCTTTTTTACTTTCTTCCTCTTTTCTTTCTGTCCAAATTCCTGCTCTTAATAAGTTTCTAGTGGGGTTCCAATTTGCTATATAAGTTTATGTTGAATCGATCCCTTAGTTTGTATCTGGCAACATTCTCGTTTTGGTCTTCGAAAATTCAGACGTCTCCTTTTTTTACTTTTACTTTTTTTTATGACTGCTCAACCGAAAGATGGGAGAAGTAACTTATTCACTCAAATTTTTTGATTGATCACTCCCAACACAACATACTGTCGAAAGACATGGCGCTTTCTATTGAGTGACTAACCAGATCTGTTTTTTATTTTTTGGGGATTCTTTTTTGTCTTGAAGATGTTTGGTTTGCAAACGATACCCAGAATTTAAAAAAAAGGAAATGTATGAATATTTGATGAGTGTAAAGAAAGAGGGAAAATAGGAAATTGGCTTCAAGGATTATTTTATTTCATTTATCTATTTATTTTTAGTATCTTCTGTTTTGTTTTTTGAATTCAATTACTATCTGTTGACTGTGTGTTCCAGTAACAAAGAAAAATGGTAAAGGCTCAGTTCTTTGTGTGTTACACTCATCAGATCTGTTTCAAGTTAACGTATTTTTCGTATTGATTTAATCACCTGTTTCCTACAGAATGTCTTGTTAGCTGATTAGTTAGAGAGTCTGAAAAGATAGTCTTCAGAACAATGTATTACACGCTAACTTGATTTAATTTGAAATAATTAAAGATTAAAATTAATATCCCTACCTTGCATAAATGAATCACTGGAGCCTGCACATGCAACAGAACTAATTATCTAAGAAAAAAGAAGTTGGGTACTGTTTTGGCAAGCTTTCGGTATGGCAAGTTTGAACGAGAAAAATCCCATTAGACCTTAAAAGGAGTATATACAAAGAATGCATTCTCCCGATAGACACCTATAGAGCTGAAACCTAGAACGTAACCAAAAGTTTGACCCTCAAACAGAGAACCAAGCTATGTGCACATGAATCCTACTCCACCTCACATGGAATGATCACAGTATATCAGGAAGAAAACATGAGTTCGAGGTATGAAAACCATTGGAAAAATCTAATGGCAACAGGATGGATATATTGCTAGAAAAGCAGACAACCACAAGACATCAAGACTCACAATATGGATCCTCAGATATCATGTGTGAAATTGCATTTGATAGAAAGTAAGCTGGCGTGACTAACTAGACAAATTCATTGTACCTGCCGTGGAGCAGGCCCAACATAACAAAATATTTGCAAATTATTGAACAAATCTTTAAGGACTAGATCCCTGCGAATTCATCGTCAATGATATGAGTCAATATATATATATATATATATATCTATGCAAACACATGTGTATATATAGATGTTTATGCATACGCGTGTGTATATATAATTATATTCAAGCACACGCGTGAGTATATATATAATGTTTATGCACACACGTGTGTATTCATATATATATGTTTATGCAGAAGCGTGTACATATATATATATATATATATATATATATATATGTAATGTTCATACACACGAGTGTGTTTATGTATATATGTTTGTGCACAAACATGTGTATATGTATATATATGTTTATGCACACACATGTGTGTATATATATATATATATATATATATATGTTTGTGAACACACGTGTGTATATATATATATATATATTTTTATGCACACGTGTGTATATATATATATATATATTTTCATGCACACGTGTGTATATATATATATATTTTTTCATGCATACGTGTGTATATATATATATATTTTTTCATGCACACGTGTGTATATATATATATATATATATATATATTTATGCACATGCATGTGTATGTATTTGTGTATATATATATATATATATATATATATGTTTACACACACATGTATGTACGTATGTTCACGTATATATATGTATATATATATGAATGCAATGGGTGTGTGTATGCATGTATGTGTGTATATATATATATATATATATATATATACATATGATTGTGTGTTATGTATATATATGTATGTATAATTGTGTGTGAATATGTATGTATATACATGTTTGTGTGATTATGTATATATAAATGTATATATGTGTGTGAGTAATTATGTATATATATATGTATATATGTGTGTGAGTGATTATGTATATATATATGTATATATATGTGTGTGTGATTATGTATATATGTGTGTGTGTGATTATGTATATATATATGTATATATATGTGTGTGTGATTATGCATATACATATATATATATGTGTGTGTGATTATGCATATACATGTATATATATGTGTGTGTGATTATGCATATACATGTATATATATGTGTGTGTGATTATGCATATACATGTATATATATGTGTGTGTTTGAATATGCATATACATGTATATATATGTGTGTGTGTGATTATGCATATACATGTATATATATGTGTGTGTGTGATTATGCATATACATGTATATATATGTGTGTGTGTGATTATGCATATACATGTATATATATGTGTGTGTGTGATTATGCATATACATGTATATATATGTGTGTGTGTGATTATGCATATACATGTATATATATGTGTGTGTGAATATGCATATACATGTATATATATGTGTGTGTGTGATTATGCATATACATGTATATATATGTGTGTGTGAATATGCATATACATGTATATATATGTTTGTGATTATGCATGTACATATATAAATATATATGTGTGCGATTATGTATGTACATGCATATCTATATATGTGAATATATATATATATGTTTATTTATATGTGTGAATATGTATATATATGTATTTGTGTAAATATGCGTATATATGTAGTTATATATGTATATATATATGTGTGGTTATGTATATATATGTATGTGTATATATATATATATATATATACATATGTGTGTGTATGTGTGATTATGTATATATATATGTGTGTGTGTATGTGTGATTATGTATATATATATGTGTGTGTGTTATTATGTATATATATATATGTGTGTGTGATTATGTATATATATATATGTGTGTGTGTGATTATGTATATATATATATGTGTGTGTGATTATGTATATATATATATGTGTGTATGATTATGTATATATATATGTGTGTGTGATTATGTATATATATATGTGTGTGTGTGTGTGTGATTATGTATATATATATATATATGTGTGTGTGTGTGTGTGTGATTATGTATATATGTGTGTGTGTGTGTGTGATTATGTATATATATATGTGTGTGTGTGTGTGATTATGTATATATATATGTGTGTGTGTGTGTGTGTGTGATTATGTATATATATATGTGTGTGTGTGTGTGGGTGTGATTATGTATATATATATGTGTGTGTGTGTGGGTGTGATTATGTATATATATATGTATGTATATATGTGTGTGTGTGTGATCATGTAATTGTATGTATATATATATATGTGTGTTATTATGTTTATATGTTATTATATACATATATGTGCGTGAATATGTATATATATGTATGTACATATATATGTGTGTTTATATATACGTATGTATATGTATGTATGTGTGTGATTATTTATATGTATGTATATATATGTGTGTGTGTGATTGAATATATGTATGTATGTGTATATATATGTGTGTGAAAATGGAAATATATGTATGTATATATGTGTGTGATTATGTATATATATGTATATATATATGTGAGTGATTATATATATATATTTATATATATATATATATATATATATATATATAAGTGAATGATTATGTATATGTATGTATATATATATGTGAGTCATTATGTATATGTGTGTATATATATATATATATATATATGTAGATGATTATGTATATATATGTATATGTGTGATTATGTATAACTATGGATAAATATATGTATGTGTGTACGATTATGTATATATATGAATATATATGTATTTGTGTGTGATTATGCATGTATAAGTATATACATAGAATAGAGTGATTATGTATATATATGTATATATATATAATTGTGTGTTAATTTGTATGTATATATATATATATATGTATAATTAGGTGTTTTCATGTATGTAAATATATAATTCTGTGTTATTATGTACGTATGTATATATATGATTATATATCTATATATAATTATGTGTGATTATGTACGTATATATATATATATATATATATATATATATATATATATAATCATATGTGATTACGTAAATGTATATGTATATATATGATCATGTGTGATCATGTATGCGCATACATAATTATGTGTTATTATGTTTGTGTATTTATGTATAATTATATGTGATTATGTATGTGTATATATATATATATACACATATATATATATAATTTTGTGTGAATATGTATATATATGTGTGTAATTATTTATATATATATATATAAATAATTATTCGTGATAATATATCTATGTATATTTGTGATTATATATCTATAATTATTTGTGATTATATATATATAATTATGTGTGATTATGTATATGTATATAATTTTGTGCGATAATGTATATATATATATAACTGTGTGATTATGTATATATGTATTTATACGAGATTCTGTATATATATGTGATTATGTGTGATCATGTATATATATAATTATTTGAGATTCTGTTTATATGTTATTATGTTTGATTATGTATATATATATAATTATGTTTGATTATGTATATATATATATATAATTATGTTTGATTATGTATATATATAATTATCTGTTATTATGTTTGTATATGTAATTATGTGTGATTATGTATACATGTATCATTATGTTTGATTATCATAAATATATATATATATATATAATTATGTGATATGATGTATTTATGTATGTAGATAATTCTGTGTTATGTATGTATATATATAATTATGTGTGATTATGTTCGTATATATATATATATATATATAATTATGTGTGATTATGTACATATATATATATATATATAATTATGTGTGATTATGTACGTATGTATACATTTATATATATATATTCATGTGTGATTATGCACGTATATATATATATATATATATATATATATATAATTATGTGTGATTATGTATACATTTATACAATTATGTGTGATTATGTATGTACATATATATATAATTATGTGTGATTATGTATGTGTGTGTGTATCTATATATATATATATATATAATATATATATAATTGTGTGATCATGTACTTGTATATATATATAACTATGTGTGATTAAGTATGTGTATATATATATATATATGCAATTATGTGTGATAATGTATATATATATATATGTAATTATATGTGAATATATATATATATATGTATATATATATATATAATGTGTGATTATGTATATATATAATTGTATATGTATAATTGTGTGTGATTATGTATAAATATATAATTGTGTGTGATTTTATTTATACATATATATATATATATATATATATATATAAGAGTGTGTGATTACATGCATATATAATTGCGTGTGATTATATGTATAAATATATATATAATTGTGTGTGATTATATGTATATATATAATTATGTATGATTATAAATATATATGTATTTATGTGTGATTATATATATATATATATATGTGTGTGTGTGTATATATATATATATAATTGTGTGGTTTTATATATACATATGTATATATATGAATATATATATATGTGTGTGTGTTAGTGCGTATACATATATATATATATGTATAAATATATAATTTTGTTTGGTTACATATATATATAATTCGTGTTATTATATATATATGCTTGTATATTATTTTAATGTAATTATTTTTCATTATATATATATATATATATAATTGTGTGTTATTATATATACATATATATATACATGTGTGTCGTTATATATGTATAAATTTGTCTGATTATTTATATATATATATATATAATCTTGCGTGTGTGTGTATATATATATATGTATACACATATATACATATATAAATATAAAATAATACGTTTGTACATTCATATAAGTGTAAATTCAATGTGTGTATTTATATATGTATAGTGTATTATATAATATATATATGTATATATAAGGATAATGTGTGTATTAATATCCGTGTATAAAAATGTGCAAGTATATATAAACATAATGTATTCATATATGTATATAAATATATGTTTTTGATGTATATATGAATATCATGTATATATATATATATATATATATATATATATATATATAAATCAATATTTATATCTGGTGAATTATTGGATTTGCTACACAAACATGTTCATATTTTTGCCTTTTTGGGTTCTTCCTGTTGAATGATTCGATTGGGATAATGTTGAAACGTAAATGTGTTTGCGTTGCAAATCCATTATTTCTTCCTATTTAAAACTTTACCTTAACTCAATGTATTTGTATTGAGCACTTAATGAAATAAACCCATCACACATCATCTATTCAATTACTGAATTGGACTTTTATATACATATAAATGCGAACATCTGAATTTTTTATGTACACCTATCTAAATTTACTTACATATACATCAGAAGCTATTTAAGCATAGTGTTGCTCTTACCATTGAGGAACACAACAGTCAGTAATGTAAAAGCCTAAATAACTGCGTTAACTCCAAATTCCCATTGTGTTCAATCACTGTTTATAAGTGCCTTATTTGTTCTCCACAACACAGACTATCATATTATTAAGGAATGTATATACAATACAAGAGAAATGATTATAAACGTGTTATATTACTCTGAAACTCGATTTGAAATGATCCATTATCACAAGTACTATTTACTTAGTAACTTTAATGCAGAAGTGAAATGTATTTTCTGCCCATACACATATATTAACGTTTTATGATGATATGTTATTCTCAAAGGGCTGTAAAGTGATAGGAAACATGTCAAAGGGATTAAGAGTGAGCTGAGATTTTTTTTCAAGTTTAAATTTGAGTGAAATGAAATGAGAAAAACTTTTTTCAACATTTTAGAGAAGAGCCTCTATTCATAATTGTAACTATAATGCAAAACTTGACCCTTTTTTTTTTTCTTAGGCATCCGTCATCTTTAATTAAAAAGGATAGACTGGGAATATTTAGAATTTTTTTAGCTGTCATTTCTTTACCCTCAAGTTCTTAGTCTGTCACCTTTAATATACATATGTGTATATATATATATATATATATATATATATATATATATATATATATATATATACTTATTGACTGCTAATTCTAGTTCATCTAAGTAGAGATGCGACAATATTTGGTGCAACCCAGGTTGATTTGTTTAAATATGATAAGTCTGGTTACTTTTTTTTTCTCTTTCCTGTCACTCTGCAAAAAAGAAAGTGAAAGTGGATAGTGTGAACACACATACTCAAAATTTAATGCTGCTGGTAATTACAACCCTACTACCACAACTGATCATGATGTCTTGTTCAAGTTTTTTTTTCTACATAATACTGTTGCCTTATCGAAATTAATCCAAACCAAATATATCAAGAGTTTTAGGGAATAGAACGTTAATTCTTTTTCGGTTACAGATATATTTTTATAAATGTGTTTGTGTGTATATATATATATATATATGATAATTCTGTCATTTTTGGCTGGTACTATGCTAGTATTCGTGTATTCATAGACATTCTCACCCAGTTTGTCTTTAAATAAATGATCCGTCCTTCAATTAGTAAATAGTGTATTCTGATTACTATGTTACTTAATCGGATGACTGTAGACTTAAAAATGGCCTATCCGGCTAACCAGCCAAGTGGGCTACAGTTTCTCCTATCTATGTGTGCATGTCTTTGTGCATTCCTTATCTCATCTTTGGAGTCTTGCATGAGTACATCATCGTTTGTGGTGGAGGGTTTCTATGGTCAGATTTTGACCAACAATGCCTTTTTAGATAAAAATTTTTAGATGATATATAAATATATATATATATATATATATATATATATATATATATATATATATATATATATATATATATATATATATATATATACACGCCTGCACACACACATACACACACACACACAAATCCAATATTCAGAAGCCTATGGATATCACTCTTCTCCTTACTCTCCAAGAAAGAAAAACATTTTCCGACAGGTGGTCAACAATTTTTGATTGGCTGATTGATTTAATTCTTTCTTCATTATCGTCATTTATTTCATTGAATTTGTAAATCTAATCAGTCAATTAGTTAATTATAGCGGGCACTGCTATACAGTTGCTTAATTAGTAGCAATTAGTCTCTATGTTAATCGATAAAATAAGTTTGGTTGGCCTTTTAGCTATGGACCCACAATAAAGATCACAGGGACAGAAGATCTGTGGTTAGAACGTTGGAACAAATGCTTAAAAGGTCTGTTATATTGCAGATTTTTCAGTGTTGACGTGTTCTATCTGCTTGATTTGACTTTGATGTCTGTGTTTATCTGCATAATTCTGACTGGCCGATTCTTAAAGTTGTGTCTCAGACGTATCTGATCATGCATTGTGATAGGTTACTTCTTGTTACTTGAACCGTAACTCAATTTTATGATCTGTTCTTCAAAAGACGACTTGCTTCTTGACCCACTGTTTATACTATCGCTTCCAAAGAATTTTTCTTAGAGTAAGGCTCTGTTCTAAAATGTGCTTCTTGCAATGAAGACAAGACTGGCTGGGTATGTATATATATACCTCACATGTACAGGGTGCACCAATTTAGGTAGTGGACTGAAAACTTAGATATTCATTCCGTGCTATTCTTCGAAGAAATAGTTTGTTTTTTGACCCCACCCCTAACGACCAAAAAAGCTTGAGTCTTTTCCGGTGGGGAGGGCTCCAGTTTACAATATAAGTTTATACTAGATTAGTACCTTAGTTTGTGTTTCAGCATTCATGCTTGTTTTTTTGAAATTCTAACTTTTGAAAAAGCAAGAGAAGTAACTCATTTATTTGATCACCCCCAACAAGCCATTCTGCCAAAAGATGTTGGTCATGTGATGGTATTGAGTGACTAACCAGACCTGTTTAGATTACTGTTCTCATCTTTCTTGTTTGCACCGTAACATTTTGGCTTAACAACACATCGGTGGAACAACGAGGTTAAAACAGTAACAATGAAAATATTTGAATAAATAATTCACAGAATTGATCACTCAATAGAAAATGTCATGAGACCAATGTCTCTTGACAGCAAACCATGATGGGGGTGATCAATTGAAAAAAGGTATGATCAAAGAATAAATTTTTTTTTTCTTTTTTTTGGACAGTGATCACCGAAAAAAGTTTCAATTTCAGAAATCTAGCAGACACAAACTAAGAGATGAATATATATCATAAACTTACATTGCAAACTGACATCCTTTCATCAAAAACCTATTGGGCTTGAGGGTTTCTGGAAAACAAAAAAAAAGTTTTTCGTAGATCTTGACTTTAGAAAAACTTTTGACTCAGTATCTCAGGGAAGGCTAGTATATAAACGAAAATCCTACAAAATCAAAGAAAATATCTTAACGGGAAGGAAATGACGTGTAATAGTCAACTACACAAAGTTAGAAAGGGAAGTATGAAACTGATGTGCCATTGGGCTCCGTATGAGGCCCAATACTCTTTATATCATGAATGATTGATTCACGAAGAACCCTGCAATCCACATGTAGCACAATTGAAGATAATCCAAAAATTAGTAATTAGGTAAAAGACTCTGCAAAAATAGATAAAGATGTGAAAGAATTAGTGGTTTGGTACATGGCAACTAACTTCAATACAGACAAATGCAGAGTAATGCATTTAGAAAAAAAAACAGCGATATATTTATCACATGAATAATAAAATAACTAGAAACTCCCGGGCAAGAAAAACACCTTGGCATAATCATGACATCAAAACTCAAAATCCATAACCATACATCAAAAATTGCTGAAAAAAAAGCTGCAAAGTAATTGGATTCCTAAGAAACCGATTTCAGCTGATTTCCTTGATATGAAAATATTTCAAGTATTATACACAATATGCATAAGACCCCAATTAGAATATACAGAGCAAGCATGGTCTTCTCATTGCAAAAAGATGTAAAATAATTGGAAAACATCCAGAGAAGAGCAACAAAACTTGTTCCAGAACTAAAAAGACTCCACCTTTGAAGAGACTTGAAAAATAGAAAACTTCAACACTAAATGAAAGAAAGATAAGAGGAAACATGATTTAGACATTCAAGATAATATGACATTGACAACAACCCAGTCAAAAAAATTCTTTGAAAGGAATTAAAAAAAGAAAAGAAAAGATATACAAAGAACATTGCAGAAAAAAAATTCAAGATGGGGATTTTTTTTCACAAAAAATTGTCAACAATTGGAACACAATAATAGATCAAGATTCAGGAATAATAGAAGCTGGAAGAGTGAACTGTTTTAAAAATTGATATTACCATTACCATCCTTACCATTACAGAACAAGCAAAAAAAACAACAGAATGTAAGCTTTTGAAAAATACCATAAAACTCTCAAAGTGATATATATGCACAAATATGTGCAGAAAAGTTCTATAAGCTGTATATCTTATCTGGTAAATTTTAAGATTTGAAGCTCTCTTGCACCATTGGTATGGCCTGTATGTATGATACTAGTATATATAGCCAGCCAGCAGGATCCACCTAAAAAGTGGAGAAACCTATTTTGGCAGTATTGGTTGCGAGTTTCCAATTTTGATAATGGATTTTTTCGTATAAACTATGCTTTCTAGTAAATCTTTGGTACAATGTGTAAATAAAATACTCAGTTCCAGATTAAATCTTTCAAGAAGTTTTCATTCAGAATTCTGTGAAATTCAACTTCAGCAATTTTTTTTCATTTCTACCAAAAAGCATACTGGGAATACTGTTTATTTTCTATTGTATAAAAACCATTGTCATCTGTCTTTTGATCGGTTGATTTCTGTCATGCTAAAGCAAACGTGTATGATATGAATGAAATCCTGCCTTGTTTCAAACGTCTGGAGGTTGGCAGACAGGCAAGCAGGCAATTAGCGTTAAACCAGTGTTATGCTGCTTGAAAATTGGATGAAATTAAGTTACAAGTTTGCAACTGAATTGGCATTTTGAATGGCTGCTGCTGATTAGTTTCACTCACCTTCTTGCTGGCAAGGCAGAAGAAATGACCACCTTTGTTTCTATCCAAATGGACAGAAATGGGGGTCAAGTGTTTTGTAAATCCATTATTCATACAGAACTTTAATAATCCGTCATTTTTAGGATATCAATAAATTTGCATGCAATTGTATGTATTACTTAAATCTAAAGTATTGATTCAAATTTAATCCTGTATTTGCAGAGGTTGACTCTTCAACATTAAGCTGCATTGCGTCCATCACGGAGTCAAATCTATAGGGTCTAAACAGATTAATATGATCCATCGAGGAAAATGCTTGATCTTTGAAAAATCAACTTATATACCAACATGTTCAGTGGACAATTCATTCTCTCTGCTCGTCTACAGGGTGCAGATTTCTGAGGGTATTTCCTTTGAACAACACTTCTTACCTCAACTTATCCTGACTCCTTCGTTGTAGAGATTGGGCTGTTGATTCCTATCTTCAACGATAATATACATTCTGAAACATCTAATCACGTTTTATGATATAAGTACTTGCACAAATATGTACTGATGAATGTAACATGCAAGCACGTTTCATCTTGCGTGCCGATACTAATATAAAATTCAATGCAGACATATTACTCATACCTCCAAAATTACAAAGATTTATGAATTGGGTTTTCACATGAATGCAGCTGAAGTCTGATAAATTCTTAGTCGTTCACAAAGTATTACTCACTTGTTAACACCTGATAAATACTAATGAACATGTGACATTTAGCTTTATAACTTCACGCACCAAAGATGCTGCTGAAAAATCTTTTTGCTTATATTAATATAGAAGCTATTTCACTCTGAAAGCAATCAAGATGTTACTACGTAATTCTTAACTAAAGATCTGATGTACAAAAAGTTTTTCTTTTAACATAGGTTTTTCAGTCCTAAAGTTTTCAAGATCTTACTATGTGAACATTAACTGGAGATCTTACAGAATTTTTTTTCTTTTATTGATATAAGTTTTTCAGTCTTCAAGCTTTCAAGATATTACTATGTAGATTTCACCTAATTTCATTTATGTTATGCAAATCAATTATTCACTAATAACTGTTAGTCAAAAGATGTTCAAAAGGATTCTTTTGTTATTCTTTACACCAAATTAGTATCTTTTAGTTCTAAAATTGGTATTTTCTTGCAGGCATCATCAGTTGTTAACCTGAGTGTATATTAGATTACTTGATATGAAATGTTGCTTTTTGAATATTGATATGAAGGATGATATAAGCAACAACGAAGACATTAAATATTTAATCAAAATTTGATGAAAAAAACCCTTTTCCAACAAAAACACTCAGGAAAATACTGAGATTTGAATGAATTTGTTGTCTCTCAATCCCTAATGATGGCCTCCAAGATCTTTCACTTTGAATATGCAAATAATTATAAAACATAATCCCACTAATTGATAACCGATGTAAATCATCATCTTATATATATATATCTCTATATATATATATATATACAGAATGGAGTAAGGATTCGCTACTCAAGCACGTTTATGTTTCTGTCCTGTTTCAGCTCCTTCAGATGAACTTAATGTTTAACACCGGGTGTATCGAGCATTTTATAAGATAAACCCATCACACTTGGGATATTGTATTATATTATATTGTATTCCTGATTGGCATTTTATATATATATATATATATATGTATGTATGTATGTGTGTGTGTGTATTTATATGTATTTAGAAAATAAGAGCCATATCTGTCACACTTACAGTATCAGAAGCTGCCATCAGCTCCTCTTTTTTCCTGCCCTTTTATCAAACTACTTGAATTTCTTTTTTCCTTTCTCTTCTTTTCATTTCTGATTAAACTACCTAACTTTTTTCTCTTTCCATTCTTACCACGTCTGTCATGTAGAGTATTGGGAGCACATGTCAGTCGAGCCTGTTGTTTTACACATCATAACTGTCTGTGAAGTGACAGGTCCTAGACTAGTCTTATATAATCTTAAACTTTATATAATCTTAGGGACTGAACTAAACTGCGCAACCTTCAGCTCATAAGGAGAAACAACATATTTATCTTTACAGTCATTGTTTGATTCTGTGTTTCCGTGGCTCCTATTTTATAATTGGTATACATAGTGGGTACCTTAAATAATGCCCAATTGCTCCAAAAGTTATGACCATTTTATTGATACAATAAACAAATACAATGCATGATTTGTAAGATTCAATGCGACTGCCGTCATTCTGTTGAATGTAATCTATTGGCAATCTGCTCATCTGCACACATTCTGACAAACTTGATGGTGGAAACTTTTCTTTCCCTCGTTTCCAATTCTTGCATGGCACAAGATTGAATCTTCAAAAATAGAATCCCATCTTGGATCTTCAATGAAGATTTCTTGGGACTTTTAGTATGACGTTCTGGAGATTTCATAGATATGCATCACGGAGAAAAAGAATTGTTTTAATCTTTTTCCAATGTTAGCCCCAAATCAAGCTTCTTTGCCTGCAGTATGTTATTGAGGACTCCATAGAAAGAAATCTGGAAGGGTTTAGTCAGGTGTTCTTGCTAGCCATTCAATAGAAACAGGTTGTTCTTGCCAGCAACCTTCAAAATTACTTTTGGAACAAATGGGGTGCTACATTTGAGACACCCTATATAGATGCCAGAAATTGTAACAAGTGTGACACTATCAATTTTTTGAATGCAGAACATATAAGGAATAGATAGCAACTCCCTAAAGGTTGAGATTATCAAATCATCTGTAGCCCCACCATCATCCTGCCCCACCTACCAGCTGAATGGATTACAGATTCTTCCCTCTTTGCTCATCTGTGTGTCTATCTCTTTGTATCTCCATGCACTTCTAGGGATATTTGGGGGGTTACGACTTTGAAAATTTACGAGACCACTAGGCACCATGAAAAAAGCGTATATTTTTGAGTCTGTATGGTCATTTTGGACCAAAAATGCTCAAATCTAGTGTTGGTATTTTTTGGGGTGTTCAGTCTGGTGATTCATTTATGCAAAGAATGAATAATATTGTATCTTTTTTTTCTCCTTCTTTTGTCACTTTTTCTGTCGTATTCTTCCATTCGTTTCACATTGAGTTATTTGCAAGTGTGAATTGTCTCCATTCTTGACGATTATCTACTTTTTTTCGTCTTCTGGTCCAAGACACCACAACATTTTAAAGTATTTTTGCTCGTGTCTTTGTATCATAGTTTGGGACGCCCATCAGGTCGGGTTCCATTAGCCAATTCACCATACAGCAAAGCTTTCCACTGGTCTGCCATTGTCCATTCTAGAGGTATGACAGCTTCTGACTAGCTTTCGCTTTGTCATGAGGATGATCCAAATATAGTTATATTCTTCTCTTTGTCCTCACCTTGTAAGTCTTCTCTTATGGAAGATGCTGCTAAAGACACAGATAATTTCTCCTTTTAAAACACTAAAAGAAAGAAAAAGTCTCTACGTTATCTTTTACCTGATATTTTTAGAAGAGAATGACGCTTATTGTTGCTATTGACTGCACATCATTCTCTCTTTCTAATTGTCATAGTCAAAATGCCAACATTCTAACTGTGGAGAAAATCTCTTGGATTGAAGCTAATAAGTAAGTTGTCAGACAAATGTTATATTGAAGATATGGTCATTTGTTCAGACAATAGAATCTTTTTTTTCCCATATTTCATGTTTTTAACTCAACTTTCTGGCTCATCCATCCTTCAGCCCTTATCAGGTGTATAATTCAAGAAGAGGCAAAAAATTTGAATGTTGATGACTGTTCCCGAAGTTATAGACAATACAAGTTTTGAAAACCTCAAGGACGAAAATTCAAGAGATAAAGTTGAAGAAAACGAGGCTGAGATTCAAGATATTTTGATCCAAGTTAATGACGGGAAGTTATTGTTTTAAGTAGATACCAATTGAAGGAACTCTCTTGCCTGAAATAATGAGTTTACTTATATCTCTTTCCTGAAAATGTATATTATGGAAGGACATTGTAGTCAAGTGCCAAATCTTCTATTAATAGTGTTCTCTTTTTTATTGGCCAGATTCATAAGATTTAAGTTGATTCTGAATAGCAGAATTCTTTCCCTACAAATTGAAACTGACTGACTTGATCGAAATTCAACTTCTAGATTCATGAACGGCTTGAAACTGATCAAATTAAATAGAATTTTAGGAAGTGGAATTTATTTGTGAATTGAATGGGAGGAAATTACTTAACCGTGCAATTGAAATAACTCTGATCAGAAGTTGATCCTATTAAAGATTTTACTTTTTCTATATGAATTTAAATGTTAAACAGGTATAACAGACTCAGATTTTCTATAAATTGTACAGGAATAAGTAAAGGGAATGGCTATTTGAAAGTCAAAATCTTGAGCAAGGTTTTTTTCATCCCAGTTAATCATAAATGCTTGCTCATTTTCTCTTCCTGTCTCTGTTTCCTATTTGTCCCTCTGTCTTGATCATCATATCCCTTTCTCCCTCTCTTTTTCCCTTTCCTTTACCTTATAAGCTTACTCTTTCTATGAAATTAGAAACTGTCAACCAAAACTGTCAACATAGGCTTCTTCCAGTTTTCAACTTGGTCTGGCTGAATGTCAATGTAGGTTTCTTCCAGTTTTCTTGGCTAACCATGTATGTATAACGGATACAGGCAGCACCAACAGAGCTAGAAGACTGAAAATTGAAACATTTTCTCCTTATTATGTCTGGAAAAAAAAGTTCTGATTTTTTTAGTTTTTTTATTCCTCCCCGTCCCCCACAATACTTTTCAGACCGAGGCTCAGTTTACAATGTAAGTTTATGTTGAATCGACCCCCCGATTTTTTTTAAAATTCAGATTTTTAGTGATCTCTCCCCAAACAAAAAGTAGAAGTTACTTATTCATTGATCACCCCATTTTCCAATTTTGTCAATTGATAACCCAAACAAAGCATACTACCAAACACTTCAGTTGCATGACAGTTTCTAATTAGTGACTATCCAGACCTGTCTATATATATATATAGACACTTTTCTGCTGATCATTTGAAGCTGTTGACCAAGAAACTGTCAGCAGTGGTTTCTCCAGTTTTTGAGTGATTCTGCCTTTGAGACTGGCTACATATGATGCGTACAGGCTGCACCAATCGATCAACGTTTACTCTTCATTATGTCTACGAAAAACTTTTCAGTTGGTTTTTAGGGGTAGAGGGGGTAATTAACAATATGAATATATGCCAAATTGGTCCCTTAGTTTGTGTTGGGCAGCATTCATTTTTTGAAAATTCAAGTCATTAGTAATCCCAATAAATAGGGAAATAAGTAACTTCCCTTCTTTTTATTTTCTCATTGATCACCCTCTCCCATCCTGAAAAAATTTTGGCCGGACAATGGTTCCTATTGAGTAACTCAACAAGCCTGTTTTCTTTTTACTTTCCCTTGTCATTTTCCGTCAGTCATATTTTCTTTGTTTTCAGCTATTTTCAATTTTTTCCCTTCATTACGTCTTCCATACTTCTAACCTTTTTTTCTTCATTTTCTTCTCTTTTTTTTGTATTTTATTTTCTCCCTTTTTCTTTTTTTTTTCCTGGTTTCTTTTTCCTTCATTTTTCCCCTCTATTTTTCCTTCTTCTTTCCTGTTCTCAATTTTCCTTCTTTCCTTTTTATTATTCCTCCTCCTTCCTTTTTTTTCCTTTTTGTTTTTTCTTCTTTTATCCTTCCTCCTTTTTTATTCTTATTTTCTTCCTTATTTCTCTTCTTTTTTCCTTCCCCTTTTATTATCCTGCCCTTATTTATTATTTTTTATCTCATCTTTTTCTTCCTTTTCTTTCTCTTTTGTCCTTTCTTTTCTTTATTTTCTCTCATTGTTTCCTTTCTGTCCTTTTTCATTTTTCTTCCTTTTCTCTATTTCTTCATTTTCTTAATTTTTTCTTCATTTTTCTCTTCCCTTTTCATTTTCTCCTTATTTTTCATTTTGTGACTCATTTTCCCTTACTTTTTTCTTCTCCTTCCCTTTCTTTCTCTCACTTTCTTTTATTCTCTCCTTTCTTCTCGTTTTCCTTTCTTCTCCTTAATCAAGACTTGAATTTTCCTTCTACTTCCTCTTTTCTTCCCCCTCCTTGTTTGTTTGTTTTTTTTCACCCATCTTTTCTCTTTCTTGCACCAGACAAATAATATCTCTTAAAAGGTCACTCATAGACTTTTGAAGCATTCTACCATCTTTTTGATCACAACATGCCATACACAAATAACAACTAACCTGATGAGACAACACTATTTTGAGAGATCTGATCCAACCACCTCTGTCGACTAAATTTCTCCATACTTTTTTTTCTTTCGTATCCCAAGATCCTTGTTAGCCTTTCATGAGCTTACATGTCATGAGAATGATCAACATCAAAATGATCAGAACTACGGCAAATCCCTGTTTTAATTGAAAAGTCAAATATAACATTGGTAGCAGAAATATTTGATCCTTTAGTTAGAGCAGGAATTTGCCATAGTTTTGATCGTTTTGACGTATAATATTTCCATGAGATATGGGAAGATCACAAAGCACCATCTTATAAAAGTGATAACCCAGTTGCCAAAGATATCCCAAAGACTATGAGCAAACTCTAATGGCAATGGGCAGGCTACGTTGCAAGGATATCAAACATTTACTAGCTATAAAAACTCACAAGATGGATCCCTCGAGACCATGGGTGAAACTGTGGCCAAGAAAAAAAGTAAGACGGTGTGATAAGCTGGACAAATTCAAAAAGTAGCTGATCATAAGAAAAATCTATGTTCAACAATGGCTGTTGATGATGAACAGACATGTGTCTATATTTTAGTATCTTATGAACTGTATTTGAGAACAGTCAATTGAAAGCAAGTTGTATTGAACTATTGGTGTCAATCGATCATCTCCAATATGGCAAGCTGCCAAAAAATGTAGGTCATGTGATGGTTTCTATTGAGTGACAAACTAAACGCCTGAGTTGAACAAATCATTATTAATTTCATGATTGCTATTTACTGTAAATTTTTTCTTTTCTTTGATGAAAAGCAGTGGAAAAATTGAGATGGAGGTAAATAAGACTTGAAATTAGTGATTTGTAACACTTCGTCTAATAACGGGAGGATGAGCAGATTCTGTTCAAAAACTGAAGTGTTTTTTCAAACGATTTTTTGACTGCATTTGTCAACATTTGTATCTGTCATAAAAATGACAAAAATGTTTTTTTTAAAGTATTTCTTTCCATTTGATTTTATAGGTTAATTCCTATTAAAAGATCCAAAACAAAAATGAATAATCCTTGCATTAGAAATAGAAAAAAAATATTGCTTGAAACAGTCTATAGTTTTTTTCCCCTTCTTTCCATCTCGGATTCAATTTTTTATCTCGAAAATTGATTTTACAAAAGATATAGTCTGATGTAAAAATGAAATGATTTCTATTTATTTCTTATTATCTGCCCCCCACTCTTAACAGGATAACAGCTTTATTTCTTTGTTAGGAACACCTTTTCTCTTTAACCACTCTCTCCTAGGGTCATTTAATTCCTTACAAACACTGTTAACCTTTATGAATGTGGTCTTGACATGAAATTTTTCCTGTTCTTAGAACTGTTAACTAACTTCGCAGTTAAGAATAAATAAGACAAACAGGTCTGATTGGTCACTCAATAGATATCATCACATAACCCATACATTTTGGCCTCAAGCTGTTTTGGGGATGATCAGTTTGGGAAAGGGGTGATCAATGAATAAGTTTCTTCTCTTGCATTTTGTTAGATCATTCAAAATATGAAGAAACTGAAGTTGACCATTTTCATTTCTACAAATTTAATCCCAAACAGGTTGGATGAATCACTGATTAAAAACTGTCTCATGATCAATATCTTTTGGCAGCATGCCATGCTGGAGGTGACTAATTAAGAAACTCAGAAAAGGTGTGATCAATGAATAAGTTACTTCTCTCAGCTTTTGTTGGGTAGTGATCACTAAAAGTCTGAATTTTCTAAATCTAGCACTGATCCAAACTAGCACAAACTTACATTACAAACTGAACCTCCAACAAAAAAGCCTTGGTTGTGCTAAAAAACAAAACAAAAAAAGTTTTCCGTAGACTTGATGAGGAATACATGTTTGAATTCCATTCGTGCAGCCTGTATGAGTGATACATATATACATAGCCAGACAGACAGATCAGTATGAAAACTGAAGAAACCTACACTAAGTTTTGGTCGATGATTTCTAATAACTTCTTATGAAGTCTTTCACACTTGGTAAGAGAATTTGTGTGCTGTAAAAGAAAATGGACATTCATGAACATAACTCTAAACTTTATGAATCGCAAGTTCCCTGCTTAATTAAACAGGCATTTTAAGATGTTTCAAAGCCCATTGCTTCGTAATTAACATGATTATTGATTAATTATTTTATTCCTCAAATTCATTAGAAGTGTCTAATTAGCAACTTTGTCAAAATGCGGATGATTTTAAAAAAATATTCTGGGTTTATTTTCACACTTTTATTTCATTGAAAAGTTATCCTTAAAAAACTTAATAAAGCATACCGTATATCCCCTTCAGCCCCTACCCACCCACCGTAATAATCCAGTGGAAGATTTAAAAATTTTGCCTGTAGAACATGAGATAATTAATTTCCAAAGTAACAATTCAAGTACTGGGATTTTAAAGGTTTCAGATTCAACTCCCTTGGGACTCAACTTCAAAATTATTTTAATGTACCTCAAGAAGTTATTGTGTACAAATTGTCTGTAGGGTTGGATGCATATCCCCGCACTTCAATCATTTAGCTTTGCATCTCTATCGACTAGATTCATTCGACTGTTGAGGAAATCCTTACACTCTCAATTCTACACGAATAACTCTGTCAAGGAAATCTGTACAGTATACGTTGTGAGCCCACATGCAAATTTTACTGGTTTAATTGAATTTTTCTTTTCATTTCACAAATTATCAGAAAATGTCATTGAAAAACTGTCACTAAGACTGTCAACATAGGTTTCTTCAGTTTTCAAATTAGTCTGTCTCTCTGGCTGGCTGGCTATATATCACACATTGAGCTAGATGGTCAAAAATAAAAACCTTCACTTCTTATCAGATCTATGGAGAACTTTTTCATTCGTGAATAGATTTTCAATTTCGTAGGAGTGGGTTGGCATTTTATAATGTAATATTATGCTAAAATGTTCACTTTGTCTATGCCTGCTCACTTTTGGGTATTTGGTGGGGGTGGAAAATTCAGATTTTTCCAGTGATCACTGCCCAAACAAAATGCGACAGAAGTGACCTATTTATTGATTTACCCTTTTTTTTCTAATTTTCCCGTTGGTCACCTCCCAACATGGCTTGCTGCCTAACAAGTTTGGTTGCATGACGGTTTCTATTGAGTGACTAGCCAGACTCGTTTTAGAATAAGTTGAAGATGCGTGTAGGTTATTGGGTTTATCTTTTCAAATATGAAGTTCTTGGGGGATATTTCCGACTAAAACTGTATTGCGTGAAGAGATGAGGGTGGGGTTGAGGGGACAAAGAGGGAAAAATGCGGAAATATGAAGTAAAGACATCTACAGGGGACAATGAATCTCTATGAAACCCTCAAATAAAGAAGAAATCAAGCGAATAATCACTCTAGGCTGACAAATTTCCTGTAGAGCAAGCTCAATCTTCAAGTACAAGAAAATCCCGAATGCATCCTCCTGATAGTCACCTATGGAGCTGAAACATCGAGGCTAAATAAGAGACTGACCCTCAAACTGAGAACTATGCAACGTGCATACAAGAGAATCATGCTCAACATCATTTCGTAGGACCACAAAACAGCTATGATATAATCCATTTGGAAACACTAATGGCAATGGGCTGGCCATGTTGCAAGAATCGCAGACAATCAGTGGACATCACGACTCAACGTGAATCCCAGAGATCATTTGTGAAACTGGCTGGCAGAATACAAGATGATGTGACGAACAAGACAAGTTTAGAAAGTATTGGCTTCGCGATGCCCATGATAGAGAGGTCTGGTGGATCCTTCGGAAAGTTGATGTTCAACAGCAGACGCTTGAAGACTGATGATGATATGCGTAGAGACAAATTTTTTTTAAAAATTGAAAAACAGATCTGGTAAGTCACTCAATCGAAACTGTCATATAAATGTTTTTTGGTAGCATGTTATGTTGGTGGTGATCAATTAAAAGATTGGAAAAAAGAGTGTTCAATGGACAAGTTATTTTTTTTCTCTAAGTTTTCTTGGGCAGTGATCGCTAAAAGTCTGGATTCACAAAAAGAGCAGAACAAGCGGACACAAAATAAGGGATCAATTTATGATGAAATTACATTGCAAATTGGACCCTCACTAAAATTCTATAGATTCTCCCTGTATATGTTATACATGCATACATAGCCAGCCAGACCAACTTAAAAACTGATAAAATTTTATGTCGACAGATTTGATTGATGGTTTCTAATAAGGGGAATGTCAAGAAGGTGAAGACAATATAATATTTATATAATAAAAGAGAGACAGACAGAGAAGATAATTAAAAGGTAACTGAGAGAGAGTGATGTGGGTAAATATAGTACTTCGATGAAGGAGGGATTTATTGATGATCAAATAATGAGACAGAGAGAGTATAGTGAGTTAAAAAGGTAACCCAGAGAGAGAGAGAGGGGTGAGGGTAAGTGATAGTGATTTTATAAGAGAGGGGTATTTGATGATGGAACAATAAGAGAGAGTGAGACTGAACAAAGATGAATGTTGTTATTTGAATCCTCAAAATGATGACAACCATCGTCATAATCTCTGCAAGGATGACAGGCTTGAACCTCTGCAGATGTTGTTCACAATTGGTTGTTTGGGTTGTCGGCACCCCTGGTGGTGCTTGTTATTAAGAGGCAGGGCCACCGCTGTTTCCTTGGTCTCCATGGTGATGACGCTTTCCAAATGTCTCCGGTGATAAATGGTCAGAATGAACAAATGTTACAGAAGTCAGGTGCTGGATTGTGTGTTTTCATTTTTGATCTCATTCAGTATAGAGCAGTGGTCGCCAGCCTGGGTTATACCGCCCACTAGTGGGCGATTGAGCTTTTAAATAGGTGGTAGACCCAGTACTAGCTCACAAGGTATGTCTGTATTCATCGCAATTAAGTATTCCCTTATTCGGAATGCCTCACCATGCATTATTACAAAGGTCGCCAACCCAGACAAAGGCTTTCTTTTTCATTATTATCTTGATAGATGATAAATAAGTTGTATATTTACTTTTTGGAGCCTTTGTACGAGTTTTTAGAGCATGTACTGTTGCCCAGTTACCTGGAAATGAAATCTCTACACTTATGACTATTGTTGACAAATCCAGACACTTTTAACCATATGAAATTGCTGTCAAGTGGCTAATGGGATTTAAGATATTTGTGGGCAGTATGGAGATATTATCCTCACACAAGTCTCAAAAGTGGGCTCTAGGCATATATAAAGGTTGAAGAGCAGTGGTCTATCCTTTTTAAATAATGTGTAATCAGGCAGCAATCTTTCATTGGGGCATGTTTGATTGAAGCTGGCAGAAAAGGAATATTTCTTAATTTTTTTGTAACTTTTTTTGTTCATGTACACAAGAATGTGAGTCTGGGTTAGATGAGTGGATATTGTCCAGATATTAGTGATTGTGCGCTTTTGACCACACCTCTGGCTATTTATCAAGACTCTGGAAAAACCCTGGATCTTGTTCGTTTTTTTAATTTTTAATAACATCAACCTATTCATACTAAAAGTCTGATTTGACGGTCTTTTTGGTGGCATCATGGGTGATCAATGAACCAGTTATTTCTCTCGCCTTTTGTTGGATAACTAAAAATTTAGAAGTGGGCACAAACTTGTGACCAATCTAGCATAGACTTATATTGTAAATCTAATCCACCACCAAGAACCTATTTTAGAAGGGGTTTTAAAGAGAAAAAATTTTTTCCGGGCATAATAAGGAGTAAATGTTTAAATTTTCAGCCCCCTAACTCCATAGGTGCAACTTGTGCATGTGATAAATTCATACATTGCCAGACTAGATTAAAGACTGACAATATTGGTGACAGTTTCTAATATGGACTGAATTAAATTATATAATACAAATTTATTGGGAAAAAAATGAAGGTACATCTCTAATTATCATTATCAGGCTTTGATTTTGAATATCAGGAGATCCATATTGTAAGTCATTTTGTTCATCGGTTGTCTGTAATTCTTGCAACATGACTAGCCCATTGCCATTTGAGTTTTCTAACGGATTCCATGATGTTTCAGATGATTCTTCTATGTGCAAGTTTCATGGTTCTTGGTTTGAGACCTTTACCTGGAAAAGATCCTTGAATTTGACAATGGAAGGGGCCTTGATAAATTTATCTCCCTATTTTTCTTGAAAAATGGCATGAAAATCTAGATTGTACTAGATATAATTTGAGGCAATTCTATTTATTTGGAAAGAAAGTTATTTTTTGACTACGTAAGATAAAATTAATTGTTAGAGCTTGTGTTCTATTCATTCCTCTCTTCTTTCATGAATATTCAATGTCTGGTTAAAAATGAATTTCAATCGTTCGGACCAAGAAAAATTGTGTATCGATGACACACATTTGAGACAAACCATGTTCTACACGTTTTGTAATAGAAAAGGTTCATTTGCCTCAGGAACAGTCGAGAATGTTTTTACTGTCCAAGGAAATAAAGCTGTGAGTGTCAAGCCATGCCAATGAATGGCCAGCTTCAATCAGCAGTCAAGGTCCCCTAACTGTAATTGAAGAAAAATCCAAGGCTAACTGCACAATCAATGGTACACCAGTCCAATACAATTCGTACAACAATCATAAACTACGTCCAGTAAAGTGTCCACTTAATCCGATTCTCAACTCAGAGAGTCATCAAGTTTTCTTCGTTTAGTGCAGGACATGCTAACGAAGCATCTCAGAAATAAAAAGTTGGTCTTCTATATTCATATTCAGTAAGAGAGACGATAGTTACGACCTAAAGAAAATCCTGTGCCTGTAACAAAACATGATTGCATCCTGAGAAGATAATCCTCCATGTTTGGTTGGATCTGGAAGGTGTTGTCTATCCTGAAGTGCTGAATGGAATTGAAACAGTCAATGCTGAGGGATTGTCATCAATTGGAAGCATTAAACCAGTCATTATTTTTTTAAAAATGAGCTTTTACTCTTGCAAGATTTCCTGTCGCGAAATCCACCCAGTTGAAAATTCTGTCTCTGATGAATATGGAAGTTTCGGCTTATCCCCCCCCCTCCAATTTGAAAAAAAAACTTTCTCCATGAGATTATCACCTCTTCAGATCTTCACTACACTTCCTGGACGGAAAACAGTTCATCAATGATGGAAAAATTCAAACGGACACATAGGTTTACAATTACAGAAAAGAGACTTTAAATTAGGATACTCGAATCGTGGAAAATAAATTACCAAATAAAATAGCTTTAGGCTCTTTCATCATCAGTCTTTTAACTTCATCATGGGACATAGACCTTCCCCAGGATTCGCCACAATTCTTTATCATGGGTATCGCGGAGCCAGTATTTCCTGAATCTGTCCAGTTCATTTCTCCGTCTTGTATTCTGTCAGCCTCGGTTTCTTATGTGATCTCTGGCGATCCATGTTGTCAGTCGTGATGTCCATTGAGCTAGAGGGCTGGAAATTCTAACATATACTCTTTATGTTTAGAAAAAAAAAAACTAAATCCTTTTCTCTTGCAATGTTAGCTTATGCAAAATTGAAAATTTATTTTGTGACCTTGTTTTTTGAAAATTCAGACTTTGTCAATGATCATTGCCCAACAAAAGGCAATTGAAGTAACTCATTTATTGATGGCTCCTTTTTCTAATTTTCTTAATTGATAACCCCAACACAGAATTCTGCAAAAAGACGTTGGTCAGACGACAGGTTTCTATCGAGTGACTAACCAGTTTCTGTTTTCTTTGAGGTGAAAATGGAAAACAACTCATTGTTCAATACAAAAAGCATTTCAGTCATTTTTTCTGAAATTCTGTTTATAAAAATGATTTATCAATCTTACAAAATATTGTGAACATACAATTGTATAAACAGGAAACAGAATAATTATAACCTTGTAACTAAAGTATTTGTTATTACCTGTGAGAACATTCACACATATTTATGAACTTAAGATGATGAAAAAAAATTGTTGAGGTCTGGTTAGTCTCTCAATAGAAACTATCATGTTACCAACACTGTTTGACAACATGGCATGTTTGGAGTGAACAATTAAAAAATTCAAAGAAGGCGTGATTAATGAATTATTCTTTTAGCCATTTGTTATCATCATCATCATCATCATCAGTGTCTTCATGTTTGTTGGACCTTTCCCAGGATTCACCACTCTTCTCTATAGCGGGCATCGCGGAGCCAATACTTCTTGAATTCATCATGTTCATTTCTCCATCTAGTACTCTGCCGGTTTCAGTTGCGCATGTGATCTCTGACAAATATCCAAGCAATCTCAGATTTGCAGATTACATCACTCTTTTCGCAGAGAAATGTACACTACCTCCAGATAATGCTAGATGAATTTTTGTTGGGTAGTGATCACTAAAAATGTCAGAATTTTCAAAAAACAAGAGTAGATGTTGCCGGACACTAAGCGTTTTTTTTAGACATAATATTGAATAAATATTCAAATTTTCAACCCTCTATTGCACATGACAATATATATATATATATATATATATATATATATATATATATATATACCCAGCCAGCTAGCATCACTTTGAAACTGAAGTAATTCATGATGAGTATCTTGACTATTTTAGTTGATGGTTTTTAACATTATTACTGAAAAAGAGTTCATTGGCTGCTTCATTAGCAGGAAGACCTAATCACCAAACCTATTCCAACTCCGTAAATCACTTTCCATTTGTGGTTGTCTTCCACTTATATCTCTTCATGTTGCTGCTTGTGTGATGATAGCGCTGAAAAAAAAAAAAAAATTGTAAGGAGCTGCAATGTTGCCTGCTGGGGATGTTGAGATTCAAGCTGACCCTAAAGATTTTTGACATTCAACTAATTTCAGGGATATCTTTGAGGATGCATGGCAATGAGTATTTGGACCTGTTTGGATGATTTCTCCCAATAGTGAGTTGTTCAAACAGAGAATTTTAGTAGAGAATTTCACCAATTCATTAGATTAGTGAAATTTATTTAATTGGTTCCTTTGTGAATGATATGACTACATCATACATGGTTCTTAGCCAATCAAAATTCAGTCTTGCCACTTCTGCTTTTAATATCTTCTCAATTCAGATTCACAATTTTGCTATCAGTATGATAGATTCCAGATGCCTGATTTTTCAATGCAAGCAAAAAACTACACATGATCTCCAAGAGTTTTTGACTCTGCTTGTTTTATGGATTTTGATATCATTTTCAGAGTTTCTCTGTGGTGCCTTTTGGGTGAATCACATTTGGGGGGGGGGAGGAAGAATTCACAGATTCTTTTATTTCTCTCTCTGGTAATGTTAGATTTTAATGATTTTCTGAAATTATGGGATGTGGTCTGTGTTAATGGATTGAAAAATATATCTCCTCAGTCAACTCCAATTGAATTCATATTTTTCAGCTATATCAGGCTTTTCAAATTTCCTGCGTAAAAGTTACAGAAAACAATTGACCTGTCCATTCACTGATGCTTATCATGTGTACAATGTCAGGTTTAGCTCATGGCTGCTACTGATACTATGTGTGACTGGCATTTTTGGAGATTAAAAAAAATTAGGTAGCTTGATAAGAGGTTAGAAAGGGAGATGATAAAAAATGTTAGGTAGCTTGATGAGATGTTAAAAAGGGGTAGGAGAGAAAAAAGTTAGGTAGTTTATGCGGTTAGAAAAGAAAAGGAAGTGATCAGGAAGGTAGAGGGGGCTTTTGATAAGGAGACATTGTTTTCTCTAGCTTTGTTGGCATTCTATTGATGACGACCAGTTATGCTTTTGCATGCTTGCCTGCAGTTGCACACTTCAAAGGAATGGCATGCATCGCTGGATTTTGGTGAGGGGGAAGTGTTACTTTGCACCTCCCGTGGAGAATTGTAAGCAGAAATGATTTTTCAAACCAAATTTCCTCTCGAGAGCTCAGAAGCCATTTTGTCTTGTTGTTTGGAGAGCAATTGCAAACTGATTTATCTTTGATTTGAAGAGAAGGCTCTTTGAACATTGGAAAGGACTTTCACTTTCACTTTCTTTTTCAATATACTAGATTTTTTTCAATTAGGTCCTCTCTTCTTCCTCCTGAAGCTTTTAAATTCTCTTTATCCTTCTTATATCATTTTGTCTCTCTTTTACCTTCTTTTGACATAAATGGATTTTATGTCTGATGTATCCATACATACACACTTTCGTATTTTCTCAGTATGTGACTTTTTTTCCTTTTTTTTTTCTACTGACTGTAATGTTGAACTATACGTCATCTTCCAGTGAATCTACCGTGTACATTTGGCTCATTTAGAACCACGAGTTACCTTCAACCTATGAAAGGAAAATTTGAGAAAAACGTGTTCAAAGTTTCTTAACTAAACTTTTGAAATGCCATCATTTTGTAGCTATTGTACATATTCCATCAATTCTTTTTTTTATGCGGTTGAAAAGATCTACTTCAAGATAGGAACACTTGTCAGAAAAACTTGCATGTTGAAGCGGTAAACTTTAAAATGGCATAGGTGGGAATTTTAACCACATTGCAAACACCAGCCAATCCATCCGGCTCGCTTCAACCCCCCCTACCAGCACTAAAGATCATATTGGTATACTTGACACGATTTCCCGCCACACAAGGTGGATAGTACATCTCCATTTCTTCAAATACAAAAGGACTTCTAATTTGCCCCCCACCCCACAGGCTGTATCACTTATTGTTGTTGGCATCAGCTTGACCTTTGCTGGTCATTGTTGTCAATCCTCAAGTATGTTCCATTGATCCAACCCCCCACCCCACCCAATCCCTCAACTTGGTTACCAGACCTTTTTAGAGGTGTCAGCCAAGTGGTTGGGTTCTTTTCTTTCTCACACTAACTAGGGAAGTCACTGCAGCTGACAAGCAAGGTGATGACAGTCCTTGGGGCACTTCTTCTGAGTCATCGCAGGAGTTCTTTTCCACAGTCTCTGCCGTGGTGGCTGTTTGTGGCTCATAAGAGTCATGTTAGGAAACCTCTCAGCCGCCATCCATAGAACATGTTCAGCATAAATTTTCTCCTGAAAGGGGAACTTCTCTCAATAACTTTAATATCATCATCCTTCTCCTCTTCATCAGCTGTTGTAAGTCTACTACTGGTGCCTGTTCTTTTTCTACAGCCTTTACTGTCCCACAGGCACCAGTTGGTTAGCCCCTTTGTTCCTCACTGCCTTCATTTGGATTGTCTTGATTCATTGCCTAAGAAGAGCCAAGAAGTTCTCACAAGATATATTGTAAGCCATTTCAGGACATTCATTGCTTTAACTTCCTCCATCTCTGTTGGAAAATTTTCTTGAATAAGTATCCGATTCACTTTCTGAGTAAGAAGACCCAAATCTTCTCCTTATTTTTTTAAAGAAGGATTTATTAGAAAGTCTGATATTTCAATTAATAAAGTTACAATTAGATGGCTGAGTAGATTCTTCAGTCAATTATTTCATTTTACTCTTAAATGTTTGATTTTATTTTCAAATAGCATTTTTTTTCTCCTTTTGAAGATACTTTTCTTTTGGGTACATATGAAGTATGCTTGAATACTTGGTCAAACTTCAGATAAGTTGCTGAATAACCCTTTTCAGCTACTGAAAGAAACATAGAAACATTTTAAGTCGATTTATTGACAAGATAAAGCTTGGTCACTTGCCCCACCACCACGGATAGATTGCAGGTCATAGCCAATTGATTAAAAAGACATTAGGTGGAAGAAAGTGAATGGGGGGGTGTGATAAAAAAGAGCCAGTGTATAAGCATTCTTTAGTGAGGAAGATAGTGTATTTAGTCGAGTGAAATACGGAAGAAAGCAAGAAGATTGGAGAGAAAAGGATAGATGATCATTTAGTTTTGATATCAGGTAAAAGAAGAGGGCGAGATAATTCAGTAAAATAGGTAGCAGAGGAAAAGTGACCCTTGCGTTTGACAACAAGACCAAAGGTTGGTCTCCAGAGAGCACTAGGTTACCATCGTACCTGAGTACCAGAGTAGACAACCGGTCTATGGGCCACAGGCAGTAGAAAGACTGATTAACCTCTCACTTTCTCTGCTCCCAATATATGTGAGTGAGGACTTAGTCATGTTTCCAAACGAAGACTATCGATGTATTTTCAGTTGGCTGAAGAGGCAAAATGAAGGTCTGATTTCTGAATCCCAACAGGGGTCTTCCATCCCTTCTGATATGGCAGCTACGATGAGCATATGCAAAGAAACACTGTTATCTTTCAATAATAGTAGGTTATCTATTACTTTTGCTCTAATTAATCTTTTCAAAGGGGTAATTTTTGCCTTAATTTTCATTTTCTAAACGCGTTTACTGCTACCTTAGATAGTGCAACGGAACAAGCACGTCCTCGGCTCGGTGCCGTCCGTAAGGCAAAAACTTACTCTACTGCATTACTATAGCTATTTATATTTCCTTGAATAAAACCATTGTGCGGCTGTCAACATGTTAATACACTTTTTCTTTTGTTCAATTTTAGAAGAACTAGATTACCTTGATATTCGATTTGTACTCTCATGCTCCCGAGAAGGAAAATATTTCATTGTTTTTTTTGTTTTTCTATGGAATTTCTTGCCTCTTCTTGAGCACTATGTTAATCATAAAAATCTCAAAAGGCCAAAAAAGCTAGACATGCTGTCTGTAAAAAGTGGAACAGACGTTGATTACTATTTAAAACGGAATTAACCGCCGAGTTCTGTTCAAATCAATAGGAAAAGTAGAAAAAAAATAACACAGAACTCAAAAGGCAGAAGTAAAATGTATAAGAGCTGTATCTGTCACACTCATAATATCAGTAGCAGTTATTGGTCCTCTCCCATCATCACCTTTTATTTACATTTAGATGGGAGAACCCTATTTATTTTGGCACACTTATAGTATAAGAAGTAGTAATCAGTAGAGCATGTTGTTTTCACATATTATAAATATCAATTATGTGTTGAGTCATGGGCTAATGTTTATATGAAATGAAAGAAATAATAACAATAATGATCTTTTCTGGTATTTGGTCACAAACTTAAGATTGAATTGGAAGACGATAGCATTGTCTCCAGTTTTGATAGTTACTAGACAACCCTGTGACCAGTGCTGGATTAACCTTGAGGTATTATTGGTCTGAGGCCTCCAGACTCTAAGTGGCCCCAGGCTGGACTTAGGGGAGATCCTATGTAAGCCATGGCCTAAAAATAAAAAAAAATTTTTTTCATTGATCCTTTGGATACAGTGGTCAGCAAATCCCATATTTGACCTCCCTACTAATCAGCACATGAATCATCTCTACCTTTTTACTGTAAATATTAACTATAAATCTTGTCTTTTTTCTTTTTATATATATATATATATATATATATATATATATATATATATATATATATATATATATATGTATGTATATAATCATTTAGAGTATGGGGTTGTGAGTTGACCCATGCCTAAAGCTCCTATTGAACTTAATGTAGCCCAGCCCAGCCCATCCCATGATCCATTGGATCACACTTTGAGAAAATATTATTGAAATCAGATGTGATCCCAATGAAGCTTAAGTTTTATACATTTGTAAATAAATGACAAAATAAGGTAGACTACTCAATAATTAGCATTTGATAGTTATCTCCCTTGACAAATCAATCATTATAATAAAGATAGGAGTGAGTGGTTATTATAATTCAACTTCAAGTCATCCAATCTTTATTTTGCATCTTTTAAGTCGGTGCATTCAAGGTGTCTCCTAATTCAATATCTTTGACTACAATGCACCACTTCACTACTTCAAGGTAACATAATAAACACTATCAGACTTTTAATACTATATAGGTATCTTCTGTGTTATTTCATATTGTTTCTATTATTATCAGTTCATGACTTGTTGCTTTGCTGGTGGTTCTCAAAAGTGCACAGCAATAGACACAGTTAATTGATGCTATTGAAACTATAAGCGTACTAGAATAAATAGGGTTCTCTTATCTGACTTTTGTCAGTAGTAAATCTTCATCACACTGGCAAATTTGGGGAAGATAGTCTCCAACATTAGATCAAAAGATTCCAGATTCATTTTGTACAATACAGTATACTTGGTTAAGATCAAAGCGTAGTATCTTTTTGGAAATGACATGTTCATCCATTTCAAAACTATTATTTTTCCTGGCATTATATGTATCCCCACTTTCAATTTTTAGAATCTGTCACCCAAAAACTGTCAACATAGATTAGTGTAAGTTTTTTTTTTTTTTCAGTTTTTAAGTGACTCTGGCTGGCTATTTATGTATCTATTTCTCTCTCTCTCTCTCTCTCTCTCTCTTTATTGCACACGGGCTGAACCAGTGGTGGGGCTGAAAATTTGAACATTACTTTTTATTAAGTCTTGGAAGTTTTTTTCAACCCCCCTCCTCACATCTGGGGAAACAAATAGTTGACACAATTGCTGTTGTCTTTGCCGTCAAGAAATGGAGGGTGAAACTGATTTTGACTGACAGTTTCATGAGTGTATTGCCAGATAATTCATCCTCACTTGACATGTGTCTGACATTTTATCTAGGCAGCACCTCCCCATTGTATTCAAGTGGGCGAAATTATCTCATGTCGGTAGTGTCCACGTTCAAAAAGTCTCATTTTGTTGTATTCCTGTGCAGATAATCTCTCTATATGAAATAAATGATCTTGTATCAAATGTTCAAATCCTGAGTTGATAATGAAAATCCATAGCATGTAGATAATAATGATTTTGTTCAAGTATACAACCTTATGCATATATATTGCTCTAAGTATATATATATATATATATATATATATATATATATATATATATATATATATATATATATATATATATATACACACACACATACGTATGTGTGAGAGAGAGAGAGAGAATATCTTCTTTGCAATTTTTAAACACCCTCAACTGAATGTTTATCTAAATCACTTTGTATGGACTTGACAAAAAGTATGTTTGTAACTTTATGTATGTATACATACATACATATATACATATATGTGTTATCCAATATATGTTTTTGCAGCGCTCTGTAGGAACTCTACTAAACATGTATACTTAGGAATGTATATATTGGCCTATATAATCTTCTTAAACTGATATGAGAATTTATTCTAAAAAGAAATTGATCCCGAACATATTTATTTTTTTTCTTATTTATATTTTGAATCCAGTCTGATTCAATTTCTAGCATTGATCGCCCCTTATCCACATAAGAGATTGTCCTTGCGTCTTTCCTTCCCAAATCGCAAGAATCTCTGTGACTATACACAATGACAATGATTAAGTCAAGACGGATGATTGGTTATTATAATCAGGAACCGAAATTTTTTGCCCTGAAACGGTGCCAACTAATGAGGGTGGATTCAGCGCCACAGGAATGGTAGGCGCCAATTAAGTGTGCGGAAAATTACAGACACTAATCACTAGTGTGTCTGTCTGTTATCGGAGAGAAAAGAGATATCCAAAAAAAGGGAGAAAGAGGAAGAAGATATCGGTAGTTACTAATCACCAATATGTCAGTTTGTCAACCGAGAGAGAATATTGGTGGCTGAAGCTCTAACAATTGTGTATTCATTTTGCGTGGAGATCTTCCTTTGAGAGTTATTTTTATTCTGTATTTTATTTTCCCCAGAGAAAATGGTTTTGGTAGAGTGAGAGTTTGAGATGGAAGATACTAAGATTGACAAAATAGAGAAGGAAAAAAGAGAGGGTATGAATATTGAAATGAGAGCAAAGAGGGAGAGAGAGGGAGAGAGGTGGGAAAAAAGAGAGAAAAGTGTATTTATTAAGATGAGAGAGAAAGGGAGAGGTAATAAGAGAAGGATAGCAGAACAAGAATTTTTGAAATTGAAAGAAGATGTATGTTAGAGGGGAGATGACCAGAAAAAATTGGAAGAAAAGGAAAGGGAGAGAATGGGAGTAGGAGAAAGGGGGGAAAGAGGGAGAGAGAAAAAAGAGATGGAGAAAAGGAATAAAAGAAAAAGAAGAAATGGGAGAGAGATAGAAGAGATTGGAGAATGAGGGATTGTGAATGATTGAAAATGGATGAACGGTTCATGGAAGAAAGAGAGGGAGCAGAGAAAAGGAAGAATAAAAGAGAAAGTGAGAAGGTGATTTGGAGGAAGAAAAGAAAAGAGATTAGAGAATGAGGGGAAAGATTTAGGGAAGAAGAGAGGGGAAAAGGACTAGTAAGTAGAATGGGGTGGAAAAGAGATTTGCCAAACGAAAAAACTTTTCGTGAAGAATGATCATATAGAGGAAAGAAAACTGGAATGAAAAATGAAGAAAAGAGGGGTCAAGGGAAAGAGAGGGTGACAGGAGAGATTCAGTGGTTAAGAGATAGGGTACAAGGGATGCAGAAAGCTGGGAGTTGAAGAAAGATACAGAGGGAGAAAATGGAGGAAGAAGAAGAGTAAATAGTAGAGAGATGAAGAGAAAGAGAATGGAAGAAAGGAGACAGAGAGGAAGAAAGAAAAATAGAACTACAGAGAAGGTGGATGGAAAGGTGGTGGGGTCATAGAAAAGGTGATGGGGGAGAGAAGAAGAGCCAAAGATCTTGGAGATTTTTTCCAATTCAACTGAAGTCTTCCATTATTTCTGCTTCATTTGTCGCCAATTTCCTTCTTTTTCGTTTGTCCACTAGTTTTTCGACCTCCTTCACCTCTTTTTCTTCTGCGTAATCAGAGTGAGTAAATAAATAACTGTTTGTGTATGCTCAAATGACACTGCTTTTCCACATGACAAGTTTTCATTTGTGAATTACTCTCAGGGATGTGTTTGTTAGTATGTCTATACATGAAGATTGACACATGCTCACATAGACATATTTCTTTTTGAGAGTGTGTATATAATATTGATAAAAGTGAGGGTAAGAATATAATATATATATATATGTGCATGTATATATATATATGTATATATATATATATATATATATATATATACATATACCCATTATATACTTTTATATAAACTTGTTGATATGTCAGTATATATATAAAAGATTCATGTATAGGCATATTCAAGTATTTATGGTTTGCTTTTATATATATATATATATATATATATATATATATATATGTGTGTGTGTGTATATATATATATATTCCTGTTTGCACACATTAGTTTGTTATATTAATTTGTTCGGATAAATTTATAGTTATGTTAATGTGTATATATGTATACACACACACACACACACACACACATATATATATATATATACATATATATATATATATATATATATATATATATATATATATATACATAATTGTACACACAGGTATTTATGATTACATTTCTTTGTGCGTGTATATACAAACACATTTACTTTCACATAAATTTGTACAGCTGATATCTTGGTAATTTTACAAGTGTGTGTATATATATATATATATATATATATAATCTTAGATTTACGCTAATATTTTAAATATTTTTGTTTACGGAGAAAGATATAAAGTTTACATTCTTTGGTAAGGAAGTTGTCTGAATAAAAGTTCCTTAGTATTTGGTTTATTCTGTTGTTGTTTTTTCTCTCTGATTCCTCCATTTTGCTTCTGCTTGTGTCTTTTTTGCCTTCTGCTATCATCTCAGCGCATCTTTGCACTCTGAGACTTTCCTATTTGTTAGCTCTCCACCAAAACCGTCCATTAAAAGGATACAGATTGTTAGCTAATAGCCATGCAGCGCTTCCAAACCGTCACAAAAGATGTACATCAGTTGAAATCGGCATCCACGGATGACAAGGGAGGGGCAGAGGAAGTGGAGGGGGCTCCCCCCACACCCCACTTCTTTATTCCGTCAGCGTCTTTTACTGTATGCTTCAATATATGCAGGGCGCCTCTCGTTCTGCCTGTTGTGTATTATTACAATTTCAAAACTGTCACCTCTTGTGCCAGATCAAGGAGGGGCCAGGTTGTGGGTAGAAATATTCTCCTCCATTTTGTTCAACGTATAGAAAAAATAAAAAATAAGGAAATTTGAAAAAACGGGTAAATAAAATCTTGGTTATTTGTTTTTGTATTTTTGTTTTGAAGCTCTTTAATCTAAGAAGGTCTGAAAACTAGGCTTCTGCCATATAATCTTTTTTTCTGCTTTGCTCCCAGTGATGTTGTCTTTATCTCATTTTTTCTTTGGGACCATTAAATCTTCACCCAAAGGAAAAGGCATCTGCTGCCACTTTCCAAGGGGAGATATATTTCCAGGAAGGGGGTTGCAAAATGATATAATCAGAATACATCTTAGCTGTTACCCAGTCACCCGCAAATAATAATACCATCTTTTTGTATGATGTTGGTGCATTAAGTTGGGGTTACATAAAACGTTTGTACTGCACCATCATTTTTACTGACTGTAAGCTTCTAACCCCTTTCACCATAGTTGAGAAGGCTTTATCCAGGGATGGGAGGCAAATACCCCATTTGCAAGCTGACACCCATGCCCTAGGGGTTTAAGCATGTCTTCATGTCAGTCTGTTGTATCAGCTTGTAGGTTTTAGAATGAAAGGTTTACTTTATAACTGACAAAACACATTAGCAACCAATCTAGAAAATGATCTATATAAATATCTCTTTTTTTTATGCAGATGTCTGTTTGTCAGTCATTTTTCTTAACCAATACATGAAATTGGGAAATTTTATGGCGACCATGATTTGATGACCTCATGTAGACCTGATGATATACACATGAACAAACACTAATGAGAGGAAATGATGTGTGATTTCATGCATCAAGTAATGTCTGTCAGTCAGATTGATCAAAGGGACACAGAAATCGCAGCAGCCAAAATTGCTAGACAGACGGTCTAATTTAAAAAAACAAAATTGAAAATATATCACTGGAAATCATAGATCACTTGAGAAGCAAATTGTTGATGGATTGAAAAGTGGAGACTGGGCTACAGTTATAGAACATCCATCAATTTAATATTTGATTTCATTATTATTTATTACTGTATTTCTTTGAATACAATGTGACCTCAAATATGATGCAGCCATCACTTTTTGTAACTAAAAAATCAGTAATAGGATTTGACATCTCGTCAGTGCAAATTTCAAAAACATGAAAATGTGCAACCTACAGATTGAGTGCCAAAACTTGCTGAAACATATTCCAGGTTTATACATATATATATATATATATATATATATATATATATATATATATATAAGTTGACCCTGAGTTGGAATTTAGTAAAAAATTCTGAGAAAAGTCGGACTCAAATATTAGCGAAGTCGGTAGTTTTGCCATAACGTTGTCATGAGAGATATCTAGCCTCTTCTTATGAATGCATCATTTGTGGCACTTGATCTACATGTCACCTAAACATGAATTTCTTTTATTTTTATCAATTGTTGTTTTCAGATCATAGAAATGTAATTCTCATCAGTATAATGAATCCAAGTGAAAAAAAGGATTTAAAATAGATATTATACAATATGGACCATAACATTTCATTCAAAATGGTAATAACTGAATGAAAATGACGGGCATCACGAATCACTGGAATGCGTTGTCTGCATTCATATTGACAAAAGTATTTGTCAAAGTGTCAGAAACATGCCAAAATGATCTTTAATACATATTTAGCTGTTTCAAGGCCATTTTTTATTGTTTAAATTGCAAAATTTGCCTAGAAATAGCTAAAATATGGCTAAAATTGCTGAATGATATTGATAAAATTTGCTATGAATAGCATTAAATACTGAATTTTTGTGACGGAAACTCTCTAAATTTGGTGCGGAAAATGCTTAATTGGCAACACTGCTGCTGATTAGGTGCAACTTCCTTTTCTTCTAATGAAAAAAAACAAACTTTTCTTGTATCCAAGAATGTACCGTGTGTTTAATTCAGATTCATTAGAAACTATCAACCAAATCTGCTATCAAAACTGTTGTTTCTTCAGTTTCAAAATTAGTCCAGCTGGTTGGTTCGTGATGTATGTTTCACGTGTACAGATCTCAACAATAGAGCTAAAAAGCTGAAATTTTCAACATCCAGTCCCTATTATGTCTAGAAAAGTTGGGGGTCTTTTTTAGGGGTTTTTTGTTTTGTTTTTTTTGTTATTTTTTTTTTTTTTTTTTTTTTTAAGTGATTCCCTAAATAGAGTTCCAGTATGTGTTTGGTGGGGGGTGAGATGGGAGTCAATTTGTAATTTAAATTTATACAAAATTTGTTTGCAATATAAGTCCGTATTCCCTAGTCGATTTTTTTTTCTTTTTTTTTTTCCTTCTTTGTGATCACTGTCCGGCAAGAGAAGTTATTCATTCATTGATCACCTTATTTTTCCTATACTTAATTCATTATCCCCAACACTACATGCTGCCCAAACTGTTGGTCATGTGAAAGTTTCTATTGAGTGACTAACCAGACATGTGTACACACACACACACACACACACACACACACACGTATACATATATATATATATATATATATACATATGTATGTATGTATCTAATTTCCCTCCACCAATGAAGATGGTAGAAATAAATAAGACACAAAGCAGAAAAAAGTTTGGAAACTAAATCCTTTTTTTTTTCTCCACTCTTATTCCAATTTCAAATATATATGTCTTTACGTTTAATGTTGGCAAACTTGAGTAATTCTAATTGCAAATCTTCGTGATAGTACATCGTGGGTCTCAGCGTGACAAATGTTACGAGGCGCCTGCAGGCGGGTGTCATCATGAATTTAATTCAAGAGTTTCTTTAGGGTTTTATTCTTCTATTTTTCTCCCCACCTGTCGTCATTTGACTCTGATAAGGAGGGGGGGATTGTGACAAACATTAAATGGCACGGCAGGTTATCACCACAGGACCGTTCATAATCGAACAGCTCAACATCACCAACCCTGTACACGCTAATTCTACTCAATTCAATGCATCTCATTCGTTCATTCATTCAACTCAGGGGGGCCTTTGATTGAGCTTTTTTCTTGGCCTTTGCTCACCCTCCATTCTTTCTTTTTTTCCGTGTATAAATCCCCGTGTAACTAAATACATGATTTTGTGAGTATATGACTGAATAACACACTATATAAAAGCTTATGTTATCATTAACAGCAGGTAAGATAAATTGATCTGAATGATGTTACACCTCTAATGATGTCACGCCTTTCAATGGTTTTGTACCTTTTTTTATACTTCTTTCTTCCTACTTCCATTATTTAACAAAACTGGGACCGACTGACCGACCAAAAATTATCTTATGGCCATATCGCAAGAATGTTGATAATAGATGGACATTACAACTCACATGGATCCCCAGAGATCACATGCACAACTGAGGCCGGCAGTGTACTTGATGGAGAGACGAGATGGACAAGTTCAGGAAGTACTGGCTCCACAACACCTACAATAGAAAAGTATAGTTAATCCTATGGAAGGTCCGTGTCCAATGACGGATATTAAGAGACTGATGATGAAAGAAACTAAAGATTTGAGGGCTCGGCTCAGGACTTCCCCCACCAATATTTAGTGAAATTTGTTATTGTATTGTATTAGTGGGGGTGCTGTGGGTGAATAACTAATCATAATGCTTTTCGGGATCCAGAGTGCCCCCTTTTGGGCATCCCCACTCTTTCAGCTATGACCCTTGGCAGTCCCATCCTATCAAGATGTTCTGAATCAATAATTCTAGAATTATTGTGATGTCATTCACTGTCAAGTCTCTTTCATTCCCCCACAACAAAATTTTATGCTTCTGAACATTTTCATCTTATCCCTCTCTCTGTACAATTAACTGTCAACATATGTTCCTTCAGTTTCCAAATTAGTCTGGCTGGCTCTGCATGTATCATGCGTACAACCTGCAATAATTGAGCAGGAGTGCTGAAGCTTTGATCTTTTCCTGCTCATCATCTTTCGAAGAAAACGTTTTTGTTTTGTTTTTTGAAAATTCAGCTTATGGTAATTTAGAGGGAAAGGAGATTTACAATGTGAGTTTATTCTAAATTGGTCTCTCGGTTTTTGCCTGGCAGTGTTCACACTTGTTTCATTTTCTGAAATTTCAAACTTTTTAGTGATCATCACCCAACAAAAGGCGAGAGAAGTAACTTATTTATTGATCAGTGAGCAAAAAGGATCAGTCAAGTCATTTCTCAAGGGTTTATGTCTTTCATGCTTTTTGAACGTCTTTAAAATATTTGAAGAAAGCTTGGAGGTACAAAAAATGACACAAAAAATGAGTAGAATTTATTTAGTTTACTTAAACCTAGAAAACAACTGTCTCAGAACTTAGAATTAGATATGTCAATGCATTTTTTCTTTCATGTATAATTGTGGCTGCTGGGAGGCTGGCCAGTCATTGCCAACATTGAGTTACTGCCCTTGATATCATACCAGGTTTTTTGTGTTATTTGACAATATTATTAAATCTCCTTAACAAGTTATTTAAAATTATTGTTTTTTCATTAGATATGTTTATCACAAAAACCCGCTTTTTTCAAGAATAGAGAATGTACCATTATCAGAGGAGGGAATGGTCCTAAGGTTTGGTAAAGGTGGGAGCTAACCCCCCCCTCCCTCAGTAGCAGCATCACAAGATGTTGTTGTGGCCTTAGGTTCCACAAGATGTCCACAGGAATAAACAAGCAACAAAATACTTGGTGACATGATAAAATCCTTCTGTGACATAGGAAACACTGAATTTAAGGAGAATGCTAATGAAAGAAGGAAGACTGCACAGGTGGGATAAGTCACTCAATAGAAACTGTCACATGACCAACATCTTTCAGTAGCATACCGTGTTGGGGGTGATCAATTAAAAAAACAGAAAAAGGCCTGATCAATGAATAAGTTACTTCCTTGCCTTTTGTTGGGTGATGATCACTAAAGTTTCCTATTTGAAAAAAATAAACAAATGTAAGTCACTAAGAGACACAAGGTAAGGGACCAATTTAGCAAAAACTCACATTGTAAATTGAGCCCTTCTTTTGAAACCTATTTTTGGGGAAAATTTGAAAAAAAAAACCAACTTTTCTCTACTTATGACAAGGAGTAAATGTTTGTTTCCTTCAGTTTTTAAGTGGCTATCTCTGTGTGTCGCCTGTACAGGCTGCACCCATGGAGCTATAAGACTGAAAATTTAATGTTGATGTTTAGTTTCTAAAAAAGAAAAGATTGGTTTGCACCTTCATATATTGAAAATCATGCAACCAACTCGCATTGGTGCCTGTGAGTTAAGCAACGCCAGGTGATGGGTGACTGTATGGGAATGCCAGGTACCGTATGCAACAATAAGATTATTCTGCAGCCGTCTTGGACTAATCTCTGCCATTGATTAACGGAGCATCTTGCCAAGCTAGGGCCCGACTGTGTGCCTAGTCACCTCTCACAGACACACTGCTGTGTGCAGGAAACTTGACTGTGTACTTTCGAAGGGGCAGCAATCGCATCGCAATTCAAAATTTAACATTTGACCCTTTATTCAATGTAGGTATTATCCTGGATCCAGAATGTGACATGAGATCACTACCTTTCAGAGTGGGCTTGACAAAAAACACTGAAGCATCTCAACCACAAACATCAGGAAATCCCTTGAGCCTCCTCTTTAAAGGCAGTGGAGATGTGCTGTCCAGGAACGGTTTCCATGTGCTGAGGTGAATCGCTTTTGACAACTCTCTTCCCAAAGTTAAAACTGATGCCCCAGAGATCCATGTCAACAGAATGAAAGAGTGGGCATAGTAGTCACTGAAAGGGCTTATCTGCATTCTGAGAAAGATATTTCTCCTCTCAAAGGAGAGGCAAGTTTTGCAGAAGGTCAAAACCGTCAAACTGTACAGTTCCTAACATAATAGTTGACAAAATCTCCAGATGAAGCATCGATTACTAATTTGATGCACA
>OY735228.1:46920951-47016553 GCA_963457665.1 Thysanoteuthis rhombus | reverse complement strand
TATATATATATTTTCATATATATATATATATATATATAAATATATTTCATATATATATATATATATATATATATATATATTTTCATATATATATATATATAAATATATATATATTTTCATATATATATATATATATATATATATATATTTTCATATATATATATATATATATATTTCATATATATATATATATATATATATATATATATATATTTCATATATATATATATATATATATATATATATATATATTTTCATATATATATATATATATATATATATATATATATTTTCATATATATATATATATATATATATATATATATATTTCTATATATATATATATATATATATATATATATATATTTTCATATATATATATATATATATATATATATATATATATTTTCATATATATATATATATATATATATATATATATATATTTTCATATATATATATATATATATATATATATATATATTTTCATATATATATATATATATATATATATATATATATATATTTTCATATATATATATATATATATATATATATATATATTTTCATATATATATATATATATATATATATATATATATTTTCATATATATATATATATATATATATATATATATATTTTCATATATATATATATATATATATATATATATTTTCATATATATATATATATATATATATATATATATTTTCATATATATATATATATATATATATATATATTTTCATATATATATATATATATATATATATATATATTTTCATATATATATATATATATATATATATATATATATATTTTCCTATATATATATATATTTTTCATATATATATATATTTCATATATATATATATATATATATATATTTTCATATATATATATATATATATATATATTTTCATATATATATATATATATATATATATATATATTTTCATATATATAATATATATATATATATATTTTCATATATATATATATATATATATATATATATATTTCATATATATATATATATATATATATATATATTTTCATATATATATATATATATATATATATATATATATATTTTCATATATATATATATATATATATATATATATATATATATTTTCATATATATATATATATATATATTTTCATATATATATATATATATATATTTTCATATATATATATATATATATTTTCATATATATATATATATATATATATATATATATTTTCATATATATTTTCATATATATATATATATTTTCATATATATATATATATTTTCATATATATATATATATATATATATATATATATATTTATTTTCATATATATATATATATATATATATATTTTCATATATATTGGAACCTCTAATAATAAGATAGAAAAAAAAAAAATCCGTCACCTGAGGTTTAAGGATTTTTAAAAATTAATACTGGTTGTCCATATGGACACATAGCGCAGTGGTTACAGCATCAGAAAAATTACTGTTAAGTAATCTGATGGTTCTAGGTTCGATCCTAGGATGAGGCAGTATAACAATACTACTAACGCTGAAAGAGGGGAGTACAGTTGATATTCCCCCGTCGGATAAATAAAGGGTTTCAGATGAGGATAGTCCGAATAATGGAAATAATAATATATTTATTCATTTATAAATATACTTATATATATATATATATATATTTATTCATTTATAAATAAGTCCGACCAATGGAGATAGAAGTCTTAATATTCAAGCACCTTTTTCTTGTCTAAAAAAAAAAAGTTGTTTTCTTCGGGGAGTGGGGTGTTCCAAAGTAATGTTTTCTTTTTTTTTTCTTCCTTTTTGATCGCCGCCTACCAAATGTCGAGAGAAGTAATATCTATTGACCCATTTTTTTCCTATTTTCTTGATTAGTCAAGTCCGAGGGGGATGTGTTTGACATCTAATGGCTCTATCGAGTGACTAACTTAAAGGAACATTCATTCTCCCCAGTCTCTGTTAGTCAATCCTATGTCTACTAACGCCAGATCTTTGTGGTTTCTTGCAGGATCCCGATGAGAAGGAAATAGAGAGGAGGAAGAGGAAACGTCTTGACAGAACTCAAAGGAGAGCCAAAGAAACGTCATCCAAGAACTCAAATGAATGTCTTGAAGATGTTGCTTCCAAGAGTGTATCCAGACCCGTCAAACCAAAACCTTTCAAGATGAAAAAGAAAAAAGGATCTTTGAAAACTTCACTCTAAGAATATCATCAATTCATCTAATAAACCTTATTTTACTCATCAGGCTTCCATTGTCTCCTGATTTTGCAAATCTTTTTTTTTTCTTTTCTTGTCTCTGATAATTACCACTACTCAGGGAATACATTCAAGGAGTATATTTTATAACAAACTCCTTCAAAAAACAACTTTCCCATCCTCATATATATTCATTATGTCCTAAAATGAAGAGTATATAATCAATATATGCGATTATTTTAGCTTCCCTTATGGAAGTATTTAAATTTGTATAAGCTCAAATGTAAAAGCCTGAAGGAATCACGTTAGCCATGAAGTATATTGTGAAAATGTCACTTCATCTTCAGTATTTTATAGTCCGTTGTTCGGCATAGACCTTTCACAGGAATCGCCATACGTCACTATCATAGGCTTTTTATTTTGTATTCCGCCAGCCTCAGTTATGCATGTGATCTCTGGAGATCCATTTCCATCGGTAGTCTGCCATTCTTGCAATATGACCAGCTCATTGCTATGATGTTTTGGACTCCTGTTTTTCCTCAGGTATATTGTAATCTCTCCATGTGAGGGTCAGTCCCTTTGTTAGATTCCATGTTTCAGCTCCATAAGTGACTGCATTGGTTGTACACTCTTCTTTTCAGGACTTTCTTTTTCTTAAAGGTTGAGCTTGTCCTGCCAAAGGCTTGTTTTCTTAGTGATTCTTCAGTTGATCTCTTCTTTGAAACATGGTTTCTTTAACTTTTCCCCACGGCATACCGTTCATCCTGTCCGGCAATGTTAGCTTACTTATTGTGTAAAATATATGTATACCATAAAATTTACAAATACTTCATGTCTATTGTCTATCATTTCATTTAAGTTAATGTTACATACTGGAGAGCTTGGCTATTTCCAATAATAATTCGATTCTTGGCACAATTCCAGAGAGGCACATCTGCGTATCTTTATCATATTGACATTTTTGCTCGATATTGATTTTTAACTAAAAAAACAAAAACAAAAGCACACCCAGAACTGGAAAGAAAGTGGGTGTGTATACATATCGTACTGGTCATAAGTATTGAGCAAACAGCCATTTTAATCACTCAGTTTTGAGAGTTTATAACGGGGACAGTATACAAATACTTACGAGCAATGGTTTTTTTCATGTATAAATCATCATCAATAAAAGAAAGTATTTCTCATAAGTATTTGGACAAGCACAAAATCTGTTTTAATTGTCTGGGATTGCAGGGGCTTTTGAGGATTTTTGATGGGGGTGGGCAGAATTACATAATCAATACCATTTGAACAAGATTTTTGCAAGAAAGAGATTTTTTTTTCAAAATAAATTGTTTAAAGGAATTTTGCATTGTGAACCACAAAACATGACTAAATGCATGCCTTGTTATGTTGACTGCTAAAAAATCGGTTCTTGCATAATGTTCCTGTTTTTAACAGACAAATTAGAAATAAGTCTGTTTGATCAAATACTTTTGATATATATATATATATATATATATATATATATATGTACAAGCATACTTACATTTATCTACTAATGATGATTTATAAATGAATAAAAAAATGTAGCACTCAGCAGTATTTGAATGTGCACAAAATCTGTTTGAATTTCCTTAGATTGCAAGGGCCATAATTGAGCTGAGTTGAGGATCAAAATTGACTTACTATTTTGGCCACCCTGTTATATTGCAATCCAAGTTCACTTTTTAGAAATCCCTATGGTCAATTCTGAACTGATTTTAAAAAGATAGAAAAAAATTTTTTTTTCATTGAACAATTCAGCTGTATTTAGCAACTTGGTCCACAAAACATGAAAAAAATGCGTGCCTTATGTTGATTACAAAAGATTTGATTCTTCCAGTTTTTAATTCCCAGACCCAAGAGATCAGAAGTAAAATGACTGTCTTCTCTAATACTTATAACAAGTATTGTATGTGCACATTAGAGATGTGTGATTCACTGTTTGATCCTTTTTATTTATACTGTTCTGCTAAAAGCTGATTTATATAAATCTCAATTCTCCAGTACTGTAAATCCTCAGTCATTCAGAAAAAAAAACTTTCCGTCAAATATAAACTGATCTATAGTGCTTGTTGCCAAGGAAGAGTATGCAGTATAGTCTCTCAGACCATTACCAATGAATCTGATCCTTTATAAGCTTAGTTTAGTCTGGCACCCGATAAGTTAGTGTGTGTATTTATACATATATGTTATATAACTGATTCTATAATAAATGGTCCACTCTATATTATGTTACTCAGGGTTACAAACCATCTTATTTATTTCCATGTTCAATCATTATTTAAAAACAGGGAAAATAACAGACTCTGCTCAAAACCTGTAACATTGTATATAAAAGATAAAAACAAAAATAATGATGATTTTGTAAAATGTTTGTTTCCAGTTGATACATCAGAAATAAAAACAATCATCATATCAAAAATAAAATGAAAAATGTCATCTGAAGCATAATATATATTTGTAACCTTTTCCTTTGCCAATGAATTATATGAAGAGTATACGATACTTATAAACACTGGTCAGTCCGCTTTCTTTTTTTTTACCTTTTCTTGTATTCTATTCTTTAATCTTTAGAATTGATTTTAATAACGGAATCATTGACATAAAATAATTTATCTTTCTCCGTTATCCTTCAACTCCTATTGAAATAACAGCTTTCTTTCTCTCTTCGTTAAGAATGCTATCTTTTGTAACTCTTTTCCGGTCACGTAATTCCTTACTGTTAACCTATTCAAATCTGGTCTTGACATGAAATTTCTGTCACTAAGAACTGTCAACTTACGAGGCGGTTAAGAATATGGTTCTTTACAAAAATGGCTTTTTTTAACCTCGGTACCAATCAGGCTTATTGATATTTCTTCAGCTTACCTTCATACCCATCAGCCTTTCACTCTGAATGCCAAACATTATTGATATCTATCCCCTTAAATAAATACAAAACAAGGTCACAGGTATGAGACATCTAGTTAGGATCACACCCTCAGCAGTTGTGGTCTAAAAGACAAGCTTGCATAAGATTATTCTGCGGCAAGATTCTTAAAACTTCTTTGTTTATAAGAAGGGACAGTCCAGTATATCATAAAAAAACGTTTACCTACCAAGAACATTCATGAAATACATAAGAACTTGCCCTCACAGACAATAATTGAACAACCGTTGCATCAAAATAAGTTATGTAAAAAAAATCCATTTGATAAGAATACATTCTATTTCAACTGGAAATCATCCAAAATAGAGTTCAAAGAAGACATGTTGATTCTAGAGAATCTGGTCAAAATAAGATCCTGAATGCCCCCCCCCCCCCCCCAGGCTTGCCAACAGAATGATTCTTCACTTGATTTCTTCTTCTTTTGGGAGTTCCATAGAGATTTGCTCTTCTAGGTAGATGTTGTGGTCCATTTTCTAGAGTTCTACGTTTTAGATTTTTAATCGTTATGTCACTGTCAACATATTAATTTCTTCCTCACTTCACATTGATATTCTTTGGAAAGGCTTGAATCTATTCCCCCCTCCCCCCAAGCTATGGGTAAAATAATAGGTATATGGAGGCATTTGTTGATTTAGTAAATGGTTGAGCAGAGATAATTTAAGCCCCCAGGGATATCAACTTGATGTTTTTTTGCTTTCAAGAAGTCAGTGACTGTAAGTTAGAAAGAATTTGGATAATTGAGATCAAAAGTCGGAATTTATTCCCTTTCGGTAGGGCCAGTGATACTGTATGACAAGTGTTGCACACTACATTTTGTTTATATGAAACTATTAAAGTCTGGTTCAATGACAAAAATTTATGTGATAGGTAGGGGCCAGAGTTGTGATAAGATTCTGACCATATGTGTTGAGATTATGATGATGAATTCTGGATACTGATGGCTGTGTAGTTAAAATTATGAAAAATATTTAAGTATTTTGGCACCCACCCCAACCCCCCAAAAAAGAAATTTATTTTGTGAAAGCCTTCATTTTGTTCTGGATGTTTGGTTGGTCATTAATTATGCAGAGAAATGCCAAATAACTTTCCCCATCAGTCAGATGATCAGGTCATGAGTTCAAATCTCAGCAGTGGCTAATTTATTTCACATTTGTTTGCATAATTGATCCAAGACCATACATCATTGAGGGTGGAGAGTTGACTCTATATTCTTTTGTGTGGAGTACAAGGAAGGAAGAGAAAGAATGAGGAATTGAGGCATTTTAATAGATTTAGAGAAATGATAATAAAAAGTGATTATCACCTTTTGAGGCAACAAAGCTGATTGTTTAATGCCAACATGATAAAGGAATATTTTTATCTTGTTTTAATACAATTGTGGAAAGACTTATGAGATAATGATTTCCATTACAAATCCCCACCTAATGTTCTAATATTTCACCTGTGTCTCTAAAAAAAAAACATCAAAACATACTTGAATTGAGTCTCAGAATGATGTACTGGTTTCAGCTGATTATTTATGTATAACGAACATGTTAAGGAAAGAGATCAGAAACCCAGGGCCGAAGAAAGTAGACCACTACAGCTGCCTCGGACGTTGATTCTATGAAGTCTTCAAAAGTAGAGGAAATCAAGTGAAGAGCCATTCTAGTTTTGCAAGCCGTTGGTAAAGCAAACCTAACCTTCGAGAACAAGAAAATCCCATTAGTCCTAAAAAGAGGGGTATAAAACTAATGCATCTTCTCAATAGAAACCTGTAGAGCTGAAACATGGAATCTAACCAAGAGACTGACCCTCAAACTGAAAACCATGCAACGTGCATATCAAAAAATCATGCTCTAACTTGTCTCACCATCTTATATTCTGCTGGTTGCAGTTTGGAGATAGAGAGATCACAAGACAGCATTATGTATTCAGGAAAAAACAGGAGTCTGAGACAATCTCAAATGGCAATGGGCTGGTCATGTTGCAAGAAAGACAAACAACTCTCCGAACGTGGATCCCCACAGACCACACATAATACCATGACCAGCAGAATATAAGAGGACAAGAAGAACTGGAGAAGTTTAGAAAGTATTAGCTCCGTGACTGACCCTCAAAATGAGAACCAACCCTGCACAATGGGTAGGAGAGAATCATACTCAATATCACATGGAGATATCACTAGACGGCTCAATACAGTGAAGAAAAAAAAACAGGAGTGAGATAAATAATGAATTCCATCAGAAAACAAATGGCAATGGGCTGGCCAAATTGTCAGACAACTGTTAGACATCACAACCCACAATGTGGATCCCAGAGGTCATATGCAAAACTGGTTATTGGTTTAGAAATACTGGTTCCACAACAGCCATGATAGAGAGGTCTGGTGAATCTTGTCGAAGGTCTATGTCCAAAAATAAACTCTAAAAGGCTGACGATAATGAAAGAAAAAAAAAACAATTGTATACATTTTTTAAGAATGATCCACCACCATATACCCGGACACGAATATATCTAACCAACTCATCATGAAAACACTCTTCTTCAAGAAGGAAAGGAATCAAAATAGACGATTAATCAAGGTTACCAGATTTGGCCAGAAGGGGAGATAATCGAAGCTTCATCTCAGACTTATATTATATTAGACAGGCATTAGAATAGCGTCCCAGTGAGTTTCAAAGCAGGGCTTAAATACCAGCCACTTGAGGTGCGACCCATTTCACTCAATTTCCTTATTCAATGCTGTTCTAATACCCTCATTGGGCAAGTGTTGGACATATTGCTCGGATTATTTTTCATCCTGGCCGAAACTTGCCACCCTGTAGTGAATACCACAGTCAATCCAGATTTTCTGAAAACAAGATCATTTTTGCCAGAAATTCTTATTCCCTCCAAACAATGCCATATGAAGAATGTTGATCTGCACTTGAACACCCCACCCTCTTAAAGAAAAAAATAGTCATGTGAAGCAAAGATGGAGACACGATGGTCAAAATGGAAACATTTCACTATATCAACTAGGGACCACAGTTTTTGGTGGAATCCTCAAAAGTAGACACCTAGTGAAAAAACACCCTAGGTTGGTTAACATTCAGCAAAGCGAATTTTGATCTTTGAGATCTAGAAGATACCATTGGTCTTAAAAAGAAGGGTCTACAACCAGTGTATCTCTCTGATATTAACTTACAGAGCTGAAACATGGAACTTTACCTATAAATTGTCTCTCAAACTAAGGATCATGCGACGTGCACCAAAAAAATAGATGCTAAACCTTGTGTTGAAAGATTACAAAATAGTACGATAGAGAAAGAACAAGCGTCAGGGATGTCCTGGGATCCACAGGCAAACTTAAATGGCAATGGGCAGGCCATGCTGCATGGATATTAGAAAAGTGCTGGACATCACAAATTACAATATGGTTTCCCGAGCTAAATTATGGCCTGTAAAAAGTAAGATGGAGACAAATTCAGAATGTTTCAGCACCGTGACACCAAAAAGTGAAAATAGGTGCCTTCCCAATGGTTTGCCTATTTCTGACAACTGACTTCCTGATGATGATGATAGCCAACTCTCTAAATCAGGCATGGGCAACTTTTTTGATTGGGCAGACTATATAAGACTTTTGACCATCTTTATTCACTTTCAGAAGTGTCGATCATACTACAGAAAGCATATCTATTTTAGATAAACATATCAATTAAAATTATCCTATTATTGATTTGTGAATCCAAAACTGTCATTTCACAATACAAATTATAAACTTAACTTTCTGAGAAAAATCATATATGATTTTAGATCAATCATGGGCCTCAAAAAATCCGGCCCGCAGGCCTATGGTTGCCCAGATGTGCTCTAAATCAACACTTATGCCTGTAATCTTCAAGACTGCGACAATATGAAGTCAGAGGGTAATGAGCAGACTGAAGAAGATATTTCTGAGAAGGACATCCACATAAAGTCTATTTTGTGTGGCCATAGAAAATTGAAAAGGAATACTTGGAATTAGGGGTATCGGGTAACATGTACATCTATAACTTCGATTGGCTGATGATGATAACCAACCCTCCAAGTCTATATTCCCAAGGTATATCATGTCATGCCATCTCAATTTTCAGAGCTTCGACTGTGGGAGTAATGCCAGATGTAGACAGACGTCTGGATGCCGAAGGAATGGTACACTGACAGTGATTTCTTTGTTACCCGAGCCCCTGTGCAAAAATAATAGGATGATGGCTATTCAATTGGATCACTTTGAACTGAACTGAAGTGACTGGGAAATATTCACTTCATTTTTACTTGCGAATGAATGCATGAAAAGTTCTGCTTCAAGAAGGAAATAAGTGATTTTTGAGTCATTGATTAGATTCCTGGCTGAAAAAATACTTTTTATGGTTTGCTGGAAAGAAGAGATGAGGGTAATCAATATTTTAAAAGATCCAATAACTGTGCGCTTATTTGTGGGTTCTTCACAATAACACAACAAGATTATTATATTTTTTTTAGCATAATACAATCAAGATGCTACAACTTGAAGAATAAAGCAATTTCCTGGCTAATGGAGCCAACAATTTCAAAGTAATTAATTTTACTAAGTATAAGATGACCAAAAGAAAATGCTTGTCCAAGGTAGATAACTCCATGTCTATTAAGTGCTAATTACAGTTCCTCATTAGAAAAAAAAGAAGAGGAATAAGCAAATAGTTATCTTTATTATGATTTAAGAAATTTGTGTTTGCGTGCGTATGCTGTTAGTTATAAAAGAAAACGTTTTTAGCAGAAATATGAGTAAAGGAAGGAAAATAGAAATGAATAAAACGTAAGTGTGAACAACAGGAGTCGACTGATGCCAGGACCTGAATAGAGGAAAAAATGTGATTTTTATCTCCTTGTTGTAAAATATTTCTAGTATCTCCCAATAGTCACCTACAAAACTTACACATACATGCACAAACACACATACGCATACATGCCACACACATGTACCATATACAGAGACACTTTACACATTCCCTCATGCATACATACATACGTATACCACAAACACACATGCTACATATGTATACACACACACTACATATGTACTCACACACGTGTCTGGACCCCCAATCTCCCGCTCTGGGATGTATTTATATATATGTTCACATATTAAAAATGTCTACATAAGTTTCTTCAATTTTCAAGTTTTGCTGGCTGGCTATATATGTATGAATCATGTATACTGGCAACACCAATGGCGATAGAGGGCTGAAATTTTCAACATTTACTCTTTATTAAGTTTGGGGAAATGTTTTTTTCTCAATTGGAAATTCCACTCCCAAAATAGGTTTTTAGTGGGATGGGGGCCATTCAATTTACAATGTAAGTTTATGCTAAACAGATCTTTCAGGTTGTGTCTGCCTGTTTCCTTTGAAAATTTAGACTTTTTCAGTGATCACTGCCCAACACCTTATTCCAATATTTCACTCTACCACCCCCAGCCAAGAGCCGTAGGTCACCTTATTGTTTCTATTCAGTCACCAAACAGACCTACATACACAAGTATTTAATCAACAGATTTGGGTAATTAGAATCACATGTATGAACTGAGTGTAAAACAGACATTTGCCAATACCATCTTGCGCCATTGCTGTATGAGGACTACTTTGAAAGAGACAATGGAAACTATGTTTGGGTGAATAATTTTTTGTTTTCATCGTCAAATTCTCCGATCTCTTGAGTGCCACCTCATGCTTAAGGCAAAAGCAAACTAAGCAGCTGCTTGTGACTCTGTGGCCACCAGCAAAACACCTTAGAGTGCTTGTATGGGGACCCCCATATCAAATTCTGTTTAGAACCCCATAAAGGCTAGGCTGGGCCTGACTTCATACTGTGCACGTTAGTTGAATGAACCTAACTAATCGATTGACCCTTAACTGAAAACCATGCAACATGCCCAGGAGAGAATCATGCTCAACATAACATAGAGAGATCACAAGATAGCACAGTATATTAGGGGAAAAACAGGAATCAAAGATATCATAGAATCCACTAGAAAACTGAAATGGCTATGGGCTGGCCATGTTGCAAAAAAGGCAGGTGAAAGCAGTATATCAACATGTGGATCCCCAGAGATCATATGCAAAACCATGGCCGGCAAAAAATAAGATGGCGTGGCAAACTAGACAGGTTCAGAAAGTATTGGCTCTTGTCAAAGAGTCAATACTTACTGTCCATGATGGAGAGGTCTGGCAAATCCTGGGGAAGGTGTATATCCAATGATGATTATGAAAAGTGCATTTTTATGTTAGCCCCTACAAGTCTGGAGGCTCGACACAAGAAAACTTCCAAATCAAGCCATTAATTGGACACCAACAGGTCAGAGAAAGAGAGGGCGGCCCAACAACAGTGGCAACAGACAGTTGTGAGGGACCTCCGACTAGTCAACAGATGAAGGAACGACACCAGAAAATTGAATGTGGACTGTACGCAGTGGAGCGTTGTGCAACACACGGGGCAGTCAGGGTGACTTCTTCATGTATTGAATAAAGCAGGAGCATCCAAATCACAAGGCAGATGCTCACTCTCATCCAACGTTGATATTGAAGAAAAATTAAAACAAATAATAAATCAGGTCTGGTTAGTCTCTCAAAAGGAACCGCTATGTAACCGTGTTAAGGTGATCAATATAAAAATTGAAAAAAAAAAGGTGATGAATCAAAAAGTTAATTCTCTCACCTTATGTTGGACAGTAATCTCTAAAAAAAAACGTCTGAATTTCCCAAAAACAAGTGGGCACAAACTGTGGAGCCAATTTACCATAAACTTGCATTGCAAATTGAGGTGGTTAAAAAAACAAAAGTCTTTTCTAGACATGAGTAGATGCTTGAATTTCAAGCCTCTTACTCCATTATTTACATAGACTGTCAGACTGTCTAGAAAAATGGAGAAACCTTTGTTGACAGTTTTGGTTGATGGTTTCTGATAATTAATTTTGTGGAGGTTGACACCTTGAATTTTCCATTATCTCATGCTTCTGCTCTTTCCACAGTTTTTTTCCTGTAACCTCTCATTCTCTTCTACATCCCCTCCGATGTTCATTTTTATCTAAACATGGATGACTTTTATATTCGAAAATTCCCCTACCTCTCAGTAAACTACCTAATATTCTTTCTTCTTTCTTTCTTCCTCCCCTTTTATCAAATTACCTAACTTTGTTTTCTCTCCACTCCCTTCTTACAGTCACGTCAAACTGCTTTTCTATTCTGCCCTCTCTTTTTTTTATCCTCTTATTAAACAACCTCACCGTTTCTATGTCATTACTGAAAAGTGTAACGTTCAAATGCAGATAGGAACAAGCAGAATGTACATCTGACCCTAACCCATACTCTATGCATTTACCAGAACAAATTATCTAAAAAAAATACAAGATTTGGGAACTGTTGGTCCAAAATGACCATAAAGACCGAAGAGGACTTTTTTTGGAAAAAAACAAACAAAAAGCGTTTTAGATGGTGCTCAGTGGTGTACTCATGCAAATTTTCAAAAATGAGACCAGCAGCACCCAGGCACAGACTGACAGACAAGCAAAGTGAAAAAATATCTATAGCACAAGCCATGTGTGAGGCTGCATTGATTTGATTCCTGGATCCACTTTGAAATTCAATCATCTCTTTCTTAGCCCATGGCCCAACCTTTCCACCAAGTTTGACTGAAATTATTTGAGAACCTTTGGAGAGATGTGAGCAGATACATGACAAGAAAGAGAAAAAAGATATCTTTCAATCGGTGGGGGGATGGGGGGATTCCTGGATCCACCTCAGAATTAAATCACCTCTTCCTAAGTCCAGAATATTTCATTGAAATCCATTCATTTCTTTCGGAGACAGCACGTGGACAGAAAGATGTAGGATAATACGTATGCTTCTTTGGCAGAGTTAAATAAGCCATTGCCCAACCTGATATCTGTATCTCCTTCTCTGTCTCATAAGAAGGATCTAGAAGCCAGAAGAAAATTCCTTGAATCCAAATAAGCATGATGTCATTGTGACAGAAAAGAATAGTTTCCATTAAAGATGTTTCTGCGGAGGGTTTTTTTTTTTTTCTCTAAATGATAGAAGCAAAAAAAATGAAAATGTATAAACAGCATGTCTGGTTAGTCACTCAATAGAAACCGTCAGGTGATCACCATCTTTTAACAGCATGATGTGTTGGGGGTGATCAATTAAAAAAATGAAAGAAGGGTTGATCAATGAATAAGTTGCCTCTCTCGACTTTTGTTTGGCATTGATCACTATGAGAAAAGTCTGAATTTTCAAAAAAACTAGCTGGCACTAATAGAGGGATTGATTCAGCATAAACTTACATTGTAAAATGAACCCCCTCTTCAGACCCCCCCCTACTAAAAGCTTATTTAGGTGAGAGAGTGAAAAAGAAAAAGTTTTTCCTTTACATCAGAAGGAGTAAATTTTTAAATTTTCAGCCTTCTTCGACCATTGATACAGCCTATTCGTGTCATGTTTATATACATAGCAAGCAAGACCTGCTTAAAAACTAAAGAAACCATTTTTGACAGTTTTGGTGGATAGTTTCTGAAATTGTGATAGCTGAAAATTTGGGTGTTGAGCTGAGGAAAATTTTTGAAAAAAAACCTTCCTTTTTTTAAAAAAATTTTTTTTTATAAACTTTATGTTTCTCCATATTGTTTTTCATTTGTCACTGCATGGGATTTTTTTTGTTTGGTTCACTGAAAATGAGGAGGAGTAGCTGTTTATGAAGAGGAACATGTATGAAGAGTGATGAGAGAGAAAAAGGAGAAGAATTAGTGGAGAGATAACATTAAGGGGGAAAGGGGAAAGACAGCGAAAGAGAAAGAAGAGAGAGGGAAATAAAGAGAGAAAATTGGAAGATGAAAACCTGAAAACAATTTTAATGATGAAGTGCCCTGGGCAGATTTAGGATTTTCAACGGCAGAGGGGGATCCGATTTTTTTTTTTTTTCACTCCATTCGTCTAATTAGATAATGGATATAATAAATTTTTGTTCTCAAGGTTAGTTGATGATTACGTGGGATTACTTGGATTTTTTTTATTAATAAAATTTCTTTACGTAGATATTTGGAAAAAAAAAAATTATAATAATTGTGCTTTTCTCAAGCAGGGGGGGCTCTGGATCCCTAACACCCTTGGATTCATACCTTAGTGCCAAAAAATAGAAAAACAATAAGAGAGTAGGCAACAAAACTGGAAAAAAGAGAAGAGGAAAGGACAGAGATCAATCCCCTGAATAATAAAAAAAAAAAACAGAGAAAGAAGAAAAGAATCTACTTAGGTTGTTCGGGTTTTTTTAGCAAAATCCATCCATCCATCCATCCATCTCTATATATATGAGAAGTTCATTCATCACTGGAACTAATTCACCATTTTCAAATCAAAACAATTTCCCCTTCAGTGATATTCTCAGCATCAAGCTTATTAAAACTCTGTCATTCATAAAATCTTCGGAAGTAAACAGTATTTCCTCTTGGCAGCCTCATGGAAAAAATGTGGCTTTATTTCATCATTCACTGAGCCAAACTTATAAAAGCAAAAGCCTCGGATGGTTTTGGCACTCAACTTTGGTATTTGAGCATGGGTTAAAACGGTAGAGTTTCTTCAGCTTGTATCACATCACATTTAAGTGGCATATTCTAAATATCAGCAGCAGCAGCCTTTTAGCATCCATCATTGGACATAGATTCGCCAAGATTTGCCAGAACTCTCTATTGTGGGCACTAATATACTGAGCTATCTTGTGATTTCTTCATATGATGTTGAACATGGTTCTTTCCTATGCATGTTGCATGGTTCTCAGTTTGAGGATCAATCATTTGGTTTGGCTTTGTGCTCCATAGGTGACTATTGGAAGGATTTATTGGCTGTATAACCTTCTTTTTAGGGCGAGTGAGATTTTCTTGTTTTTGAAGGTTGAGCTTGCTCTACTGAAAGCTTGCCAACCTAGTGTGATTCTTAGCTCAATTTCTTCTTTTAAAGATTTCATGGAGATTTGCAGTTCTCTTCAGCTCTCTGCCTGTGTGTATGCTCTACAATTACTCAACACCTGGCCACTGTACATAAGGGCTATGTTGTTTAGATCAGCAGTTCTTGGGAAATCTAATGAAAATAAATAGAATTCTAAACATTATAGCTCTTTATCTAGATTTGCTAAACTGATGAGAAGTAACTGAAATTAAGCCATAGTTTCGCATGACAAATGGTAAATTATTTTCATGACAATTATGGCAGGCTACTCTACTTACCATAAAGTCTGGCCTCTTCCAAACATGCACCTTTGGAAAGGTAGTGCTTAGTATACTGAAAGGTATCAATTTTCTTGATGAGTCAATCTTCTGGTGAAGCAATCTTTTATCATCCGTCGTTGGATATACACCTTCCCCAGGCTCCGCCATACTTCTCTATCATGGGTGTCACTGACCCAGTATTTTCTGAAATTGTCTAGTTCATCACTCCATCTTGTATTCTGTCAGCTTTGGTTTTGCATATGATTTCTGGGAACCCATGATGTGAGTTGTGATGTCCATCGGTTTTCTGCCATTCTTGCAACATGGCCTCATGCGCATGTTGCATCGTTTGCACAATGAAAGACACACCATATATGCCGGTGTAAAATAGGAGTTCTTAAGCATCAAGTACAGGACCAGATTTACCTAATGACAGGCCAGTTGCATATGTTATAAAGAGATTCTAAATGCAGAAAATACACGTATGATAATAGATATTAAAGCAGGTTTGGTTAGTCCCTCAATGGAAACACAACCAAAATTTTTTGGCAGTATGCTGTTTGGTGATCAATTAAAAATTTGAAAAAGGGATGATCACTGAATAAGTTACTTTTCTCACCTTTGTTGAGTAGACTAAAAAACTCTGAATTTCCACAAGCGGGCACACAGGGATCATTTAAGCATAAACCTACCCTGTAAATTGAACCCCCATTAAAAACCTGTTGGTGGTGGGGATTTTCAATGAACAAAAAAAGTTTTTCCTTGACATAATGAATAGTAAGTATTGACATTTTCAGCACCCTAGCTTCATTGGTACAATCTGAATGCACGATATATACATAGCCAGACCAGCTTAAAAACTGAAAAAAACCTATGCTGATAGTTTTCATGACATTTCTTAGTCGATGGTTTCTAACATACATATTTTTTTCACATGCGAAGTCGTTAAATTTTTTCATTCGTTATGGAGACAGTTAATACAAATATATCTGAGATTTCAGTAATTGTATGACTATGCTTTTATTTTGATATTCATGCAGTGGCCATAACTTCAGTTTAAAATACCTTCGTGTTCATGGGTCATATATATATCATATAGATACCACACCTATATTTATTAATGTTAGAACAATAACTCCACTTAAAGGTGATAATTGGTTTGAATTATTAACCTTAAACACGCAGTCATTCAGAAAAGTTGATGGCTGTATAGTACTATGATAATAGACCAACTGCAGAGTCACTGAATCAGAATTTATAGCTTTGGAAGCATTTAGCATGAGGCCCTTGAAATTGCGGGGCCTCTGGTAAATGTTACTTTTGCAAAACAGTTAATCCGGTACTGACCCAGTATTTTCCCTAATGGATCACATTACGCACTGAACTTGACACTTTGTTGAATAAAATGCTCCTTAATGTTAGAGAGTCAACTTATCCTGCAAATAATGGACTAAACTTGAATTGACACCTTAGTTTTAGGATCAACTTGTATGCCAGCATATAAGGTATTTTTTTTTTGCGTTGTGATTAATAGTGTTATGGCAATGCCAATGCCAATTCGAAAAGTGTGTGGTGGGAAGAGAACGGATATTATGATGTTTGGAACAGTATGCCATAATAGTCATGATAGACAAATTTCTGTCCGTCGTACAAAACTCCAGCTTCGAAGTATTTAAATCATTTCTTGTCAGTGTTACCAATTTACATATTTCAGATCTAAATTATATGTTATTCCAATTTAGATATTTTATATCTGAATTATATCTAATGCCAGTTTAGATATTTTATATCTGAATTATGTCTAATGCAATTTGGATATTTTTATCTAAATTCAGATCAAATCCCAATTCAGATATTTTATATCTAAATTCTGGTCGAATGCCAATTTGAATATTTTATATCTAAATTCAGTTCTAAAATTTTAGATTAAAGATCTATAATCTGTAATTTTTTTGTTTTTTCTATTAGATTCCTCGAGAACTGTTGATCTAAATGTCTTCAAACACAACACTGCAATGCATGGTATGCTGATTAATATATATGGTGAATATCAACTTTGTACAATGGCCAGTTGTTGAGTCACATTGATGCATACACACATACTTCACATAGTTTGATTGCTCAGTGGTGAAGCATGGAAATAAAAATCAGAAGTTTCATCTTGCGAGGACTTCTTCTCATGGAACTTCTTCATCATCATCATCATCATCTGCCTTTTAGCCTCTGTCTTGGGACATAGACCTTCCCCAAGATTCACCAGACCTCTCTGTTGTGGGCGGCACAGTGCCAGTACTTTCAGAATTTGTTTAATGCATCATGCCATCTTACTTTCTGTCTGCAACAATTGCGCTCAGGATCCATGTTGTGAGTCGTGATGTCCAGCATTTTCCTGCTATTCTTGCAGCCTGTCCAGCCCATTGCCATTTGAGTTCTTTAACAGTTTTCATGATGTCCTGGACTTCTGTCTCTTCTCTGATATACCTTGCTGTCTTATGATCTCTCCATGTGATGTTGAGCATGATTCTCCCATGTGCGAGTTGTATGGTTCTTAGTTTGAGAGTCAATCTTTTGGTTGGGTTCCATGTTTCTGATCTACAGGTGACAATCGGGTGGCTGCATTGGTTGTATACCCTCCTTTTTAGGACAAGTGGGATTTTCTTGTTCTTGAAAATCGAGCTTGCTCTGCTTAAAGCTTGCCTCCCCAGTGTGATTCTTTACTTGATTTCTTCTTTGATGAGTTCATGGAGACTCACTGTTCTCGGTAGACGTAGTGCTTTTTAGTTTCTTTAGCTCAGCATTTTTGATTTTGATTGTTGTGTCTTCATCTTCAACATATTTGTTGGACATGACGTTAGTTTTGCAAAAGTTTATGTGGGGGCCAATCTTCTTGCTTGCTCCATTTAGTTTGTCCAGCATTATTTGAAGATTATGAAGGTTTTTAGCAAAGAGGAGGAAGTTATCAGTATTTTCAAATATTAGTAAACAGTATCAACAAGAGAGTCATCTAATTTAAAAAAAAAAAAAATAGTCTACTTAGGCAATAGACATGTTCTGGGATGTTTTGAGGTCAAATTTTTATTACTTGGAATGTTTTTTTTTAATAAATTTTCTTCATCTTAATGTTTTTTTTTCAAACTTCAATTGTGCTTTATGTAAGTAAAGCTACATGCACACACTCACACGCACATAGCAACACAAATACACATGATGATACACAACTATTCATACGAACATCTTGACACATACAAATATAGTCATATACTCACATACATGCATTCATACAACCATGTTTACAGATGTACATATACAAATACCTTACATACACAACTACATACACAAATATCATATATATACTGGTCTAGACGGTCACTAATTGGAAACAGTCACATGACCAATGTCTTTAAGCAGCGTACCATATTGTAGGGGATCAATTAAAAAATTAGGAAAAAAGGTGATCAATGAATATGTCACTTCTCTTGCCTTTCCCAAGTGAATGATTGTTTTTTTTAAAGTCTGAATTTTAAAAGAAACAGGCATAAATGCGTCGGGACACAAACTAAGGTACCAATGTAGCATAAACTTAAATTGCAAACAGGGCCCAGCACTAAAAACTCGTTGGAGGGGGTTGAAAAATTATCTTTTCTATACATAAAGATTAAATGTTCAAATTTTCAGCCCTCTAGCTCCTGTAGTGTATCATGTACAATAGATAGATACATAGCAAAGCAACCAGCTTAACCAATTTGAAAACTGCAGAAATCTATATAGACAGTTCTATTGAAAGTTTCTTATACATATGTGTATATATACTCATACACAAGTATGCATACATGCACACATTCATACAAACAGATTCATATACATACAAGTACACCTGCCTTGTCTCCCATGCTATCAAATCTCTACACACTGACCTTACGTAGACTTTATAACTGATTGCGTGTTAAATCTTGTAGCAATGTTTTTTTTTCTTTCTTTGGCACTCACATAATCTGACTTTTGCTCCATGTCCTGAACTCTACCTCAACCTTATCAAATTTAGATTAACCCTTGCCTGACCCATGTACACTCAAAATCTACTCCACATAATGGACTCTAGGGAATCATTACAAATAAATGCAGATAAATCTTGAGGAAAAATTCATCGGAATCAGGAACAGAAATTTTAGGGGTATTGCATATACCTACTTCTCAATTTTTAAGTTTTTTTTTGTATGTTCAATATCTACTAATGGAGACATTACCATGTACCTATTCCCAGAACCCAGCTTTACCATTTATCAAGTTCCTGAAACTCATTTCCATCGCTGATCAAAATGCTTGACCTAGTTGTCTTTCTAGAATCTACATTAGACAAATAGGTTCACTGGGGCAATTTTATCTTCATTTATTATTTTTATTAGATGAAGAATTGTCATCATTAATTCTGACTAGCATTTTCTTTCAAAGCGTTTTTTTTTTTTGTCCCTTTTTATCGCAACTTTGCTCCAGTCATCAATCTTCGACTGTGAGTAAACAGCGTAATTCTGAAAACAAAGAACTGACGTCCCTTTTGCCTCAGGGAAGCCTGGTTAAATGCAATAGAGACCATCACAGGACCAATGTCATTTAGCAGCATGCCATTGGGGTGATCAATCAAAGAATTGGAAAAAGGGGTGATGAAAGAATAAAATACTTCACTCACATTTTGTTGGCCAACAATCGCTAAAAAAGTTTGAATTTAAAGAAAAAACAAACGTGTCACAAACTAAGGGATCAATTTAGCATTGATTTAGATCGCAATTTGAACACACCACTAAAAACCTATTAGCTAGCCAGCCAAACCAACCTGAAAACTAAAAAAAACATATTTTGATAGACTTGGTTGAACTGAACCCTTCCAACTCCAAAGAAAAAGTAAGGCAAGGTGATACCAGCTCACCCAATCTCTTCATAGTCTGCCTTGAGATGATCTTCTGAAACCTGGACTGGGAGAACAGAGGAATTAAAATAGACGGCGAATATCTGAGCAACCTCAGATTTGCTGATGACATCGCACTTTTTGCAGAGAATCTTCACGACCTCCAACTAATGCTAGTTGAACTAAATGGAGAAAGCAGAAAAGTTGGCCTATACATGAAGTTCAGTAAAATGAAAATCATGTGCAACAATTACATTGAAAATAAGAACATAACTGTCAAGATTGAAGATGCAAAACTGGGGAAGGTGGATCACTACATCTACCTCGGACAACATGAGATCCTCAAAAGAAGAGGAAATCAAGCAAAGAATCACTCTAGGATGGCAAGCCTTCGTCAGAGTAAGCTTAACTATCAAAAACCAGACGATCCCAATAATCCTTAAAAGAAGAGTATACTACCAATGCATTCTCCCGATGGTCACTTATGGAGCTGAAACATGGAACCTAACCAAGAGACGAACCCACTAACTGAGAAGCATGCGACGTGTGCATGAGAAAATCATGCTCAACCTTACATGGAGAGATCATGAGACTGCACAGTACATAAGGAAGAAAACGGGAGTCTGAGATATCACAGAAACTATTAAAAAGCTAAAATCGCAATGGGTCGGCCATGTTCCAAGAGATCACATGTGAAACAGAGGCCGACAGAATACAAGATGAAGAGATGAACTAGACAAATTAAGATAGTACTGGCTCTGCGATGATAGAGAAGTATGGCAGATCCTGAGGAGGGTCTATATCCAACAATGGATGTTAAAAAACTGATGATGATGATGATGAAAAGTCAAAATAAAGAGAATTCTTTTTTATATCAAATCAAATTTTCTTTCAGGAATATCAGATAATACGATATTTCAAAAGATTTTTCATGTGATGGTTTTCGATTGAGTGAATAACAAGATCTTTTGGTCAAGAGTGGAAAATTCTGTTTGCACAAAATATGCAAACCTGACATTATAAATTAAATTTTTCACATTTGGCCATATAAGTATTTCATAGATATTTACTAAACTTAGCTTAGTATAGCACAAGGCCAAATGGGGGCAGGATGACATGAATTCCTTTAAATCAGCATTTGAAATCTAAGCATTTGTGAGTGCTCAAATAATGTTTGCTAGTGCTGGTAAAAAACAGAAACCTTTCTGGGAAGAATCCACCAATTTTTGATATCTCGAGGGCTGGTTACGCAATTTCTTTATAATTTGGTAAATAATTAGAAGGAACCTTACTTCGCATGCATGAACAGATTACTATGGTAGCAGTGATACACCATTGAATGAAATTGTATATTGCGTGACCATTGTATTCACAATAACTGGGTGGTGAATTATTCCTTGCATCTCATGGCAAAACATCACATCATCCAAGTCTGTCAACCACTCTGAGAATTGGCTCACTTTCAGCTTTACCCAAGGAGATTTCAGACCATGAACAAGATTAAGGGGAATGTGACATGACATCTGATGGTTATCCCATAAGTGAACTTTGCAGACCGTATTGAAAAGAAGAAATATTGAGATAAGTGAATGTGGTCCCAAAGGGAGTACTTTGAAGAGGACTAAGGTACTATTTCCCTAGGTAGGTTCTATTTTCATTGATATCAAATAGAGCTAGGTCATGCCTGTTTAAAATATGCATGTTTGGAAGGGGTTGGATTTTATAACCTGTGGAGCAACTGCCATAATTGTCATGTAATTAATGAGGTGCAATTTTTTGTTTATGATGTTATTTCAAGATGAATTGTTGCTATAAATTGAGCACCCACTATCCCTCATATTATGAACCATATATCCAAACAACTTCAAACTCAACACCGCAATGTCTGGTGTATGGTCCTGTATACCTGGCAAGTATCAACTTCCTACAATGGTCAGTTGTCAAGATATCTTGGTAACTACAAACACAGATTTCTGAAATTATACTGAGATAATCATATTATATTCACTCGTATGAAAAAATGAAGGGTTGAAAAAAAAAAAATTCTTTGTCTGTGGACTTCAATCAAACATGTATTAACGAAGGACTGCTGCCTAAGTACATGTTATATATTGACTAGGGAAGAGCAAAAAAATGCATGTTTGGGGGAAAAAAAAAGAAGGTTTTTCTAGACATAAAAAAAAGTGAATGCATAAATTCTAAGCCCTCTAGCTTCATTAGTGCATACATCATTACAATAACTTTTCATGTCTCTTTTTCATTTACAAATGTGTCATACATACATATATACATAGCCAGCCAGCTGGATTAATTTAAAAACTGGAGAGATATATGAATTCATTGTTATAAACAATTTCACCTTTTAAAACATTATAACAAATTTTCAATACATTTCAAATCGGTAAAAAAAAAATGTCTATCAATACAATGTATTAATATCATTGGAAAAATTTAAAAATACAAAACAAGAATATCCTAATATGGAATACACAAAAAAATATTGATGCAGTGGCACAGAGTAGCTATTTTCGGTGGCATGTACTGGAATGTAACTCAACTTTCTAAAAAAGGATTGTTCAATTTTGCCACTGCATTAATGTTTTCTTTGTCTATTTTATGTTAAAATATTCTTGTACAGTGTTTTTTCAAGTTTTTACGATTAAAATGATACAATGTGCAGGTACAAATTTTTCTTACTGGTTTAAAATGTATTGAAAATTCATGCTGATTTTTTTTTTACTGGTCCTGTTTTTTTAAAGATTTCCTGATTTCTAAGATGTTATTCATAATTTTTTGATTGACAATTAGATTATTTTGATATCATCATAATGATCTTTCTGATAATTATTGCATATTTTCATTTTCTACATACTAAAATACTAAGCCTTTAGAAAAAAAAGGAAAAAAGGTTTTGAATAATGATAATATGGACACACAACTACCAGAAAATTCATCTTCTACTATAACAACTATTATTTAGAACAATCAAAACAAGTCACTCTCAAATGGATTAGATCATCAATCTCTTGATTGCAAGATGGACACCCTAACCTACAAAGACAAAAATATTTCTGATTATAAATCACATGCCTAACTTTTAAAATTTGTTTCATTTCCTGCACTAAAATGCTTGTTTACATATTGGAGAATCCTTGCTTTAGGAAAAAAACCTTAACAGGATCATACATTGCGTTATATCAAATTTGGGGTGAAATTTCAGCTAAAACTTTCTATCTAGCGTTTTTCAGAGCAACTTCCGTGACTCAGTGTAATGAAAAAGTAACTTACAATAAAAGTCTCAATAAGATGGCCAAGTTTTTATTAAAATTGATTAGATTTAACGAAAGTCATTCCACAATTAAAATCATAGATTAGTGTAAAAACTCAACTTAATCATACTGAGGGCAGGGTGTTAATGCACCTGCTCAATAAAGTGTTTGAGATTGATCGATTTTGATAATAATAACTATATGGTGATATTATGCGTGATCATGATAAATGGCTTCCAGTGTGTATAGGCATATATATATATATATATATATGTATATATATATATTTATACGCGCACATCTATATATCTATATACATATATATACACACGTATACATACATGTATATATATGTACATGTATACATTCATGCATACATACACACATGTATACACATATACACTCACACCTATATATAGATATACACATATATACATACACATACATATATTCATACACATATACACTCATATACATATATTTATACAATCATACATACATATATATGCATATATACATTCATACATACATATATATATATATGTATATATATATGTACATATATACATATATACATTCATGCATATATATATATATATATATATATATATATATACATATATAAACAACACATATAGACAAACTTTACACACGATTTGATTTTGATTATGTGAGATCTACTGTCTGTATAGCTTCCCTAGACATCTGCATATACATAGATAGTAATAGAATCCTCCAAACCACCCTCTACATTAAACCCAAGACTCTCACAATTACCTTTACTTTTAATCAGCCAATCCCAAACAACTGAAAAAAAAAACTACCGTTTTCACAAGCATTTAGAATTAGAAGAGAAGAATTCGCTTAACAGACAAAACTACAACCTACTACAACATTTCACTAAATGAGGAAATTCATTAGAAGATACAAATAACTAAATAAGATAGGTAACTACAATACCCAGAGGAGTAACCCTTACACTCTCTAACAAAAGTAAACCTGCCCGCATATCACTTATAACAACCTTCAACAACACACTCCCACCCTTAAAACAATCATCGACAAGAGATGGAATAGCCTTTCACTCAAAACAGAACTCAAAGAAATATTCATAGAACCTTGTGTTATCACTCCTGCAGACTCTAAAACATCAAAGATATGATTAGCTGCCACACTATGATAAACAATAAAGTCTCACATAACAGCACTCCGAGAACCACTAAATTCTCAAACAGTGCAATGAAAGAAATTGTCTATGCTGCAATCACTTCAAGTACACCAACGCCCTCACCAGCTCTACCACTAATAAGACTTTCTACATTTACCATAACTCTGTCATAGCAAAAATACTTACTACAGTGCAATGAATGCAAATTATAATGCATTGGAAAGTCCAAGTGGCAATTCAGCATTAGACTTGATAATTATAGACACAGAATCAGATCACAAAGCTATCACAGTCCACTCCCTGCCTAACAATACTTCTGCATCCTCAGACATAATCTTGCCACAGATGCCAGATTTGAAATCATTGAAAAAATAGAAAAAATAGAAAAAATACACCCACATACCATACAAAAATCCTTGAGAGACATGGAGATATGTGGATCAATGAACATGGAACTCTCTCCCCTAATGGACTTTACACTAAACTTAACAACCCTTACCACATAGATCTCTAATATCATAATCCTCCCACCAATAATAACCCCATATCCACACTCTACCCGCTTTTATGTATATCTAATATTGGGAACTTTACAGTCACTCAGATCCCAACCTATTAAAACCTTTGTATGGTATCTCATTTGTTCAAATCAGAGCCAACAAACTTTCAATGATCTGTAAGGACAATACATATAAAGTTTCTTGACCACCTATACTATCCTCAACCTACCCATCCAATTTAATACTAAACCACAACCCAATGATCCAGACGTCCTGTGGCCTCTCCAAGACTGACTATTGCTGCTACTATCATACCTTGCCACAGACCACCACGGACAAAATGTCCCATAAATCTTGATGACCTTGAAGGAATCCTCCTCCTTGATTCCAATAAATTGCTCCTAAAGCAAAGCATCTGATGGTAAATTTGTTTTCTACGGAAATCTTTCAACAACTGAAGGGTATGCACACACAAACACATACACACCACACGCTTCTGAAGATAGGAACACTTCCCGAAACATTTATAACACACCATTTAATTCATTAATGACTGAACTAATTAATAAAAAAAATCTCCATACACACTAACTCCGGAGTCAGAGCAAGAAAAGGAAATTACAAGAGAGAGCGAGAAAGGGAGAGTACAAGAGAGAGCGAGAAAGGGAGAGTACAAGAGAGAGCGAGAAAGGGAGAGTACAAGAGAGAGCGAGAAAGGGAGAGTACAAGAGAGAGCGAGAAAGGGAGAGTACAGGAGAGAGTTAGAAAGGGAGAGTACAGGAGAGAGCGAGAAAGGGAAAGTACAAGGGGGAGCAAGAAAGGGAAACTTTGAAGGAGAGCAAGAAAGTTGAAGTTCAAGGAAGAGAGAGAGAGAGAGGAATGAGAAATATCATGTAATATGAGTTCTACAATGTTTTGGAGAGAATATCCAATTAAAATTACAAACATTTTCATGGATTCTGATAGTCGAAATGTGCTTCGACTTGAGTCTATCAGACTATCAGTTCAGTTACGGCTTCTTCATTTCATTTGGAGAAAACAAAATGCGTTTCAGTATGCAGAGTGTAAAGTTGGACTAATTGGCTAACTCTATTTCCTTATCAATCAGGAGGGGTAGAGGGAGAACGTGTGCTGATCTGCTTACCAGCGTATAGCTTTACACTTATATTCAAGTTACCATGTTAGTACGTCTATCTTGGTGCAAATTGACTTACATATATATGTATATGTACGAATGGAATGTGTGTTCATGTTGGTAAGTAAGTTTGTGAACACATGCCATTGTCATTATCATAAGATAAGAGAATCAACTTGGGTACTAAAAAAAGAATTGAGGGAGTGCAGGGCTGCCTGCTCTCGCAGGGCAGGATGTAGCTTCAACATGTTGCCTGCCAACCACGAGTATAGTCATGACACCTGACCTTACTGATTATTACCTTTTATGAGAATACTTGTCGTGGACATTTAATAAAAAGGAAGAAAAATACGAGGTTTCCATTATTCTCACTCATTGATTTTTTTAGGTATTTGCAGAGCTTTCAAACATTTATGGGTTCCATGTGTATGCCAATGGCAAGAATTTACAGCATTAAAGTTTGGATGAATTCAAAATGACTCTGGGGTAATAGTTGACAAACTATTCTGCTCTACAGGGTATTAACAGCCAAATCCAATGACAAGAATTGGAAATATGATAGAAAGTCTTTTGGAGTATTATTTACAGTAACCTTTTCCACATTTCAGAAAGGGACAGCCAGATGAGTGGTGTGCAGACCACACCCTCCTCCTGCAGGGGGTCAGCATAGTTATTACAAGGGTCCATAAGCTTTTCAAATCCTAAATAGGCATATCCTTAAAAAGTCCGGGGTTTGTAAGAAAAATTCATCTAAATAAAAGGGGCCTTTATCAACAGAGAGGTTGGGAACCACAGTTCCAGACTGATGAGGAGGACTTGAGTAGACAGACTCTCTCGGATGTGCTGAGAATGAGCGCGTCTTGTGGCTCATCAACAGTAGTGACAAAGGCTACCAATAAAAAATATCATAAAAATATGTAAACAGTTGTTCTCAGCTGCCAAGTAAAATATTTGAAGTAATTTATGAAAGATTTTTAGTCAAACCCCAAAAGGGAGGACAATTTAATATCTGTTAAGCAGAAAAGTCAAAAGTCAGTCAACCACAAGGATACTGGTGACTGGCACTATAAGAGCATTGAACATAGAAATTTCAGTCCAAGTATATATATATATATATATATATATATATATATATATATATATATCATATGTATATGTAACACTAACACAAGATATATTATGGCTGGTGCTGGGATTACTATCACTATCATGATATTAGTTACGATTATACTTTTGCCGACCATTTTAGGGTTTTTATTTTGGTTTTTTATAATCTTTGACCCCAAAGAAATCTAACAAGTTATATGGCTTACATCATTCAGCACAGTGCCCTTGCAGTTGAGAGGAAACATGCGGAAATAGGCTGGCAGTGAACATATTAAACCTGCAGAGAAATTTTTTTGAATTTAACCAATTTCATTAACGTTTTGAGCTCTTAAGGGATGAGTATCAGGAAACATGCACTGATTAATGTAAGTTTGTGAATGCAAATCATTAGATAAGGAAAGCGTTGATATCATTATTTTCTGAAAATACCTGTTTTCCCTTTAGATAATGAGGATAGAGGTTCATAATTGACAATGCATACAACTGATCAAGAGTGACTTTTGTCAAGATTAAAGTGATCTCAGGAAGAGATTACCAAATCGTGGGCGCAAATGTCAGATGATAATGTACATTAGTTGGTTAAAGAGCTATTCTCCAAAAGAGAGAGAAAAAAGTCAGACTTATTAAGGATATCTATTACCATCATTATTGTAAAAAAAAAAAAAAAGAAAAAGGGTTTTCTTGCTTGGAGATGGAGATTCAAACTTGAAGATGTTTTTTGGCAGATAGAATTTGGCTAATGTCATAAGATAAAAAGTTATGTCTCTTGCCTTTTGTTGGGCAGTGATCAATAAAAAGTCAGAATTGTCAAAAAATCAAACAAAAGCTGTTAGAGTATTTTTATTATTGCAGTTCCATTCTTGATACAATTATATTTTTCGTATAATTTTGCATTTTTTGCCAAATCTATTTCATGGGAATGACCCAAATCAGATATTCATAACTAAAAATGCCTTCACTATGTAGAGCATACTGTGTGGGGAGGTTAACTTTTATAGATAGAACAAAAATTGAACTCAAGTTTGGGTAATCCTAAAAAAGGTCTGGTTATTCAATCCATAGGAATCAGGATATGAACACCTTTTGACAGCATGTGTTTGGGGTGATCAATCAGAAAAATTGGGAAGGGAGTTTTCAATGAATGAGTCACTTCTCCCGCCTTTTTGTTAGGCAGTGATCACTAAAAAGTCTGAATTAGTGTGAATGCTGCTGGACATAAATAATTGAATGCAACCTCTAAAAATCTGTCGAATTTTCAAGAAAAAAAGTTTTTGTCTAAATGTAATGAAGAGTAAATGTTTAATGGCTCCATCGGTGCAGATTGTATGTGATACACAAATACATTGCCAGCCAGGTAGACCCACTTGAATATTCAAGAAACTTATGTTGACGGATTCTAATAGGCGAGCACATTAAAAATGATATTCACCTCTATAAGAATTGATAGAATAAAAATTAAAACCATGAAAGGAATTAAACTAAGAAAAATCAGTAAGATGAATGAAAAATAAAGATTAAATGACTTTCAATACAAAAGGGATGTGTTATAATAAAGTGACAAAAAGGTTGACTTTTGCAAGAAAATTCAGTTTTGCCCTGGTTTGAAGTAAAAAATCAAATCTTCTTTTCAAGTAAATGTTTTTGTTATAGTATGCTACTTAAAATGGTTGGAAAAAATCTACGAAACCATCCATACATATGAGTTTTAATGTATATATTTTTGTACATGTATGTATATATATATATACACACACACAGAGGATGAGAGCAAGATAGATAGTATACATATATTATATATATATAGCTAACTAGATGGGCAGACATATAAAGAGATCGGAAAATGTAAAGAGATACAAACAGATTTGGATAGACAGCTAATCAGAGAGCTCTGAACAATGTTACAAATGAAAAGACTCAGATATGAAGAAAGATAAACGGAACAGATAGATAACTGCACATACTCGGAGACATTGATAAAAAACTACTTATACGTAATCTGTAGGCTTTGCTGATTGCAATTTCCAAGCAACTTACAATTATGAAAAGATACACAAAGTAGACGAAGAATATAGAAGAATACTTAATATGGAAAGAATTTCAATATAACAATTAGTCACTCAATAGAAACTGTCAAATGACCAACAATTATTAGAAATTGAAAGCAAGATAGACAGTCCATGAAATAGTTGTGAGCAAGATAGACAGTTCATGAAATAGTTGAAAGCAAGATAGACAGTTCATGGAATAGTTGAGAGCAAGATAGACAGTTTATGAAATAGTTGAGAGCAAGATAGACAGTTTATGAAATAGTTGAGAGCAAGATAGACAGTTTATGAAATAGTTGAGAGCAAGATAGACAGTTTATGAAATAGTTGAGAGCAAGATAGACAGTTTATGAAATAGTTGAGAGCAAGAAAGACAGTTTATGAAATAGTTGAGAGCAAGATAGACAGTTTATGCAATAGTTGAGAGCAAGATAGACAGTTCATGAAATAGTTGAGAGCAAGATAGACAGTTTATGCAATAGTTGAGAGCAAGATAGACAGTTCATGAAATAGTTGAGAGCAAGAAAGACAGTTTATGCAATAGTTGAGAGCAAGATAGACAGTTTATGCAATAGTTGAGAGCAAGATAGACAGTTCATGAAATAGTTGAGAGCAAGATAGTTTATGAAATAGTTGAGAGCAAGATCGTTCATGAAATAGTTGAGAGCAAGATAGATACTCCATGGAATAGTTGTGAGCAAGATAGTGTATCAGAGAGGGAGAGCAAGTAGTTACTTGTGTGTAATCAATTGAAAAAAAAAAAAAAAAAGGGTGATCAATGAATAAGTTAATTATATCACCTCTTGTTTGGGTAGTTCCCACTAAAAAAATAGTTTTTTCTTTAAGAAACAAACAAGCAGGCACAAACCAAGGGATCAGTTTATCATAAACTAACGATGTAGATTGAACCCCATTGAAAATTTTTTTTTTAGGTGTCGCTTTTTCAAAAGACAACAAAAAAATTTTCTCTTACATAGAGCCAATAAATTTATATTGATGGTTCAACATGTGATGATGAAAGCCCACTGCATTAAAATCCTTGGTGGAGTAAACCCGCCAACAATCTGAATAGATGGTGGACATTACAACAATGTACACCTCAACAGCATTGAGAAGCATCTCTGTTGCTCAATCAGGTAACCCGAATCAAAAAGCAGTACCAAGTCTCTCTCTGCACTGAATAAGAGGGTCCCACTGATAACAAAGGAGTAGTGACAAAAAATTTTAGCCTTTTCATTTTGAGCTCTTCTTAAGTTGTTAGAAAGAATTAGTGGCTTTCATTCTTGGCTTGGCATATGTGCATCGACATACAAGCTAGGGTAGGGCAGCTGTCTTTCCTGTCCCCACCCCCGAAAAAATTTTTGCAAAACAGCTGGGAAAATTTGGGAAATTGATACTTTTGATGCTATAACAATAATTTCTTTCAAGTTGCATGTTGAGTGATTTGCACTGACTTTATTGTCAATCAGTTCATTGTCAATTCATTAGAAGAAAATTAGTACTTGTGTTTTTAATTGGAGTAAAATTTCGAGCAAATCAAGCCCACTGCTCCCCGCAAAAAAAAACAATTTCCATATGTGAGGGTTGGCCTAACTGGTTTAATGTAAGAACCGTGTATAATGAACTTGAGATGTGTGCGAGCCGCAAAACATAAACAAAATATACACCCATGTTTTTATTGTTACATACACATTTGTTGCAAAAAAATTATACGAATATCAGCAAATTCTGTATATAAAAATATTTATTCATGCACAAGGATGTTGTTTTTAACTGTTAATATGTATAAGTTTTAGTAATCAGAAAGTATATATATATATATATATATATATATATACCCTTACCTCAGTCATTCCTCTGTAACTTTTGCTGACCAAAAATTTATTCAATACCTCTGCCATTCACCATTCCTTCCCCAAGGACTGACGGACAATGCCTCACTCAAGTCTAGAATCAAAATTAGGATTTAAATTCTTGAATATTTTTACTCTCCATGAACATTAAGCACACAATACAGTGTGGTTGCTGTTCGTACCCGGTGAATAATTGTAAAGCTTGATATTTTTCCCTATTTATCTTTTATGTTAACTTTGAGGAAGAATTCTGAGCCAACACATTTCCATGTGCCGTACATTAAACATCAAGAAGCTGCATATGACTTGCTGGTTGAGTTTCACAAATCCTGCTGTATGTCCTTGTGGACATAGCTTTGTTCTAAAGTTGGGTCTATATATATATATATATATATATATATATATATATATCACTTGGAACTCTTTGGGTAATGTTCGTCTACTACAATGAAATTGCCCAGAATCATGGTATAAAAATTTAATTGGAAGAGAGGAATATTGCCATTTTTTTGATTTCCTTTGAACATAACTGAAGATGAAGTTATCAGTTATTCACTAAGCTTAACTTAGTCTGGCACAAGGCCACAAAAGTTAGTCACCTGTGGGTTTTGAACTTACTACAGTAGTGGATTGGTCCCCCAAATAAGCCTGTTAACCATTGCACCATGGTAATGTTCTAAAGGGTATTTACTAAGCAACTCCAAGTAAATGCCCTAAATACTGTTTTACTTGAATTACACCACTTCGCCCCAAATTTTACAATTTTGCCCGAATTTGGGTGGCATTTATCCCTCCCCCATTAACTCCTAGCTATACACCAATGAGTATATCAACCTCTTTTTGTATTTTTAATAGTATATCAACCTTTTTCTTCCTTTTTAATAGTATATCAACTTTTTTTTTACCTTTTTAATAGTATATCAACTTTTTTAATAGTACATCAACTTTTTTTTTTGCCTTTTTAATGGTATATCAACCTTTCTTTTTTACCTTTTTAATAGTATATCAACCATCATTAGCTACCTGTTTTATTTCCATTCTTGCCAAACATTTTTTTTCTTTTTTACTTATGTTCTTACTTGTCCGTTTGTGTCTTTTCTTTTTCTCCCCCCTCGTCAACCTCTTAATGGATTAGATGTCACTTGGGTATGGTTTATTGCACTAATCCTTCACCAGAATCCCATAAAAAGTGCATAGATGTATAGTGGTTTGGAAGACATACTATTAGTCATTGTCCAATGGTTGGTCTGTTTGTATATCCAGATGATTGCCTCTTCAGTTTGTTTGTGTCCCTCAGCAATATGCTTCATTACTATACGACTGACTGACTCTCTCTCTCTCTCTCGCCCTTCCTCTCTTCCTCATTTTCCCTTTTCCATCAGGTTCCCTCTCTCTCTTTCCCCCTTCTCTTTTTATCATTTTCTGTCTGTCTCTCCAAACCTCATCCTTTTTTATTCCACAAATCTGTCTCTCTACCTTTCTGTTCCACATTTTCTATTTATCATTCTCTCACTCTCTCAGTTTCCCTCTTTCTATCCACCTTCCTCTCTCACTCTCTCTCTCCTCCACTTTCTCTTTTTATCATTCTCTCTCCTTTTCCCACTTTCTCTTTTTATCATTCTCTTCCTGTCTCTATCTCTCTCTATTCTCCACTTTCTCTTTTTATCATTCTCTCTCTGTCTATTCCCCACTTTCTGTTTATCATCCTCTCTCTCTCTCTCTATTCCTCACTTTCTATTTATCATTCTCTCCTTCCCCCTCTCCCATTCAGGTTTCAGAGATTGTGGAAGTCAATCATTTTCTTTCCTCTGCCAATCAAATGCCATGGAGCTAAAGGAAGATTCCCCGGAACATTTAAGTTTACGACTTGTTGTTGTTATTGTTGGTATTGGTGTGGTTATTGTTGTTGCTTTGTTATTATTTCATTTTATTTTGTTACTGTTTTATTTATTTCACTGGATACTTATTCTTTATTTTCTCTGTATATTGGACTAAGGAATGGGTTGGAAAATGAGCGACAGAATAAAAGGGAGAAAGAAAGAATGAAAAGTAATGGGCTACCGAATGAGAAGAAGGAGAGGCAAAAAGAAGAAAATAAAAAAAAAAGCGAAAGGAAGTAGAACAGGTCTGGTCAGTCACTCAATAGAAACTGTCATTTGGCTGAAGGATGTGTTGGGTGCAATCAATCAAAAAAATAGGGAAAAAGGGTGATCTATGGATACGTTACCCTCTTGACTCTTCTTGGTTAGTAATCACTAGATACGTATGAATTTTTTGAAAAACAAACGTGAAAGCTGCTGAAAATAAAGTAAGGGATCAATTTTGCATGAAACAACATTGCATATTGAACATCAACTAAAAACCTATTTATAATTTTCTGAACTGAAAAAGGAAACAAAGCAGAAGCTTTTTTCAATGAAAAAACAAACTAAAAGACCACGTAGGATTGAAAACTATCTCAGATTGCGTAGCCAGTGTCACCGTACAGCTCTCAAAAGGATACAAACTGAACATCATCCAAATCCACGCCTCCACTTTACAGTCTACCAAGGATAGACAACTTCTATGACTTTGATGCTCAGATAAGACAATGTAATGAAAGTTTCATTCGTAAGTTCTGATACAAAATACGGAAAGTAAGAGTTGAAGATCTTGTTAACTTTGTAATGGGTTCAAAATCATGAACATCATCTATAAAAAGATACACACAAGAAAAAAGACCCTAAGGAGCCTCAATCACAAAACTAGGTACGAAATTGACTACATCCTAGCCAACAAAAGCAACACCGTCAAAAATATTTAGGTCCTAAATCAATTCAATGTAGGAAGCAACCATAGAATGGTGAGATATGAAATTCAAATTAATGCTGAGAAAGAAGTCAGGGAAATGTTTCACACCAAACTGCAGCCTCTTATCATACAAAAAAAGCCTGAGCTGAAAAGTAGAAATGAACTTCCCACTCAACCAGAAAAAGATGTCAATGATCTCAACAAGAAAATAGTGACGTCTCTTATTGAAGTTGCTGATATGTTGAAGCCAAGAATCAAACAAACCGTGAGTAAATTCTCAGAGGAAACCAAAGACTTCATCGAAGAATGCAAAAATCTCAAGCAACTGACAGGAAGAAGAGAAATGATATAATCAGTTGAACTGAAACATAATCAGAAGAAATGAAGAGAAGATAAAAAAGATACGTGATGGAAGTCATTGTAAAACTTACAGGTAGAAGTTTCAGAATCATCAAGAAAACTCTCAGACAAGAAGAATGCAAATTATTTGTATACTCAAACAAAATGGGAAACTAACAATTGGTAGGGACTGAATTGTTGAACAATATGCAAAAATTATACAAAAACCTTTATTCTACCAAACAAGGGATACAGATTTATCACTAAAAAACTAGCTCATCTATTCAACTTATGCCTCAAACAGAGTAAAGTCCAAGAAGATTGGACCACTGCAATTAAAATACTGATATGTAAAAAAGAGAACTCAGAAGATCTTAATAACCACAGCACAATAAGCCTACTCAACTACATCTACAAACTTTTTACCGAATTAATCACCAAAATGCTGGATGAAAACCAACCACTGGAACAGACTGGGTTCAGAAGAAGCTACCTGACCATTGACCATCTTCATTCAATAAATCAACAAAAGAGAAGGCAGCAGAATACAAAATATCTCTTGTAGCATTTGCTGACTTCAAGAAGGCCTTCAACTCTATGGAATTCCCCCCCAAAGTCATTGATGCTAACACACAACAAGATGTAGAGCCCATATATATTATATTTTTGTAGCACATCTACTGACTCAGTAATTCTTTGTCAAGCTACGTAAAGCTTGAGCTCTTTTAGCTCAAAAAAGGGGTAAGACGAGTCAATACCAGCTCTCCCAAACTCTTGACAGCCGATCCTTGAGATGATCTTCTGAAACTTAGATTGGGAAAATAAAGGAATTAGAATAAATGATGAATACCTGATTAATAGATTTCCTGAGGACGTTCATCATCTCAAAATTATGCTAGAAAAACTGAAAAAAGAAAGTTAGTCCTCACATGAACTTCTGTACAACAAACATTATGTGCGACAAACAACAAAGAGGACAAAGGAACATTGAAAGAAAGTGGAACCCTATTTCTACCTAGGATGATGAATCTTCATGAAATCCTCAAAAGAAGGAGAAATCAAGTGAAGAATCACTTTAGGTCAGTAAGGTTTCAGCAGGGAGACCTCAGCCTTCAAAAACAAGAAGATCCCATCTAAACAGAAGGTTCTAAACCTATAGGTTTCCTTTGATAATCACATATGGAGTGGGAACATAGAACCCAACCCAAGAGATTGTCCCTCAATCTGAGAACCATGCAACGTGCAAAGGAAAGAATTATGCTCAACCTCACATGGAAATATCACAAGACAGCACAGTGTATTAGAAAAAAAAAAAACTAAAGTCAGAGATATCATAGAATCCATTTGAAAACTCAAATGGTGATGGGCTGGTCATATTGCAAGAAAGGCAGACAACTGCTGGACATCATGACTCACAACGTGGATCCTCAGAGATCAAGCATAAAGCTGTGGCTAACAAAAAATAAGATGGCATGATGAACTATATATTTTCAGAAAGTACTTGCTCCACAATGTCCATGACAGAGAGTGGTGGCAAATCTTGAGGAAGGTCTATGTCTAATGATGGACACTAAAAGTCAGTTAATGATGATGAGGTAGTAGAGATGTATTTTTACCCACATCTTTATGAGGAATGTTGATGGGAAGGCAATGAAATAAAGAAGAAGAGAGAGGGAAGGAAAGGAAGTACAAAAATTAAAACAAAAATAAAAAAAAGGAGAAAAATAAAGAGGGAAAAAAAAAAGAAGCTTGGCTTAGCTAGGGTTAAAATCCCTGACTTTCATTCTAAAAGGTAAACTAAACAGAATTCATTTCTCCATACAATATTATTCCCAAACCACGTCTCATTTCAACTCCTTTAATGATAGTTCCTGTGAATGCAATTTGCAAACTTTTGTAAAAAGTAGGTCTTTAGAAGTGGGAGTGAATTAGTCATCACTTCTAGCATATGCCACTGTGTCATTGTTATTCGTACATGACATCATTGGTTTTTGATCTGGTCATTGTCATCCATCATTGTTATTACATATGAAAATAAAGTCAAAACACAATAGTAAGAATGTTACAATAGGAGAGCAGAAAAAAGTAGTGGAAATTGAATGAAGAAAAAAGACTGGCTGCTTCGGGTAGAACTCAACTATTTCAGCAACTGAGCCGAACTAAAAAAATATTTTTTTTCCTCATTTCTCATTGAGAGGAGTGTATTTACAAAATTTCAAGTTTTTAATGTGGATAGGGCTGAGATGAGTAAAGAAAAAAAAAAGAATTATTGTAAAGAGAAGAAAAGGAAGAAGAAATAATTTCTGAAATATATGATTTTATTTAGCATCTATATCTTTTCTTTTTTCTCTTCCTCAGTTTATTTCTTTTTTTGACACTATTTCCGAATCTTTCTTTCTTCCTTTATTCCTTTTGTTGATTGATGACGTAGGAATTGAATCTGTCTCTCAGTTTCCCCTCCTCTTTCTATCCAGCATTCTAAACTTTTCACTTTTTAGTCTTAAATGGAAGTCTGAACTTGTCATTGTTGTTAGGTTAGGAAAATGAAGTCAACTCAGTAGGAGTCTGACAAAAAGAAGGATAAAGGTAGCAGTCAAAATGATTGAGAAGTTAAAACAGAAAGAAAAAAACAGGGAGATAAAGAGGACAAAGAGTAAAAGAGAAATTTCTATTGGACTTGACAGAATCACAGGTCACTAGAAGTAAAAAGAAGAAATAAAAAACTTGAAAATGAAAAACAAACAATTTGTTGATTATTTTTTTTATACTTGTCAAAGATGGTTTAGCCAGCTTTTTTTTTTCTTATGTTTTGGGGGTGCCATTTCCCTGTGATTGTAATTTTGCTGGCAAATTGCCCAGCGCGATATCTACAACTGACACAGTGATGCTATCCCATGATGCACCATACAATGATGGCCGACAGTGGAATCATTGTTTCATACTTGCTCACTCGATGGAGGTAAGAAACGACAAATGAATAAAACAGACAGACAAACAAAGAGAATGTAACGATTATTCTGAAGGCTGCGGAAAAAGACGGAGATTGAAGTGAAAAAGAAAGAAATACAGAAAAATACGTAAGAAGCCATAAAAATGGAGAAAGAGAAAAAAAATGCAAGTCTAAATTTTATGTCTGCTATTGACAACGAATAATCTCTAACCAACAGTTTTCCTACCTTAGTTTTTCTGGGGGAGACGGATAAACATAATCTTCTTCCTTTTCGTGTTATTCCGATTCTTTAGAGGCTTTTGTTTATCTTTTGTAGAGACTCTCAACTGAAACTGTCAACATCACCATCAACATCAGTTACTTCAGTTGATCTGACTGACTGGTTGACATGCTATTCATCTATTATTTGTACAGAACTAGAACTGAAGATTTAAGCATTAACTCATTGTTATATTTAGAAAGAAATTTTTTTTTGTTTTTTTTAGATTACGTACCTGACTAGGTTTCAATTTGCAATGTAAGTTTATGCTAAATTGGTCCTTTTGTTTGTCTGGAGCATCCATGCTTGTTTTTTGAAAATGTGAACTTTTTTTAGTGATCTCGGCCAAACGAAAAGCGAGAGAAGTATTCCATTCTTTGGTCACCCTTTTTTGTCAAAAATTTTTTTTATTATTCACTCCCAACAGGACATGCTGCCAAAAGACGATGGTCACATGACAGTTTCTGTCGAGTGACTATCTTCTCGTTATCCTTTTTCATTATTGTGTTTCTTATCAACCAGCACATCTTTCTTAATATCTGCTTGCCTTTTGCGATTCAAGACAAAAACTCATTCCCCGAATGAATCTCCTCAACCATTCTTCTTTTACTTTCATTGTCCTCAGCTCATTTATCCTTCATTGTGTCGTCTTTCATTATCAGCTTTGAATTCTACTCCTTTCTGCTTTAGTCATCATGCCTTTTTTCTTTCTTTTTTCTTCCGATTTTTCTCTTTTTTTCCTTTGACTTTATCTCTTCATCTTTCACTTTCATTGCTTCTTCTATGTTTTTCCCTCCCCCTACTCTTTTTAAAAAAAATCTTTCATCTTTTCCTTTTCTTCTTTTTGTTTCTATCAAACTCTGAGTCCAAGTCTGGAGTTGGTTTTGTTTTCCTACCATGACAATAGAAACAACAATCTCCACCAAAGTTAGTGGATGAAAATATTCACTGTTTGTCTGTACCGTCATGTTAAACCTAACCGATATGCAAAGTTAACATTCCCCAACTGTGATTTGAAATCACGACCAACTGATTGGTAGGCGGCCCTCTTACTGCATTAACTAAATTGACAAGTCTTTATTCATTAGAATTCATTTTTAGAAATGGTGCGGGGTTTATTTTAATCTAATAAATAAAGGCATTTATAAAATTTACATTTCTTTGGTCGTGATTTCAAATCAGGACAAAGTGATTAGTAAGCGGCTCTCTTACCGACTGAGCCAAACTGGAAAGTTTTACACATCTACAAATTTATTCATTCTATATACATTACAAAAATTGCAGTGATCATCTTCTGTTTTGAATAGAAGTATGGGTTGAATATGACCTTGTAGCTGCCAGACTTGCCTTCATTTTGGTCAATTTCCTCTTTTTTTCTCTTCTTCTGTTTTACAATTCTTGCTCTTTCCCATCTTGGCATTTCAAAGGGTTTTTGCTGGCCTTTTTTGGCCAGGAAGCAGAAGAAGCTCCAGGTCCAGTTCTAGTGAGGGTTGGGCAGGCCCGTGGGTAGCACTTCCCCACTAAACTTGGAGGGATAAGCTCGGCTTCATTGCATGATGTTTCATCATCACCACCAGCCTTTGAGCATCGGTTGTTGGATATAGACTTTTCCCAAGATTCGTCAGGCCACTCTATGGTTGGCGTTGAGGAGCCAATACTTTCTGAACTCATCTAGTTTGTCACCCCATCTTATTTTTATTTAGTCACAGTTTCACGTATGATCTCATGTGATGTTCAGCAGTTCTCTAACATCCTTGCAACATGACCTATAGTCTATCTTACCACTGTCCTCATCCAGCTTACCAGACCCGTGGAAGGTTATATCGGCCTCCCTTACCTGAGTAAGGAGTAATAAGAGGATCGTGATATGCCCTACGATGCCACTGGCCCATGATGCATTGACGGGTAGGATTTTTCCCAAGGGCATTCTTTCTCAAGATCTTCAAATATCACATTGAGTCTCTTTAGATCTTCTTTCACTTGGAATATAAGCAATGCGAAAAAGGAAGAAAGGTACTGAACAGTTTCTGGATGAATGCCTAGGGTATGTAAAGGAAAAAACATATTAGCTTCATTTTGTTATGAAATATCAGTTAACTAAGTGAAACAACTTTTGCACTCAGAACATTACCAGCAGCTGACTATAGTATATGATCAAAATTAAATGAAAATAGGTCTGGTTTCATTAGAAACCGTCATGTAACCAATGTCTTTTGGCAATATGCCGTGTTGGGGGTGATCATCTAAAAAATTGGATAAAAGGGTGTTTAATAAGCGAGTTACAGTTAATTCTGCCAGACAAAAACTAAAAGCATAAAATTATTTCATAAAATTTATTTGAGGGGATTGATTTTTCTGAAGACAGAAAAACGTTTTTTATACAAATTTCTATACACACAGCATGAAACCAACAAACTAAACTCTGTACTTGAATATATCTTTCACCGCATAAGCATAATTGGAAACCGTCAACCAAAACTGCCAACAAAGGTTTCTTACGTTTCAAAGAGCATCCGGCTGGCTATTTATGTATCACCTTTATAGGCCACACCTTTGGAGCTAAACATTTACTCTTTATCTTATCTTGAAAGAACTTATTTTTCACTTTTTAAAAATTATCTCCAATGTAAGTTTAAAGGGAGGGGTCCAATTTGCGCACTTGTTCTTTTGCAAATCTCTTGAAAGATATTGGACACGTGACAATTTCTTTTGAGCTACTAACCAGACTTGTACTACGTAGTGTCTGGATATAGATATAGATCTGATTGAGATAAATATAACAATTTTGGTGACAATAAAAAATAAAAAGATAAGTCTACATCTTGAATATACTCTACTTTTTTTTTTTTTTTTTTTTTTTTTTACTTACTTTGATTCTCCTTTCACCTGTAGTTGGACGGTGATGTCAAAATTCAATTCCAAGACATTATTTTCTCTGCAAAACTAATCTTGAAATATAAACCTTTTTTGTATTTCAATTCTGAGGCACTGAAATCAAATTCTGGGAAAACCCTGCAAATAACCTAGATAAATTGTTTCTGTTTATATATGAAATCGAGATAGAACTATAATGTGGTTAAATTACTGTGAATTTGAAATGAACAAAGCTGATAGAATTATCCCTCTCCGGATGGACTGGCTACATCTCAATGACCAAAAATGTGCTTCTGTTTAAGACCAAACCAAATACTACCAATAGTCCGTAGTGGGGGGGTGGGGTGAACCAGCCCCAGCAACACATGGGGCTTCCACATATTGATGGAATGCTTAAAAATTAGTGATACAATCAAATTTGAATTCCAATACAACTGAACCTAGACTTGGGAATGCCCAGGAGGCCTTGGTCATTTTTGACTCCGATGACAAGTTTGAAACAGATGAGGGATTTTTGTTTTACTAGAAAATACCCATAAAAAATGATGGGGTTATTTATATAAGGATCAGCACTAAAAAACCTAAAGCTATCTGATTAGGAAACTTACTTTTAATAATTCAGGTATCCTAATTTTGAGTTTTAAAAGAAAACTCTGACTCAACTCAAGCTGTTTTAATGAGCAATCAGACAAAGTCTTGAGAGTTTTGCATGACATAATCTTCATTGTTATGTCATAATGAGGAGGTAAATTTATCCAATGAGATGATCCCAATAGGAAGGCTACATTTTTTCCCCTCTTCTGTATTCAATCTTAGTTGTAAATGTATCAGATTATGGCAAGTCCACTATCAACATTAGGTCATATCAGAAATGTGAACGCAAACAAATAGAAAAGAAATTTGTATATACGCCTATTACAAGGTGAGATTCATTAGAATTACTGTTACATGATTCTGAGATAAAACTGTTTCAAATTACAAATTATTCATTATTGTAACTTAATTTTTGATATAGATATATTCACATTTAGTATTTTTCAGCAATTTTATTACGTTTGTTCTCATGGAAATGACCAAAACCAGATATTCATACCTAAAAATCTCTTTATGTAATCCTACCAGAATATGTATGGTATTGAGATGTTCACCTTCATAGATAATACGGAAATTGAATTAGGTACCTTAAAACTGGTGAAATTTAGAAATCAGCCTAAAAAAGGATTAACAAAGCAGGTCTAGTTAGTTACTCAATAGAAACCATCATGTGACCAATGTCATTTGGCAGCATGCCGTTTTGGGGAGGGGTGATCAAATAAAAAATTAGAAAAAAGGTCTTCAAGAGATAAGTTACTTCTCTTGCTCTCTATTAAGCAGTAATCATTAAAGAAGTCAGAATTTTCAAAACACTAGCATGAGTGCTGCTCTACACAAGCTAAGGGATCAATTTAGCTTAAACTTACATTGCAAACTGAAACTCGCCTCTAAAAACATGTTATGGGGAGAATTAGGAAAAAAAAAAAATGTTTTCTCTAGACATATACATATATATATAAGGAGTAAATGTTTAAATTTTCTGCCCTCCAGCTTTATTGATACGGTCTCTATGCGTTATACATACATAGCTATCCAGCCAGCTAGACCAACCTGAAAACTGAAAAAAGCCTATTTTGAGACTTTTGGTTGATGATCTCAAACAAAGAACAGTGCTTATAGGAAAGCTGTATTCTAACCATTTCTTTGTATTTTGAAGTTACTTCTTACAGAGTTTGTGGACTCTTTACAGTTATTGGTATTAATAAACATTTTCCCCTTTTGAATCTCTATCAGAAATTGGGATTTTAAAAAAATAATTCAACAAGAGTTACTGTCTTTAGTTTCAAGAAGGATCATCAACATTCAAAGAGTTTTCCAGATGATTGAACTCCTTGTAGGTCCGATATTATCTGAATCCAACTTTATAGGGTTGCTTCTTTTGAAAAGTTCTGTTTACCACCATCGTCATCGGACAGTGCACCTGAAGAAGGTTGTTGAATGTTTTGGCCTGAAAGAACTCCAACAACAAGAAAAAAACATGAGTTATTGGTTTTAAATCAGACCTACAGGTAATCTGTAAACACTTGATCATCCCTCATGAAGGAAATCAATTCAATATCTGCAGGCAAGGCGTTCGACAGACCGGTCAACACTCTCGGCCATCTATTACGTTGTTTTGTTTTTTACAATTTCCTGTAGTTCGTCTTTTCTCTCTTTCCAATGATACAACAGCCATTAGAAACTGTCAACCAAAACTGTCAAGATAGGTTTCTTCAGTTTTCAAGTTGGTCTGGTAGGATGGATGGCTGGAAGTATGTGTCACACACACAGCTTGTGCTAAAGGGCTGAAATTTTCGTTATCTACTCCTTATGTTTATAAAAAAATTATTTTTTGTTTTTTGAAAATTCCTCACTCTAATAAAGGTTTAGTCGGGTGGGGGTTCAATTTGAAGTGTAAGTTCAGGCTAGATTGATCCCCAGTCAGTGCCAGCATTCATGTTTGTTTTTTTGAAAATCCTGACCCTTTCAGTGATCACTGCCCAACAAAAGGTGAGTGAAGTAACTTTTTCCTTGACTGCTGCTTTTTTCTATTTCTTTATTGATTACTCTTAACATGACATTCAGACCCTCTAAGCGATCACTGCCTAACAAAAGGCAAGAGAAGTTACTAATTCCTTGATCACTGCTTTATCCAATTCCTTTATTGACATGCTGCCAAAAGACTTTGGTCACTATTGTTTCCATTTAGTGACTAACCAGACCTATTTGTTATTGCCTACGGTCATTGGCTGATAACAAAATGGCAATCAAAAGAGAAGCTATCTGGGGGTGAATTTAATCACAAAGTTGATGTCTTTTAATCCAACTATTCCAGTGTTTCAACAAGCATTGATGGTTCGTGTACGAATATGGATCAATAAGTCCTCTGCCTGACACAATTATCATCTGAAAATTGTGTCAGGCTGTGGACGTTGATCCCGCTCATGCATAATCAATGTCAAGGAAACAACCAACCATACCCGCCCTGCGACTAAAGATATATAATTTCCACCGGTTCTTGGGGTGATTGTTAAAACCTAGATATTTGCACTGGCTTGGTCATTTCCAAAGAGGGCAGACAGGCTCCTGCTACTCGAAAGATTCACATAACATATCAATCCTACCACCATTCTTGCCTCTGGTCATTTGCTTTACTAATAGAAAATATAACTATAGTAAATATAAAAACTAGTAAATACCTATTACTTTGGTAAAGGTATACCAAAAACAGCAATTTAAAAGATTATTGCAAAGTATCATTAACAAAAACTTGGGAAGAGCCCATCCCAAAGATTTATGTTTAGAAGAGACTTGACTTGATAGTGTAGGGGAGAAGACTACCATAATTGTCTTGTAAAATGATTTTCCATTTGTCATATGAAACTACACCTTTGAAATATTTTGATTACTTCTCTTATATCAAAAGAGCAGAAATCAAGAGAGATAATCTATAGAAACTATGAAAAAATATCTATAAGCTTTTGTAATTTCAACTTACCAGCCCAGCCCAGCCCAGCCCAGCCTCAAGACCTCTGAACCTGTCTCCAGACTTACTCAATCTCCAAATTCAAAAAGTGTCTACCTTATTGGTTGAAGGTTTGATTACTGCAGCAGCTCCATTCTCTTTAATTGTATATTCTATTTATGTTGTCTAGGCTAAGTGATACATTCTCCGACAGGGGATCATTTCAAATAAGAGTTTCGATATGATATAAGGTAATTTATAATCATTCTATTAGATTATATATATATATATATGTATATATACACACACACACACACACACACACATAAAAATGCAGATTCAAAGTATTTTGATTACTTCTCTTCAGTGTTGCCAATTTAGACATTTTATAGCTAAATTTAGATAATTCTAACGATTGGAAGTCAAGGGAGACTTGAAGAAACTATGAATCAGGATCTGTCATCAGAAATTTTTTTATCTTTATCAGAATTCTCACTGATCACTGATCCCCAAAACTTAAAACTCAACATTACACTGTCTTGTATGCAGACTAATATATTTGGCAAATGTCAACATTGTATAATGGCCAGCTGTCGAGATTTCTTCAATTGTATTCAGTTGAATGTATCGAAGAGAGAGGGACAAAAGGAAGGAGGGAATGATTAAAGAAGGTGGGAAGAAGGGAAAGAAGGAAGGCATGGAAGGGAGGTTAGAGAAGGAGGAAGGAAGGAAGGAAGGAAAAAAAAAGTTATCTACATTCTGTAATCTTTTCCTTCTGATTCATTCAATTCTTAGAAAAACAATTTTCTGATGACCGATTCCATTTTCTTGAAAGCACCCCCCTTCAAAACACTAGCTTTGACTAAGTAGCAAAGGATTTATAACCCACTTATTAGCTTAATAGACAATTGATATTATTTATTGATAGCATTGATATTGATTAGGAAGATGAAACAGGGTAAAACGAAATCTTCACACAAGAAATACTTTCTACTCTACTGCCTTCTCTCTTCCTCTTCCCTTATCCCTCCTCCCTCTCTCTTGCTATCCTTCTTTTATCTCTCTCTCTCTCTCTCTCTCCTTTGGCTACCCACCTGTCTTACTCTTACTCTCATCGTCTATCTCCCTCTCACTCTTAGATTCTCCCTTTTAGGTTCTTTTCCTTGTTCTCTCTCTCTCTCTCTCTGCTTCTTTTCATTCTGGTTTCTCCCCTTCTCCCTTTTCAGAGTCCTTATTAGGAACCATCAACAAAACTGTAAACATAGGTTTCTTCATTATTCAAGTTGGTCTGGCCAGCTACGTACATATATATATATATATATATATATATATATATATATATATATATATATATATATATGCAGGTTGTACCAATGGAGTTAAAATTTTCAACAGTTTTTCATTCCTTGAAAATTTTCCCAGATTGTATCAGTGTTTTCGTTTTTTTTTTTGTTGAAAATTCAGACTTTTTTTTAGTGATCATGGCCTAACAGATGATGAGAGAAGTAACTTGTCCATTGATTACCCCTTTTTCCAATTTTTTAATTTATCATCCCCAGCACGGCATGGTGCCAAAAGACAGTCACATTATGGTTTCTATTGAGTGACTCATCAGACCTGATTTTTCATTACTTTTTCTCTAATTTTCTTTCTGTCAATGTAAGACCATCTATTTCAAGCCTTATAACTTGGTCTCTATCTCCTTTTCCTTCTCTCCTTTTTTACTCTATACATTCAACTCTTTTCTGCTTTTATTTCTTTTATGTCTCTTCGTTTGAACTTGGAATAAAAAGGATCAAACAACAAAAAGAAGTTTAATCATCCCCAAAACTCTTTGAACCTTTGCTTATCGTCTGAAATCACTTCTGCCAACTAAGTTGGAATAGTATATGTATTCAGTCACACCTCTCCATTAATCCGTTCACACAGTATCTCCAAAAGTTCTTACTGAATTACAGTGAAGTTTTGTGAAACGGTGGAAAGTTAGCCAATGAAAGAGAGGCTTGGGCAAACCAGGATTTTTCCTTGATTAAGAGATAACTTTCTCTTCTTTTTTTTATACATTCTCATGTCTGTCCATCCAATATCTCTCAAAGTTCTCAATGAATTTTAATGAAAGGCAATAGGCTACTGAAGGAGTGATGTGTCCACACAACAAAAGATTGCCAAAACTTCATGTCTATCCATATGATATCTCCTAAACTTTTCAATGAATTTCTTGATTTGGTGGAAGGATGGACAAAAGACTAATTGAATTCCTTGGTGGATGCATGGAAATTTACCTCCATTACTTTGTAATTATACATCTTTATGTCATAATATCGCTAAAAGTTCATGTCTGCCCATTTGATATCTCGTAAAGTTCTCAATAGGTGGACAATGGGCCACGGAAGAAGTGATTACATTTTTGAGTGGATCCATTCACAATTACTTTCCTTTGCATTGGCCGGAGTATGGGGCTCTCTGAGTTCTTTGCTAGTTATTCCATCTTTGAAAAAGCGACAATGCAAGAATAACCACTGCTCTTTGATGATTTCTTGGCATTTGTCTCACCTTTCCTCTTGGTTTGTCTGCCTATGGTTCATTAGGGAACTTCAACAGAGCGTTTTTGGTAAAAGAGACATATATATATAGCCCTAAACCAGAGAAAATTGTTGGCTGGGTGGGGTCACCAAACCAGATGCTGCTGGCAAAGTTTGAATCACCTGCTATCTTGGTACCAAAGTTTCCTGCACTTCAGCAGTCCACGATAATAAAATATATCATTTTCATCAGTTTAATACTTACGTAAAAGCAAGCATTGATCTGGTTTCCTAACTAAATTTGGCTCATAATTGCATAATGCATTTCAAAATGGTTTATTCTCAAATTTCCCCTCCCCCAGTTCCCTGATATGAGCCAGACAAAAACGAACATAAGCAAATGATATGAAATATAATGCCGTGGCCCTTGATAGGGTGAGAGTCTCAAGCAGCCTCCCAAGTGGGAGATAAGAATGGGAAATTTTAATTGAGTCTGACCAGACAAAGGAAATCACGGAGCTATTTATTTGAACAGTTCTTGGAAAAATTTTTTTTTTTCGAAGTTTTTAACAATTTCGATTTATTTGAACCTTTACAACAGGACATTTGCTCACCCATCCCACCCCAATCAGGATTTCTCAACTAGGGTAAGGGTGTTTGAAAGTTGGAACCTTATAGTCGATAAAAGATAATGACAAAGTACAATCATTTTATGTAACCCCAACTTGATGTATAAAGAGATGGTATTATTCTGGGGTGGTGACAGGGTTGCCACAAAGATATATTCTGAATATATATCCTCTTGCCCCTTCCCTGGGAAAATTGGCAGTGGACGTTCATGTATATGCTGACATCTTAACAGAAGATAGGAACATGAAAAGTGGTCAAAATGTCCACAAGAGCCTGATGTCAATTATTTTTCCCCTTTGACCATCATGACTCGATTTGAGGCTGTGAAACTGTCCAAAGGGTTTCCGCCTATTTGTAAGTAATCATGAATAGTGATATTGGCTTGGAACTTGGAAGGTTTCATATTTTATTGCTCGTAAAATTATATCAGAATGAAACAGCAATATCTGGAAGAGGAGGACTTCCATAGCCATCATTTTTGATACATTTGTTGGAACGTGTATTCACGTTTGAAAGGTCACTGCGTTGTTGGATGCGAAGTCCTATTTTAATGAATGCGAAATATGCCACGTTGATATTTAGTCAGGTACAGAAGACATCTTGGTTAGCAAGTGTAGTGGCTGTGCTTATCAAACAGAAAAAGGATAAACACACATACCCACATATATATATATATATATATATATATATATATATATATATACAGCAAATATTTTATAACTTGATAACAATAGAATGCAATAATGTACATACAGTGGTGGTCAAAAGTGATGTCCCTCCTAAGAAAATAGACACTTTGAATAAAAGGTTAAAGGTCAAATTTCCTGGGCTGAACATAACTTTTTAGCTAGAATGTGTGTGCGTGTGTGTATATATATATATATATATATATATATATATACTCACACACACAAATTTATTCCTTGTCACCTGCGGGTTTTCCATTTGCGATTTCGATAATTAGCTGTTTAACATATCCACAGAGGATTTTTAAGCAGATTAAGGCTGTGTTTAAGATTTTGACAAAAAAAAGTATTAATTTTGCCATAATTGATGTATCTGTCAACAGAAAGAAAATTAAATCGAGTTTTCAAATTTTTTCTGCATCTTTTTCTGTATTCCTTTTTTTACATTGTGAATCTTTTGTCTGAGAAGCAACAACATCCATAGCACTGCTATCAAAAAACATTATTATTGGGTACAGACTTGTACCAAATATTTATTGTAAATATGATTTTCAGAGGTCTAATTAATCAGTCAATAAACTAAATGCTAAAAATAGGGGACCCCTAATATAATTCCCTCACAGAAGTTTCAAGATCACTGAACTTTAAGATTCCATCTTTCAGGCCTACTCATCATTGGTGAGAAGGGCCAATCCAGGATGTGGGGGGGAGGAGAAGGGCCATTCAGGATGTTGGGGGGAGGAGGGCCGATCCAGGATGTGGGGGGGAATGCCCTATTTGTCCCTCAACACCCCGCCCCTGTAGATGCCTGTGACTGTACATATAAGGTTTAAAGAAGGGTGCTCATTTCTGCACCATGCCTGATTACTATGGAGGATATTTAAACACCATACTTGCCTAGGGGAACCGGATAAGAAATGCATACAATAACACTTATTCAAAATTAGCAAGATTTGTGTATGCAAGAAATACAAGTATGACTAGCATTCCAAGGGAAATTTTGAATTACCACCACCCATATATGTTGCGTTGAGTGTTGATTGAATCACTTACTGCTATAACCCTTTTGATAGGATGTGATCACTAAAAAAGGTCTGAATTTCTGAAAAACAAGTGACGCAATCTGGAGACCAATTTAGCATAAATATACATTGTATATTGAACCCCCCACTAGATACTTATTTTGGAGGGGAATTTAAAAAAATAGAAAACATTTTCCCTTCTTACTGAGAGGAATGTGTGCAAAATTTCTAGTTTCTATTATGAATGGTAAGAGCTTTTTAAAGTCCTAATAGATACATAGATAGATACCGGGATATCACATGGAATCAGCATAGCCAGCACAACCAGCACAACAACTATCTAAAAACTTATCTAGAAAAGAAGATCTTATATCAAAAATTATCCCAAAAAATATCTCAACTGAGGACATTGTTGGTCAAAGATGACTATAGAGACCCCGCAAAAGCCCTTTTTTGAAAAAAACAGAAAAGATATTTTCAGATGGTACTCATGCTAATTCTTAAGGCAGAAGCCCATTAAATTTTGACTATTAGAGCCTGGGAACATGCACAGACAAGTATGAAGAGAAGAGTCTATAACCCACTTGGTTGGTTGATTGGACATATCAATTGTTAAGCTAGGGTGATTCTAAAGATGATAATGTCAACCCAGCAACAGTGATTAAACCAGTCTGTTATGGGTAGCAGTGATTAAAGCACGTTGTGACTGAAAACTTGGTAGAGAAGCAGAGGGGCTTGATAGAGAGGATATGTGTGACTTGAATTTGATAATGTAAATGAATTAAGTAGATACAGTTATTATGCTGCATTTTCAGCAAGATAATATCCATAGCAAGGAATTAGCAAAGAAGTTTTAGTGCCAAAATATGTGCCATTGCATGCCTTGCCTGCGTTGGCAGAGAGATATGGGATGAATTAAATTGGTGAGGATCGGTTTCGTATGCAATAGCAGTTACCGAGGGAGTAATTCAGTACAGAATAAAACCAAAAGTTTGCGCATGGAAATGTGATGAGCTGAACAAGACGGCATTAAATTTGCATACAGGAATGCTATAGTCAGGATAACATTGCAATACCATTTGAGCAAACAGGATATGAGTCATGATCATGCTGGGGGCTTTAGTGGCATCTCAAACTGTAAGTGAGCAAAGAAGGCATCTCGCAGCTGGCTTTCATAAGAAAAGGTGCATAGATGAATGACATGATAGCATTTCAGATGTTTCCAATGCCAGTTTGGTTTGATGGTATTTTTTGCAAGACTAACCATTTTAATTTTTGAGGCCCAACACGCTTATTCTGGAATATTCATTCACTATTTTGGGAAATGCATGAAGACTTAGATCACGTTCTGTAAGTTAGGATTATGTGGAGTTGAATCTTGTTTTTTAAATGATATAAATATTCTTGAGTAGTACAAACAGCTCTTTGAATTGTAATCATATGAGGTGCTTTGAACCAACATTCCACCAATAATGAAAAACAGAGAAGAGAGCGTTAGAAGTTTCCTAACTTAATTTTCAAAATGCCATACTTTTGAAACTGTACATATTTCATTAACTTTTTTGTTATGTTGCTTGAAGAGTCTGCGTCAGGATCCAAACACTTTCATTAAAAAAACTCTGGCATTTTACAGCAGAAAGAATTTGAACTCATTTAACCATAACCGCACAATGCTTTGTCAACAGTTGTTGACCCGAGTGGTCGATAACACCCTCTTTAAAAAGTGAATATGGATGGACCATTTTGCAAACACTAACCAATCCGTCTGACTTGCTCACAAGATAAAACAGGCTTTGAATAATAAAGTGGTTTACGTAACTTGATTTAGAAAGGCATGCACCATAAAACTCCCTAGCATAAATAAAAATCTACAGATACATCAGTAAAAATACTGATTAGTACAATTCTTTTAAAATGAATTCACTCTATCTGTATGATTAGACGACGGATTCAATAATTTTTTAGAATTTATCAACATGCACTGTCACCAAAACCGTCAATATAGGTTTTTTCCTCATAAGCCATTTCAGGACAACTGTTGGACAAATGCCTTAATTAGGATCACTTTGGGATATGGTCTTTCAGATAACAATTACTGGCTGATAACATTAAGAAAAGTATGTAAAATTTTCATTCATTGTTATGAATTCATTATGATGAACTGTAGTCATAAAAGGTGGTGAAAGGTTCTATCTTTTTTCATGTATAAGTATGTTTGTGTGCTTCAGTATTCCTGGCCATACTGTTTTGTATATAGACTCGAAAATTGCAATCAGTTTTCCTCTAGAGCCATTCTAAAAATTTTTTTTGAAAAAGATTTTTTTTTACCTTTTTTTGACAGGTTTGTAAATAACATCTAGATTTTCCAGAATGTAGATATTCTAAGATGTATTTTTTTTTACTCTATTTTAGAAGTCTTTCAATAGAAGAAATATGAAAATTCTCCATTGGAATATGCCAGTGATGTCATAGAAAGAGTTGATTCTTTGATGGAATTTACTTCTTTTTACATGCCTTCAAATTTTGTGCTACAGTTGTTCAATTACTGACTTGATGGTGAGTTAAATTTTTCATGTTATTAAATTCATTGAAATGAGCAACTTTATTTCATACAAAAAATTAATCATGATTAAAGCATAAATATTTTGATATAACTGACGTTTCATTTTTAAAAGTGTTTGAAACCAATTGATTTTCCTTTTTCATTAAATCTCGCAAAATTTTTAAGGTAGCCCTCAAGGAGACAAGCCTCTAAGACCCTCGAATCTCTAGCTATGCCTTGACTTCCTAATATATATATATATATATATATATATATATATATATATATACACATATATAAAACTCAGACATGTGCAATAGTTTATAAGACACAATCCTGTCGTACGAAGTCATTTTTTTGGGGAAAAAATAATTTTTGTATATTACACAATAAATTTATTTGAAATTATTTTCTCTTTTGGAGTGTCTTTTCCAAGGAAGGAATGACTGTAGTCATAGATAGAATACAAATCATTATTGCTTGAACAAGTAAACGTAGCACTATTTGACTCCAAATGACTTCTCTCTTATTTGTAATTCAAGCACATTCAACAAGTTTATTGGGACATTTTTTTATTTCGGAAAAAAAAAACTGCATCTCATTGGCTAGTTACACAGGTCTGATTAGTCACTCAAAAGAAACTGTTGCATGACCAACAGCATGTCGTGTTTGGGGTGATCAATTGAAAACTTGGAAAAAAAAGGGATGATCAGTAGATGAAGTTACTTTGCTTGTCTTTTGCTGGATTACTAAAAAGTCTCAATGTTTTAAATACTAGGAACCAATTTGATTGCACTAATAACCTATTTTGGAGAAAATTCCCCAAAAATATGCAAAAAAAACCCAAAAACGTTTTGTTTAGATATAGTAAGTAGTAATTGCTTAAATTTTGGTTTGGCCTGTATACATGATACATATATAGCCAGCGGGACTAACTTGAAAACTGAAGAAACCTATTTTGATAGTTTTGGTTGATGGTTTCTGACGTAGTTCACACATATTTGAAAATATCTTTATACATATATATATATATATATATATATATATATATATATATATACACACACACACACTCACACTCTGATGAGCCAAAATATCATGACCAGCAAAATCTGGCTAGATTGACAGCTAATGTCTCATAACAAACTGTGCGTGTCAGGGTCAGAGGTATATAAAAAGGTAAGCTGGCCTCAAGTACTGAATACTGAAGTTATGGGCATGTAGAGAGATCAAATGTTTTGGCCAGAAGCATTTCTGAAATGGCACTGCTTGCAGGTGCTCACATTTAGTCCTCGCATTTACCTATTGACAGTGGTCCAAAGAGGGAAAAATCACCTACCTTGGACAAAGCATTGGGCATCCAGGACTAAACGAAGAAGTGAATAGAAGCTTTCCCACCAAATGTAAGCTAACAAGAGTGCTATTGTAGGACAAAATGCAGATAGCTTTGATTAAGATAGAAGATGAATGCATAACATGGTATATCAATCTTTCCCTCACTTCTTTGGTAATGATGCCCAACAGAAGGCTAAAAAAGTTACTTATTCATTGATCACTCCTTTTCCAATTGATCACCCCCAACAAGGCAAGCTGTCAAAAGACATTGGTCAGGTTTCTATTGAATAACTGACCAGACCTGTCTGGATTAGAATTTGGTTGGCATCAGGGAAAAAGAATATTATTTTTGTTCTTGGTAAGTTTAATGCAACAACAAGTCTTCAATAGTTCTTTTGTTACCACAAATGTATATGAAGAAAAACAATGGCTCTTCAACAAACCTAGGAATCGTGACAGGTAAGTTCTTAACCAATTTTGGAATTCTTCACAATGTGATACGGATTATTCTAAGAATCAATTTCAGTAAGAATGAAATTCACATTATCTCAAACAGAGAAATAAAATAAAAACTTTAAATTCAACAATGCATTTACCATCCTCACGTCCATATCTGTGATTTCAAATTACAAAGGGCTTGTATACAAAATAGTAGTAGCATTACTAGTAGTGGTAGTAGTTGGAGGAGGAAAGAGAATGTGAGAAGGAATAGGAAAAGGAGTATGTTTCATTGAAAATCTTGGCAATTGAAAAAATGTTTAAATCAAAAGGAAAAGTACAATTTTTATCAATAATTTCTTCAGGAGTCTTAGTGTGAGTAGTTATTTTTTTACTTTGATAAGTCGGTTTTAAAAATAATATTTTAGCTATGAAGTTAGCCGGATATTGAAAAGTTTAGCCATTTTTAAGACAGTTTCAGCTATTAATAACAAATGATACTTGGCAATACAGTGATAAAACAAATGCTTGATATGTCATCTATTGATCAGAATAGATGTTCTTTTAATGACATCACACATTCTCTTGTTCTTTTGTGTTGTTTACCTTAATGTAACTGATTGACTGAAAAGCATCTTACACATATGGAAAAAAACAACAAAAAAATAACACAAACATCCAAAGTGAAAAAAGAATCAGAGTAAATAACTTTTATAATCATTTTTTGTAACCCTCATTCCATCTTATCTATTTACAATTTTCACCATTAAAAGTAAAAAGCTTTTCTTTTTTGGCCCAAATGGATAAGTCATGTAAACATCAACTTAATTTTGAAATCTTCAAAAGGTGGAATAATTAAATCACTGTTGGCACCAGGCCAGGTCAAGGAAGGGCATTACCCATGCTCCCAGCAGCCTTACCTGAGCCTTCCCCAGCCTCACAAAAAATCCTTTCATGGCAAAACACCTAAACAGGAGAATTTCGTGGTGTAGTTTGTGTTACTCTAACTGGTCATAGACGTCACTATCTTTCATGCCCCATTGCTTTTATCTATTGTTACTTCTGAGAAGAGACTTTCAATTTGTAACTTCTGAGAACAGACTTTCATTTTGTAACTTTTGAGAAGAGACTGAATCATTTAATCTCAGTGAAGTGTACAAGACATATAACACAGGCATGTACTCAACTAACTGTGATTCTGACAACATTTATCTACAGTAATTTTTGAAATTAACAGACTAATCTCCCACCCTGATAGGAAGCTAATAATCTTAGAAGTAATGTGGAAATTGTCTTAATCCCATGACATATAGGAGCAGCTTTCAACATAATCAACATAGATTTCCTCAGTTTTCAAGTGATGATCGCTGACTATACATGTATGTGTCATGTTTGCTGAAAACACCAATGGACCTGGATGGCACTCCTTATTGGGTGTAGATGCAGAAGATCACGTGGAGAGATTACAGGACAGCATAATATAATGCGGGAAAAAACAGGAGTTTGAGATATCATAGAATTCTCCTGAAAACTCCAATAGAAATAGTCTGGTCATGTTGCAAGAATGTCAGCCAACAGTTGGACATCATGACTCACAACATGGGTTCCCAGAGGTCACATGCAAAACTGTGGCTGGCAGAATAGAAGATGAAGAGACAAACTAGAGTTTAGGAAGTATTGTCTCTGCAACACCCATGGTCAAAAGATCTGGCAAATCTTGGGGAAGGTCTATGTCCAACAATTGGTGCTAAAAAGCTGATGACAATGATGTCCAGAATAAAATGCTTTTTTTGTTTAAAAATTTCCTCCCAAAATGAGTTTTTGTTAGTTCAATTTACAATGTAAGTTTATGCTAAATCCGTCCCTTAATTTGAGTCTGGCAGCATTTATGCTTGTTTTTTTCTCTTTCAAATTCAGACTGTTCAGTGATTCAATAAAAGGCGAGAGTAGTAACTTATTCATTGGTCACCCTTTTTTCCAGATTTTTGCAATTGATCACCCTTCTTCAGCATTCTACAAAAAAAAAGAAAAGAAAATTTTCATGGAGGTTTCTATCAAGTGACTAACTAGATCATTCAAATGTATAGCTAAATTGTGGATGTAGTATGGAGCACTAATCGAAATTCCAATTTTTATGAATAGCTGTGTTAATTTGGTGTTTCTTCATAGTTTCAGTTTAGTTTGTTAATCTCAAAATTCTCAAAAGAAGGAGGAATCAAACTGAGATCACTCTAGGATGGCAAGTTTTTGAGCAAGCTCAAACTTCAAGGAGAGAAAAATCCTATTCCTCCTAAAAAGAAAGGTGTACAATTAATGCCTCCACACAATGGTCACTCATAGAGTTAAGATGTGGAAGCTAACCAAAAGAGCCTAAAGATGTACAGAAGAGAATCATGCTCACCATCACATGGAGGGATCACAAGACAGTCCAGTACATTAAAGAAAAAAAACAGTTGTCAGAAATTTCATAGAATCTTTTCATCATCAACAGCAGTCTTTTAGCATCTATCATTGGACAAAGACCTTTCCCAAGATTTGCCTGACCTCTTTATCATGAGTTCTGCAGGGCCAATAGTTTCTGAACTTGTCTATTTTACCTGTGTCTGGATTGGGGGGATCGATTCATGCCTTCATTCTAGGCTTTACTATGAAGTGAACATAATCATTAAAAGAAAACAAACCAAAAACAAATAACAAGCAAAAGCCATGTTGCAAGAATGTAGGACATCACAACTCACGGCATGAATCCCCAGAGATCATATGTGAAATAGTGGCGGGCAAAAAATATGATGGCGTGCGGACTAGAAAATTTCAGAAAGCACAGGCTTTGCAATGTAAATGATAGTGAGGTCTGATGAATCTTGGGGAAGGTCTATGTCCAACTATGATTTGACAGAATAACATCTATGTTTTGTCTGTAACTGATCCAAGTTCCACTGTCCACAAATTCAAAGTAAAGATCATTTCATAAGGAAAAAAAAAATCACAGATATATTTTAATTTTCCAGTTAACTAGTTCAGGCTGGATTGAGATGAGGTTTAGGAGCCCCCCCCCCCACTGCTGGTTGGGCAAATCAATTAAAAAACCAACTTTTTCTAAAATATCTAGGTAAAAATTCTATGCATAAAAAAAAGAAAAAGCTGGTTTGGTTGGTCACTCATTAGAAACTGTCATGTAATCAATGTCTTTTGGCAAACTGCCTTGTTGGGGGTGATCAGGCAAGTTATCACTGAAAAGTTAGAATTTAAAAAAGAAAGAAAGTGAGCGCAAAGTAACGGATCAATTTAGCAAAAACTTTCATTGTATATTGAACCCCCCACTAAAATTCATTCTGGGGTCATTGATGCTATCACTCTACAAGGTGTAGACACTGTATATGGCACAGTATTGTAATATAAATACTGTCAAAGCAGCTTCTCTATCAGGCTACATAAAGACCCAGGGCCCTTTCAGTTTCAAAAAAAAGGTAAAACAAGGTGATACTAGCTCACCCAAACTCTTTACAGTGTAAGATGATCATCAGAAACCTAGACTGAGAAAATAAAGGAATCAGAATAGACGGCGAATTATGCAGACAACATCGTCCATTTTGTGAAGAACCTTCAGCAACTCCAACAAAGGCTAGACGGACTGAACAAAGAAAGCAAGAAAGTCGGCCTTTGCATAAACTTGAGCAAAACAAAGGTCATGCACTGCAAACATATATTATACATACATATATATATGTATATATATATATGTATATATATATATATATATATTAAATGTATCAAGATAATCAAAATATAATCCCTTTAAAATCTATTACTTTATTTCAGGTACTAATCATAAATGCATCAATTTCGACTGACTTTGTTGATACGGCTGTTAGGGAAGTCAAAATTAATTCACTACAAAGAAAAGGAAAGATAAGAATTGATGAAATAAACATATACTGATCAAAATCAATGAAAAACAAGTAGATCGCTTCATTGAATCTCCATGAAATCCTCAAAAGAAGAAGAAGAAATCAAGCAAAGAATCACTCTAGGATGGCAAGCCTTCAAAAGAGCAAGGTCATCTAAGTTTCATACATACATACATAGCTAGCCAGCAAACCAGCTGGACCAACTGGAAAAAAAAAGGCAAAAATGACAGATTTGATGACAGTTTTGGTTGACGGTTTATAATAAACAATCCCTTATAATCGTAAATCCAAAGTTTAATCAGATAGATGGAGTAAACCTCTCACCCCCTAAAAAATATTGGTCCTACCGCCAAGAAAAACAATATTGGTCAAAACCTGTGCCTGTGTCATAATCATCATCAGTTTTTTATCGTCCATCATTGGACAAATACCTTCCCCAGGATTTGCCACATTTCTCTATCGTGGGCTTTGCTGCGCCGATATTTTTTGAACCTGTCCAGTTCACCTCACCATCTTATATTCTGCCAGCCATATCTCTTCATTTAGTCTCTGAGATCCTTGTTGTGTGATATAATGTCCAATGGTTGTCTGCCATTCTTGCAACATGGCCAGCCCATTGCTATTTGAGTTTCCCAATGGATTCTATGATGTCTTAGACTCCTGTTATTTCCCTAATATACTGTGCTGTCCTATGATCTTTCCATGTAATGTTGAGTATTTCATGTGTACATTGCTTGCTTCTCAGTTTGCGGGCCAGTCTTTTGGTTAGGTTTCATGTTTCAGCTCCATAAGTGACTATCAGAAGGATGCATTGGTTGCATATCTTATTTATAAGACTAATTGAATTTTCTTCTTCTTGAAGGTTGAGCTCGCTCAGCCAAAGGCTTGCCATCCCGGAGTGATTTTTTGCTTGATTTCTTATTCTTTTGAGAATTTTATGGAGACTCGCATAGTTACTACAATCATACAAAGATTAAAAGTTGCTATAATCTGTTTTGAATCTATGCAAAACCCTGTGATGAGAATTTACGACCCATCTGGTTATAGTGAGCGATTACATTACAAGAAGAGGTCAACGAGAGAGATCATCTGAATCTCTATTGACTTGAGAATCTCTTTGGACGCATACTAAAGGAATACAATGCAAAGAAATTACAGGTCTGGTTAGTCATTAGATAGAAAACCATGATGACAGCCTGCCACATTGGGGATGATCAATTAAAACATTGGAAGAAGGGTGTGATCAATGAATAGATTACTTCTTTCATCTTTTGTTAGCCTGTGAACACTAAAAAAAATTGAATTTTCAAAAAAACAATTTTGAAAGCAGCCGGACACAAACTAAAAAAAGTACATGGTAAATTGAACACCTACTTGATATCTAGTTTTGAGTTGATTTTGAAAGAAAAAAGAGTTTTTTTAGACGCAATAAAGAGTAAATATTTCAATTTTTGGCCCTTGTACTCCAATGGTGTGGCCTGTATATGCAATGCATTCGTAGCCAGACTCACTTGAAACATGAAGAAACCTATGGTTAGTATCAAGAGTTTGGATTGCAGTTGCTGGGTTAGGGAAGAGGTTATTGTTTTACAGAACAAATGGAACTCCCCTCCCCAAAACGGATGAGTGTTGTAACCTCATCATAAATCCTGAAAAAAAATGAATGTCTCGCAGTAAATAGAAAAAGATGGGATACAGTGTAGAGGGGTCAGAACAAGTGGCATAGCCATATGGCCTCGTGTGGATGACGCTACATAAATTCCACCCCCCCTGCTCTGTCTCCTCGTAAATTATTTCCCTCCTTTTTTTGGCTTCCTTTTTTTTCATTTCACTTTGGGACCTTTTTGTTGCCAATTTGACAGAGATGGGCACGCAGTAGAGCATTCATTTAAATAGTGGAGTGCAGTGAGAAGTAGGGAAGAATGTCATATATTTAGAGATGAGTTTTTTAGGGAAATGATATTCTCAGGGGATTCACTTTGAGAAAAAAAAATGAGCCATTGATGTGGAAATGTTACTTGTCAAAATTCTGAGATATATCGAATCGCTATGGTCCCCACAAATGGCCTATACAACCAACCAGCCAAGTGGGCTACAGATTTTTTCGGGGTCATTCTCATCTGTGTGTCTGAGTAGGTGGAGACACACAGACGAAGGGTTCAAAGATTCAACAAATTTTAATTCTCTAAAGTATGTTGCAAGCTTGTCACAATCGGAAATGCAGAGTTGGAGAGAGTAGACCACCACATGTACCTGGGATATCTCCATGAATTCCTCAGAAGAGGAAGAAATCAATTGAAAAATCACTTCAGGTTGGCTAGTATACAGTCGAGCGAGTACAACCTTCAAGAACAAGAAAATCCCATTAGTTCTAAAGAGAAGTATACACAATCAATGCATCCTTTGGATAGTCACCTATGGAGCTGAAACATGAAACCAAATGGGATTGATCAAAGTAGAAACCATGCAATGCACATCAGAGAGAATCAGGTTTAATAACCCATGGAGAGATCATGAGACAGGAAAAAAACAGAGATCAAAGATATCATTGAATTCATTAAAAAACTCAAATGGCAATGGGCCAGTCATTTTGCCAGAATGACAAACAACTGTTGGACATAGTGGCTTATGTGGGTCCCCAGAAATCACATATAACTGTAGCTGGTGAGAAATAAGATGATCTACAATAATTCAAAGAGTACTTGTTCTGCAATGACCATGATAGAGGTGTCTGGTTAATCTTGGAGGAAGGTATATGTCCAATGACGGTTGTTAGAAATCTGATGATGATAAAAAAAAATTCCTGAATAATTATTTGGTTGACCGTTCATTGAAAAAGATTCATATTAATTATATTAAATGAAATAAAAAGTAACATTTTTTTGTTTTGGAGGGTAATTTATGATTCATCATCAGTCTTTTAATGTCCATTGTTGGACGTAGACCTTCCGAAGGATTCGCCACAATTCTCTATCATCGGCATTGCGGAGCCATTTTTTCCTGAATTTGTCAAGTTCATCTCTCCATTTTACGTTCTGTCGGCCTCAGTTTCTCATGTGATCTCTGGGGATTCATGTTGTGAGTTGTGATGTCCATCGGTTGTCTTTCATTCTTGCAGCATGGCCTACCCATTGCCATTTGAGTTTTTTAATAGTTTCTAAGACGTCATCAACACCTGTTTTCTTCCTTATATACTATGCTGTCTTGTGATCTCTCCATGCAAGGTTGAGCATGATATTCTCATGCGCAAATTGCATACTTCTCAGTTTGTAGGTCTGTCTATTGGTTAGGTTCCATGTTTCAGCTCCATAAGTGATTATCGGGAGAATGCATTGGTTGTATACTCTTCTTTTTAGGATAATTGGGATTGTCTGATTTTTGAAAGTTGAGCTTGCTCTGCCAAAGGCTTGTCATCCTAGAGTGATTCTTTGCTTGATTTCTTCCTCTTTTGAAGATCTCATGGAGACTCGTTGTCCTAGGTAGATGTAGTGGTCTACCTTGCTGAGTTTTGCATCTTCTATCTTGACAGTTTTGTTCTTATTCTCAACATGATTGTTGCACATGATTTTCGTTTTATTGAAGTTACTTGGGATTATTTCATTGTTTATATTTTCATCCTGATGTTTTCACCGGGACCATCCCCATGTGGGTTATCACTATCGACGAAGTCGAAAGAGAGATATATCTTTGGTTTTATTTCTTTATTATTTTGGTTCATTTATTCATCTTCTGTTTTGTTTCTCCATACAATATTTCTGAAAGTACGGAATCAATTCCAATGACGGGTCAGCGGTGGGATAAGAAAATTGAGGTAAAATTTAGGGGCATATCAAGGAAATTTTTTTTCAATTGAGAGATATTTTTCATCTTTTTTTTCTCTTCAATCATATCTATGTATACACTCATTATTGTTTGTAAAATATCTTTTAAAGTTCACAATGAATTTTAATGAAAGGATGTACAGTTGGCTATGAGAGAACTGATTAAATTCTAGACCGAATCTATGCACAAATCCCCCCCCCACGTCATAGTTATAAGTCCAAAGCACATAATTTTGACATAGTTTTATGTCTGTCTACACAGTATCTCATAAGATCCTCAATGAATTTCTAAAGCATTTTGAAGAAAATAGGCTAGAACTGATTCAATCTAGGAGCTGAATCATGCACATTAATTCACCCTGACAATGGTGTTGGCAGAGATGTGCACTCTCTGAGTGCTTCCCAGTCATATATGAAATCTTTTGTCATTAACTTGTCGAGTGATGGACCAACTTCAGTAGCAAAGTTGCAAAGTTCTTATATCGGATGCTTTGCCTACTGGAGTTCAAAGTGACTAATAATAGAAAATGTTCTGGTGATTTGATTCCTTCACATCTGTGATGCGTTACTGATTCTTGAATCTCAGAAGTCATGAGAAGAGTTTATTCCCTTGAACTCAGTAATACTTACTTATCTATACTTAAAGATCAAAATATTTTAGTTTATTCCCCCAGCAACCAAGCGTCAGTAACAGGAAAAGGATTTCCTATAAAATCTAAATGTTTTATTGCATTAATTCATTGTTTGAAGATGAAAACATGTCTTATTTGATCATTCTATGATCATATATTCAATAAAATGGAATAGAATCTCTTGTGTGGAGCTCATGATATAAGTTTTGAGTTTGTTATTATATATATATTATTATTGTGTCATCCACAGACAGCTGTTTCGTTGAATTACAACTCTTCAATGTGGCTATAGACTATCCAATATCCCATCCAGTAAATAGGATTGAAACCTTTGCTTAAGACCCAGAGGCTGACATCTTTCTTTACCCCACACAGAACTGGATGGTCAATAAGGTTGAATTTGTATGATGTATTTACTCACACATATATTCCTCATCCACCAATGCTCTATTTCTAAACTGGAAGAGCATTGCATATGTTTATAATGAACGAGTTACCTCACTTAAAGAGTGCTCAATCCTGAATAAGGGAGTGTTAAGTATATATATATATATATATATATATATAATAGGAAGTGGATTTGCTATACAAACAAGTTTATGCTTCTGCCCTCTTCAGGCCTCTTCAAGTTGAAGTTGAATGTATCGAGCACTCTATGAAATAAATCCATCACATATCAGACATTGCTTTATAATATGCTATATTGCAAACCTGATTTGTACTATGTGTATATATATATATAAATATCAATTAGATACATAAATTTTGTCTATGACAATGGAATACTCAGGTTTCACTTCATTCAGCTTATCAGGTAGATAATGTAACTGGGTCTTACAGTTGTTTATAGACTCTGAAGATAACAAGCATTATATGATATTGTTATATCAAGTTTTGTTAACTCAGGTTACATTACAATTAGTTGCTTTTGCAAGGTAAATAATTACAACTCACTCCAAGTGGCACATCTCAAATCATAGTGGAAGTTACCTTCTGGGTATATATCCGACTGTATGGCCCAGTTACATTGCTTCTCTGAGGAGCTGAATAAAGGTATACCATTGTTTTAGACAAAATTTATGCTTTTAATCGATGCATTGTTTCTTCTTTAAGTATAGAGCTCTGTTGGAATAAAGATTTTTTTGAACAATATATACTTGTGGTATACATTCCACCTATATATAATTTTGAAGTATAAAAAGCTTTTCAAAGAGTTTTTTTGACAATTGAACTCCTTGTATGTATTATCAACACAATGTTCCTGCAGATCTTATGGCTGTCCTTAGGTGTATTATTCCAATCTGATGATAGCAAAACAAATTTTTCCAATGGTAGCAAGCAATAGCATTGGATTTGGGTGATATCTTTTCCTTTCCTAGTTCCACCTGGTTTTCTGCACCTTGTTCCTGATGAGTACTCATAAGCAAATTTGGTTGAAATCTGCAATTGTCTGACTTATACACTCAGTTGACACATTGAAGTGTGCTGCTTCACTAATTTTTCTTGGTTTCCTGCTGTGATCTCTGTCTACAAGCGGGACTTCTTGCCTGAGAGGATCGTGTTCACCTTTCTCTCTCCGGATATATCAAACTTTAGCGTCCTGCATTCTTTTTCAAGGATGCTAAGATTTTGTTCACATCGTGATTTTGAAAGCATGTAACTTGTATGTCTGTTTATGTATGACTGAAATTGACATAACAACACAACCATGGGTGTGGCTGAGAGAGGGGAAGTTAGGAATGCAATTTAAATTAGCCCCCCTGGATTCCAATGAAGGGGGCCCCCAAAAGCTTCTTGAATAGTAGTTCACCTACTAACTTTCTACAATAACAAATCACACTGAATGTTGAACCCCCCCTCCCCACCCAAGAAGCCAAGCCTCCCCGGCCCCCAAATCTCCTGAACATAACCTTGAAATTCGAACACATTATCATTCAGCAGTGGGGCCCGCTTACTGTGTTCAAAAGGTTAAGACATTTATCAAAATTTCCTGTTGGCTTTCAGTTATAAAATTAATAAGATTCATAAAACAAAGTATTTCTTGGCACAAAAGATGTTGTGGCTTCTAAGACGCACTCCGATTTTTAGTTGAAAAAAAAAATAGAAGAAAAAACATAATATAAGGGAGGTCTTGTTAGTCACTCAATAGAAACCATCCGATAGCAAACATCTTTTAGCAGCAGGCTGTCTTCTAAAACATTGGAAAAAGGAGTGATCAATGGATGTGTTACTTTCCAAGCATTTTGTTGGGCAGTGATCACTAAAAAAAAGTCTGAATTTTCAAAATCAAATGGACACAGGCTAAATTTACAAACTCACATGGCAAACTCACAAGCTATTTAGCCAATAAATTTCCCCCAAAAACAAACTGTCTAGTCATAAATAAAAGTAAATGCTTAAATTTTCAGCCTTTTGGTTTTCTTAGTGTGGCTTGTATATGTGATACATACATAGTCAGCCAAACCAACTTAAAAACTGGTTTAGTGATAGTTTTGGTCGAGGGTTTTTAATCAAGACCTCAGCTCTCCATTGACCTTACCAAGATGTTTCGTCTGTAGCTTAGCAACATTTAGATCCGACTGACCACTCATCATCATCATCATCAGTCTTTTAGCATCCGTCGTTGGACATAGACCTTCCCAAGGATTTGCCACACTTCCCTATCATGGGCGTCACGGAACCAGTACTTCCTGAACCTGTACAGCTCGACTCTCCATCAAACACTTTGCCGGCCTCGGTTGCGCATGTGGTCTCAGGGGATCCATGTCGTGAGTCACGATGTCCATTGATTGTCTGCCATTCTTGCAACATGGCTAGCCCACTGCCATTTGAGATTTTTGATGGATTCTATGATGTCCCTAACTCTTGTCTTTTCTCGGATGTACTGTGCTGTCTTGTAGTCTCTCCATGTGAGGCCCAGTATTATTCTCTCATGTGCACGTTGCATGGTTCTCAATTTGCGGGTCTGTCTCTTGGTTAGGTTCCATGTTTCAGGTAGGTTTTTATTCTTTTTTTTTTTTTTCTTCTTGCATTATGGAGATGTGGTAACTTCACTCCCAGAGTTTCCTTCTAACCGACTGGTTAGTACCCGCGGTAGAACTGCACCAACATTATAATACTCCAGATCCACAATTCAGTCTTTGGTAAACCCTTTTAATATATAGCAGTTTTGCTTATTTCGTCACTTTATAAATTGTAAGCAGACCATTCATAATCCATGATCTGTGGACTTGTTGAGTAGGTAGACCTTTCAAAAGCCTGGGGTCTGTACTGAAATTCATTCAAATAAATGGGTTCCTTTGTGACGAAAAGGTTGGGAACCATTGATTTAGTGAGATCTGTGTTAGCATTTCAAATTTCTTTTTATCTTCTTCTGGTATCTGTCTCTGTGTTGATCTACCTTATCGAGCTCTCTCTCATATTTACACCTTGAGATTTACTTCATGCACCAAATTTTCTGAGTATAGTTCCAGACATGAATTCTTTTAGTACCAAGTGACAGCAATACCCGGAAATTAACTGGAATTTAATAGAATTCCAAAAACCTGTTGAGTAATTTTGTTTATACGGTTATTCTATGCCTGCCTTGCTTCAGCTTTCTTGATTAGTAATCCTCTGATAATGTTTGCTCAAAATAATTGAATTCTACTTTTTCATCCTATCATAGGAGGTCATCAAGTAACACGTATGGATTTTTTTTTCCTTTTGCTTGTAGAAAAACCAGACTAGAACTAATCATCATCTTTAAGTTCCAATTTCTTCTTCTGTTCAGATGAATGATGTACGAGACGTAAACTCTGTATCCTCCACATTCGCAATAGAAAGGATCTGCTGGTTTGTGTCATGCCTGCATATGAATTCCAAAGATTTTTTTTTTTTTTCACTTCTGACAATGAATTTGGAAGTGAACCAAACCAAAAGATTGACTCTCAAACTGAGAACTATACAATGTGTACCTGAGAAAAATCATGCTCAGCCTCACATGGAGAAATCACTGGACAGTGCAATATATCAAAAAGAAAACAGGAGTCCGAGACATCACAGAAACTGTAAGAAAATTCAAATGGCAATGGGCTGGACATGTTGCTTGAATGTCAGACAACTGCTGGCAATCACATCTTACAACGTGGATCTCCACAGATCAGGTGCAAGACCCATGATAGAGAGGTTTGGCAAATCTTGGAGAAGGACTATTTCCATGACAGATACTAACAGACTGATATTGAAGATATGTGTTTATGCATAAAGTGTCATCATTGATATATATATATATATATATATATATATATATATATATGTATAACAAAAACAATTTTTGGTGGAATAACAGGAAATTATTGAAACTTCATCCAGTGCAAAATGGAATTTTTTCGTGGGGGCTATTCTAAAAAAAATTCCTTGGGTTTTAAATTTCCATTTTAATTGATGTTTAAAGTGTCATTGTTAGTGTATAAATCATATGCAGATGTATCTATGAGTGTGTGTGTGTGTGTGTGTGTGTGTGTGTGTGTGTGTGTGTGCATTTTGAATAATTATATGCATACATGGTTTCATTTGATGTTGGGTTCAGAAGTTTTTCATTTACCTCTCATGCATCATTGCTATAAGTTCACACGATGTCTTCATGAGTTCTCTATGAATTTAAATCAATTTTTTTTTTCTCACCAAAAACTTAGGCCATGGATTAGGAAAGAATTGATTAAGATTTGGGATGGATCCAGAAGTTTTTCATTTACCTCCCATGCAATCAGGTATTTGAATACAGGTATCACACGCTTTTCAAAAGTGCTTGCATCTATAGCAGTCATTGCTGTCACTGACTGGTTTGTTAACTTTTACAGAAAAAGGTGCAAAATGAAAATAGTATTCAGCATTTTTTTCGCAGTGGGCCATTGTAGAGGCAGCGAGTACCCACATCCTCCCTCTCACACCCTAGTTTCCTGAACTTATCATCTCAACATCCAATGACTCAGCCTAATATACCATCATCACCATTTTATAGGTTAAGAAATGCTAAAAAATTTCATCCAAAAAACTTAATAGTAATTGTTTCCTTGCTTTACGCCATTTTGGCTTGCAAAATGTTTTTATTGGACAGTTCTACTCTCGGATTGTGTGGGAAAATCCATATTTTCATCCTAGTCTGAAAAGGAAGCATCAAGAGCAATATTTCTATGTTTGCCATCAACTAAATCTATTCTGATGACTGCCAAAAATTGACTTGCCTAGTATAACCTTAATCTGTGCTTCTGAATATTTCTAAGTAGAATTTCTGTAATGCTATGTATTTCTGGCTCTTGTAGTGCTAGAATGGTACCTTCAGAGAGAATTATTCTGGAAAAATTCAGATTTTACTGAATCTGAACTCTTCTGAAACACAAAATCACAAAAAGCATTACAAGATTGATATAAATATACATTTATTTGTTAGAATTTGAGAAGTGCATTCTTTCATTTGTAGGACAAGGTCACTGAATTTGTTGTCAAGGCCACTAGGGGATGGTACAACTAGTGCATGGCACCTGGATATGGAGGGATAAAGAGGACCTGGATGGTTGGGGGTTGGGGATCCTGAGAGTTTTTCGAGTAGAGCTGTGTATCAAAAGGCAATGAGGCATGTTTATTTATGAAATAGGCTGATTGTCTTTGACCAGTGAGTGAACATAGAATGGTGTGCTAAGAGGGTGATAGCGGATCAAAACAGGATGGCTATAGAACAAGGGTGTTTATGCAGTGTATATGGTGGGATGGCACAAGAGCTTTGTACTGTTAACCGATGAACAGATTGATCGGTTCAAATCCCTCAAACTTTTGAGTAGCTCCTTGTTTGTATATACAATTTAGCCATTTTAGTACTTTCTGTGCTAAAATCAACACTTTAGTAATGCAAAAAGTATTAATTGAGCTCAAGTATGTTTGAAATTTTAGCCATTTTCAGCATCTTTTCGATCATTTTTAGCATATTTTGATGTTTTCTGGTCATTTTTGGTATTTCCTTGCTATCTATAGGAACAAATTAACGCATTTTGGCGGTTAAACGAGTGCAAAAATATTTTTTGAGATTGCAACACAGAGATGTAGGTGAGCGAGTCTGGTCAATGCATCTTATCTTTAACTCTTAAATTTATACACCCAAAAAAATCCAAAAGGAATAACTTCTGATTAGAATTGTATCCCTTTGATCATTTGCTGAATCGAAAAAAGAAAAAATTAATTCATCGATGAGCTCCATGATTCATAATGCTATTCATTGAAGAGTTCCCCAGTCAGTTCCAAACGGTTTACGAATTCAAGAGTTAACCTGATTTTAGAAGCAAACTATCCTGGACTTGGATATTTTTGATCAATTAAGAGAGGTCAAAGATACCACAAAAAAAATATCCACTAACTGTAGATGTGGGGTAGTCATTCATGAAAGGTAAATAAACATGGCAAGTCATTTAGCCAAGCAAAAGCAGTTATACTAATAGGTGACCATGTATAACTGGAGCCATTTTAGAGTGGGACTACTGTACAGAGCAGTTACTCCATTGATAGAAGTTAACTAAATTTCCAATAATTGATCTTTAATGTGAAACATCTATTTTGTATTTTTATCATCAAGACAATTTGGGGAGAAATATAACTTGGGTTTTGTATATCTTCTAGCCCTCAAGAAGGAGTCAAGGGTTTTGAATACAAAAAAAAGTATCTATATATTCAAGGGAAATGAAACAACATGCTTTTGTCATTACACAGCACTGTAAACAAGAATATATCATATCCATGGAATCATTAGATTCCAGTAAAAGATTTTGCTCGCAGGTAGAAACAGTTGCTCAGGTGATTTGAATAAAATTTGGAAATATCCACCCACTAAAATGAAGAAAAAAGTATTAAAAAAAAGCAATTTTTGGTGCAATTACATGCAATTATTGAAATTCTTTCAAATGCTAAAATGGAATTTTTTTCATGGAGGCTATTCTGAAAAAAATTGCTCTGGGTATTAAACTACCATTTTAATTGATGTTTAAAGTGTCATTGTTGGTATATGAATCATAAGATATATCTAGATGCTTATATGTGTGTGAGTATTTTGGAAAATTACATGCATACATGGTTTTATTTGTTGTTGGATTCAGAAGTTTTTCAGTTACCTCCCATGCATCATTGCCATAAGTTCACATAATATCTCCATAAGTTCTCGATAAATTTCAATCAAATTTTTTTCACAAGTATCGACGATTGGCTAAGAAAGAATTTATTAAGATTAGGGATGGATCCAGAAGTTTTTCAGTTACCTCCCACACAATCAGGTATTTGAATACAGGTATCACATGCTTTTCAAAAGTGCTAGTATCTATAGCGGCCATTGCTATCACTGACTGACAAATCGATGAAGCAAACGCCTCACTCAATCTTCATGAAGCATTCCCTCGAATGAATCTGATGTCACTTAAGAGATATTTCTATTTTACAAGTCAAAATGCAAAAATGCATCAATTGTATGAATAAAATTTTATTTTGCAATGATATTAGCTTTAAATGAAGGTTCTCTTAGAGGGAAAGGATTTCTATAGGTTCACAATGAATTTCAATCATTTTTCTTTTTTTTTACGTGCACGGGCCTTGGACTAAGAAAGAATTAATTAAGATTCGGGATGGATCCAGGAGTTTTTTTGTTATCTCTGACAATGAATTTGGAAGAGGTATATGTATTCACTCATGTCTATCTGTCTGTTCGTACTATATCTCCAAAAGTTCACGATTGAATCTTTTTGAAGGGTAGGCTATAGGCTACAAAAGAATCGATTAGATTTTAGGGCCAATACAGGAATTTTTCCTATTGAAAAATAATTTTTTATACATAGATATATGGCCTCATGTTGGTCCAACCAATATCTCCTCAAAATTCTCAATGAATTTCCATTGCATTCTGTGGAAGGGTGGGCCATGGTCTGAGGAAGAACTGATTGAATTTTAGGGAATTATTTTACTGTTACCTCCCTTGCATCATATCTATATAAGAACATGTTTTTAATTCAGTTTTTAGTGGTTATGACATTGGCAGAGGTATGTGTTCTCTGAGGGTTCTGTATTTTTTATTATCATTCATAAATCTTTATGAATCGTCATTTGTCACTACTGAAATCTTTCTTCCATTACACTGAAACTCTTGGGGGCCTGTGGTAGCTAGAGGGCCGTAAGTAAAATTTGATTTGGGGGAACCAACCACTTTTTCTCCTCTCTTCCCCCCATAGCTCTTGAGGGTCCTCTGGTGGCCATAGAGCCCTAAGCAGAATTCAATTTGGTGCACCCACTACCTTTTATTTCCTCCCCATTACTCTTGGGATGTCTCTGGTCACCATAGGGCCCTAAACAGCCACTTACTTTGGTTACGCCTCAGGCTGGCTCTGCTCATATGACAAAATTTTAAAATTTTGATAAACCCATGTTTGAGTAATCTTTGTATTGTTAAAGATGACATGAATTAAGGGGAACGACCATTCTGGATTGAAATAAAAAAAATGGCTGGATTTAAGGAGAATGGCCATTTTTAATCATTAAAAGTGGCTACATTCAAGGAAAATGGCCATTTTGAATAGTTAGGAGTGGCTAGATAAATGGTCATCTTGAATTGCTAAAAGTTGCTAGATTTGGGGAGAAAAACCTTTTAATAGCTAGAGTGGTTACATCTAGAGAGAATTACCGTTTTTATGGCTGACAGTGGCTAGGTGAAGGAGATCGCCCATTTTGAATGAGAAAAGTAACTACATTTTTAGAGAATGGTTATTTAAAATAATAAAAGTATCTAGATTCGAAGAGAATTTCCATTCTTATTGCCAAAAGTGGCTATTTTGAAAGCTATTGGCCATCTTGAATGAGTAAAAGCTAAAAATATCATATATTTCCCAGAGACTAAATGTGCGTTGACGGCTGGCTTAAGGGCTTTCCAATGCCTTTGTATGAGTTTTTGGAGCGTATACGATATTGAATATATCCAATTTCAGCCATATTTTGATAAATCTAGCAACTTTTAGCCATTCAAAATAGTCATTCAAGAAATACCAGAGAACGCATCAATCAAATGATTGCCTCGTGCATTTTATGTATGGGGGTGAGGGAGCTTAAAGAATTAGATACCAAAATTATAAACATAGGTTCTCCCAGTTTTTAAGGCAGTCTGGCTGGCTAAGTATACATCACATCAATAGAGCCAGAAAGCTAAAAACTTACTCATCATTATGTCTACGAAAAGTGATTTTTTAAAAAAATCCCACAGCAGGATTTCATAGGAGGGGTTCTGTTTGCAAACTAATTTTATGCTAAATTGATCCTTTATTTATGTACAGCAGCATTCATGCTTGTTTCTTGGAAATTCAAACTTTTGCAGTCATCATGACCCAACAAAAAGTAAGAGAATTTATTCATTCATTGATCACTCTGTTTAAAAAATTTTATAATTGATCACCCCAACATAGTATGCTGCCAAAAGATATTAGTCACGTGACAGTTTCTACTGAGTGACTTATTATATCCTATTTTGTATCATGTTGTCACACACAAAATGGCCATTTATGCAAGTAAAAATATGCTTGGTGAGACCCTCGCATTATTTTCAGAGTCTGTAAATTTCGGGTTCGAACATCAATTTTGAGTTCGAACAATTGTCCTTGTATCAGTTTTAATGACATCCCTTAAATTCTCATCATCAACAACTGATTGAGTGTGACCTTAAGTGTCATTATCCAGGCTCATATCTTCGGGGAAAAATTCGTACGAACCAAGGGCACTTTTCTTTCTGAACAAGTACCCATCCCAAAAGTGAAATTGACCTTCTTGAGAGCTTAAATAGTATTTTCACCAAGTTTGAACTCATACAAAAATAATAGTCTGATATCCTTTCAGAACAGCTTCTCCAAAAGTAGGGAATTATCTCATTAAAATTGATATGATGAATCATAAGTAGAAAATTTAAAAGAAAGCTAACGCTGTATAAATAGTTGAATATCTATAATAATATTTTATAATTCAGAATTTTGCCAGAATCACAATCATAGAAGCAAAAGCCCCAAAAAAAAAAAATGTCCATTTTCTGTGATGCAAACTAATACATGTCCATATTTAGTTGTATCTTGAGAAGCAAAGCCACTGCTTATGAATATCCACCAAGGAGAAAAAATGACAAGTGAAGAGAGAAACCCTGACTTAAAATGACAAGGCATTACCATAGCAGCTCGCGGCCAAATCTCGTTTGATATAGTAGTTCTTGTATGATAACTCAAGTTAGGCAACGAGGAGCCTGGGTGACCTCTTGGAAATAACCGATCTCGTAAGCGAGAATGTTTAAGTGAGTGACGTCATTCAAGGTGCTTTCCATGTCTAAGTCTATTTCACATATTGCAAACCAAGACAAGTGAAGCCTGGTCAAGTATGGCTGATGTCGTAGCCAGCATAAGGGCACCAATAAAAGAATTACCATAACAACCTGATAGGAAAAGAAAAAGGAACCCCATAAAGTTGTTCATCCCAACATTATCCATCACATAAATGTGGTACACGTTTATCCTGCAATACAAAAGTGGAGCATTCCAAGAGTATTCTCAGATCTACAAAATTGTGATGATGGAATGCTAGGATGAAACTAAAGCATTTCTATAAAAACTTTTAATTAATTCATATGGGGAAACATTTTTGAGATCAAGAAAATGATGATCGCGACATCTCAGACTGAGTCGTCAGAAGTTGCAGTGGTGGGAGGCACAGTAGACTGGGGTATCGGAGAGAGAGAGAGGGGAAGTGGGTGCATGATACCTCTATAACAGCACTAGCAAATCAAATGCTGAATGTCATTTCCGCTTTTCACTTTTTTTTTCATTAAAACAAAAAATTGGTGTAAAGCAACCATTTGGAAAGTGAACCATACCTGTATTCAAAGATCTGTATATCTTATTTTATGGCCATTTAAATAGCCAAAAGATTCGCTAAAAAATAGCTAAAATTAGAAAAAAAGAAAAAACTGAAGAGAAATGGTGCTAAAAATTCAGAGTACATCGTACTCTTGACTCTTTATTTTCTCAAATCCTCCGCGTTTATTTGTAGGCTTTTGGTTGACACTTACTACATATGTATCTAGGTTTTGTCAAAATGTAACCTTCTAGTGAGGTGTCAGTCTTGAAGAAATTAGACCCGGCTCTGCCACTGTTCGTTACATATTTACAGTAAATGATACTATTTGATCATTTTATTTGATTTTATTACACCTTTTTTCACAAGCCATTTATAAAATCATAACCCAACAAAAAAGCAAAGAAAGTAATTTCTTCATTGATCACGCCCTATTCAAATTTTTTAATTAATCACCCCAACACTGTATGCTGCCAAAAGACATTGGTCATCAGACAGTTTCTACTGAGTGACGTATAATGACTTATCACTCACTTCAAAGAAAGAAACTTGGATCAAAGGTTGTAAAAAAATTGGGAAATCCGTCATGACGAAGACTTGCTTATAAGGCAGTAAAAAAATTATAGACCCTGACTTCCATGTTATATTGGGTCTACAATGTACTATCTTATGATAAGCTCTTCCTTGTTGTACTGATTGATACTTGGTACATGGCTTCCAATACAGCCTTTCAGATCCGGGATGAATTTTAGTGAACAGATTTCTGAAGATACTCTTGTGTGTCTTATAGGTTGGCGAAAGTAATTTTACAATTGATTTTCTTCACAAACCCCACATCCCGCTGGGGAATGTGGAAGACTTATTTGTTCAAGCCGGCCGTTCTTAACCTTTTTACCGCCCTGCCCCCCATCCCTTGGTAGTTGGAACTTGCTTCCACACCCACCCCATCATCGATGAAACGATTGGTTTGAAAGGAGTACAAGCAATATATGAAAAAAGTTAATTTACATCTACACGTATGATATTTACTCATCTGTCATGTTCGCATCAGTGATGTCAAGTGCCGTAGCTTAGTAAAAATAGAATTTTATGTTATGTTGAACTTTATAAATTGTACCTTTGTCTTGAATTTACCCTTGGATTTGTTTGATATTCAGGAAATACTGAACAAAGTGAAGAAAAAACGTTGCAACATTATCGTTTCGATATTTTTTCAAGTACAACGCAGTTGCAAAATCTTTGATGGCCTGGGTAAACTACTCTATTATGTTCACGAAATTACTCGTGCCCCCTCCCTTCCCCTAAGGATACATGCCTCCCTGGTTGAGAACCACTGTTTTAAACAATCTGATCCAGCCAGGATACCGGGAAGTAAGACTCCAGGAGTTAGATTCAAATCATTTTTGTTATAAGTAGAAATATCCCTGGAGATAGAAAATCTGACTTAAACACCAGAGCAAAAGTCTCTTATACTCAAGCGTTATTAACATTAGTTGCTCACCTGTGCCGTAAAAAAATGACGGCATATATGAAGCATATGGATCCACATTGCTTTTTATATACATGGATAATAGAGATTTACAATGCAGTGAGCTTGGAGAATAGCCTCCTGTACACACTGCATTTTATATATGTAAATGATAGAGATTTGAATTGCAGAAAGATATGAGATTAGCTTCTATAAAGATTACATTTTATATACGTAGATAATAGAGATTTGCATTGCAGTGAGTATTGTTGGAGAACAGCATTCTGTTGACTGCAATATTTATTGAGTCGCAGTAGCCCTACGAATGGCGGACCAACCAGCAAGGTGAGCTACAAATTCTTAACTCTCTTTGAATGTCCGTAGATGTGTATGTGTGTATGTGTTTTTCACAAGGCTCTTCTGGTCATGTTTTGGGGGTTACAACCATATAAATTAGCTAGAATACACCACTAAGCATCATCCAAAAAAGTGATTTTGGGGTTCTCTCTGTTCATTAGAGGACCAACAGTGCTGTAATCTTTAAAAAATCATCTAAGATAAAAGATCTGATAGTTTTAGATAATTACCTGTCTCCTTCTCACTCACTCTCTCTCTCTCTCTCTATATATATATATATATATATATACATATATATATATATATATATATTTCTCTTAATTTCTAAAATTCTTTTTTTCAGTGTTTCAAATTAATGCTTCAAATTAAGCATTTTTACAAGTACATCAGAGCAAAAAATTCTATTTTTACTACATCATCATGTGGTAACCTAATGAGAGATATTAGTTGCTTCCCTTAGCATGACGGAGGGCTAATCAATGAATACACTTGGCATGATGTTACAGATCTTGTATAACCAAAGCATCCTCCTAATAGTCACTTATAGAGCTGACACATGAAACCTAACCAAGAGATAGATCCGCAAATTTAGAACCATGCAACATGCACATGAAAGAATTATGCTAAACCTCACATAGAGAGACCACAAGACAGCACAGTACATCTGGGAAAAAAACAGGGTCAGGGATATCACAGAATCTATTAAAAATCTCAAATGGCAATGGGCTGGTCATGTTGCAAGAATGGCAGACAACCAGTGGGCATCGCAACTCACAACATGGATTCCCCCGAGATCGCATGCGAAACTGAGGCCGGCAGAATATTAGATGGAGATACGAGCTAGACAAATTCAGAAAGTACTGGCTCCGCGATGCCCATGATAGAGAATTGTGGCAAATCCTGGGGAAGGTCCATGTCCAACGATGAACATTGAAAAACTGATGATGATGATGATGATGAATCTTCTTTATTTCAAAACCTGACTTCTTACCTTATATTTTGATTTTATCAGTTGCTAAAAAAGGGGTCAGAATTTTTAGAAATAATGTCTTATAATACTCCATATAGTAAACCCCCATCCACTCAAAATGGGAAAATGCACGAAACAATCTATTGCTCAGCTGCACAAAAATATATTCACAAAAACTCTTCCTCTTTTTCTTCCTTGACATGGAACTTACACGGAAGCCAACACAGACTTATATGAAATGGTTTTAATTTCAAAGATATACGCAGGCTGTAATAAGCTTTCATCATCTCTTTATACATGCTTCAGTAAGATAGTGAAATCTGTCAGGATTTTTTGAAATACCTGAATAATCCAACCCCCACCAAATTTTTATCGAGAGTTCAGTTTATCATGTAACATTTCAGTAATTTCATGAAATCCCCAGTTCCACAATCAGTGCAGTGATGGTTAACGAGCTTGTTATGCTAATCATTACTACCGTGATGAACTTGATCCTCACTGGGGGTTCCACTAGTGTTGTCTTTTGTTGAAGTAAGCTGTATATACACTGTAAATACTGAAAAAGAATATATTCTATATTTGATAAGTTTACCTTGGTTTGACACAAGGCCAACAATGTGGGGCACTTAGTGAGAATTGAACTCATTATGGTCGTAATGGTCAGCATCACAAGCTTGTTAACCATTACTTCTCCGATTGTGAAAGCACGCATTTCATGAAAGTACTGAGATCTTAAATTGTAAATTGAACACCCACTAAAAACTTATTCCTCGAGGTGGGAGGGGTTCAGAAAAACAGAAAACAAATCTTTTTATCGAGTAATGATAAGGAGTAAAATGTTGAAAATTTCAGCCCTCAAGCTCCACCGGTGCGGCCAGTATGTGGGATAAATATATATATATATATATATATATATATATATATATATAGGTATATATATATATATATATATATATATATAGGTATATATATATATATATATATATATATACATATAGCTAGCCAAACTTGAAAAAAGAATAGAAATTTTTTTGATGACATAATAAAGAGTAAATGTTTAACCAATGCCCCTCCAGTAGCTTCATTGGCAATGGTGCAGGTTGCACATAGCCAGCCAGAATCACTTGAAAACTGAAGAAACCTATTTTGACAATTTTGGTTGATGTCTTCTAATTCTTATATACATACTTACAATATTACATCTACATTCCCAGATAGATTATCTCCCTTCTACTTTCACATGCACGCACCTCTCCCCCATGACCAGAGGTTGTAAAACAGAATTGGTGCCTATTCTGTTTTGTGCGAGACAATGAAAGACAAGATCACGACAAAATCACGTTTCACTGCAGGCGTAACACACTTCATTTTGGAATTTGATTTTTCAATTTGGGGACTTTTCTTCTTTCTAACCTTTCGACTTTTCCTTTTATTTCTTGTTTCATTTTCTTTTTACATTCTCCAAATTATACATCTGCTCACTGACACATAAATACACATCTTTCTAATAATGAACAAAGTATAATCACGCACACACAAGAGTGATGTATGCTTGAAACACATACATATCTAAACATGCAAACTAATAAAAAAAAACACATATAAGTCGGAATCTAAATATAACTAAAAAGCATACACACTGGGTGTGTATATCATATAAGTATATAACATCACAGGATTCAAAAAAAGTCAAAGGAAAATTTAATAATAACAAATAACATGTGGTGTGCATAAAATTATAACAAAACTTACAATAATATATATATATATATATTTATATATATATATATATATATATATATATATATATATATATATATATATATTAGGTTTCTTACATACAAACTGACATATTTCTGATGGACTACATATAAACAAATCAAGATGCATCGCAGTGTGTGTGTAGATATATATATATATATATATATATATATATATATATATATATATATGTGCAGGTACACATTTGTATATATAACAGCAATTTCATATGTACTTACACGTCTGGTTGATCACTAAATAGAAAACATCAAATGACCAATGTTTCTTGGCAGCATACCGGGGGGGGGGATTAATTAAAAATTCAGGAAAAGGATTGATAAGTTACTTCTCTTTCCTTCTGTTGGACAATGATCATTAAAAGATGTCTGAATTTTCAAAAACGTGTGGATACTGCCAGGCACAAACTAAGGGACCAATTTTGCATTAACCCACACAGCAAATTTAACTTCCACCACTAAAAACCTATTTTTGTGGGGGGGGGGGGAATCAAAAACCAAAAAAAAAAACAAAACAGGTTTTTCTATACATAGCAAGGTGTGAATTGCCAGTACGTATGATTTATACATAACCAGCCAGCAAGACCATCTTGAAAAAAAAGAAACTTCATATTTTCAACTCTTTATCTCCACTGGCGCAGCCTGAACTCGATCCATACACAGCCAGTCAGCCGGCCAGACTGACATGACAACTGAAGAAACCTATGTTGACAGTTTGGGTTTGCAGTTTCTGATAAATATAAATGAAGAAATAGATTAAATTTCATGAAGGATCGAGAGGGAGTGACAGATACTAAATATTGAGTAAGTAAAATAAAGTATAAAGAGATCAAAGATTTGGTAGATAGAAAGGAGTGACACTGCTTCTTGACCCAAGAATTCAAAGCATAGTTGTCTAGGAAGGTGTGACACTGCCTGAGAATTTAATGCAATGTTGTCTAAAAAGTTGTGACCCTGCTTGACCCGGAAATTCAACACCTTGTTCTTTAGAAAGGAGTGACACTGCTTCATGACCTGAGAATTTAATGATCAGGGAATTCAATGCCTTGTTGTTGAGAAAGGAGTGACATTACCTTTTGACCTAAGAATTTGATGCATTGTTGTCTAGGAAGGAGTGACACTGCATCTCTACCAGAGAATTCAATACATTGTTTTCTGATATTGATCTAAAAAGGAGAAAGAACAACTTGATATTTAGAATGATCAAAAGATTTTGGTTAAAGAAAGGATTACTTATTGTTATCAAAATCAGTTGCTTCAAAACTATATTAAATGAATTAAGAATTCATTTCAATTTCATATTAATTGAATAACCGTAGCCACCAATGGTGGCGAAGTGTTCTGTTCTTTCTTCTCTAGATATGTGCTTTTGTGTATTTCATTCAGTGTCCCTACACTTCTAGCCATATCATTTTGTCTGCAGATTTGAAAATTAGCACCAGTATTCCACTAGGCCCCTTCTAAAAATGCTTTTTTTTTTTTCGATAAAAAAATTACTAAAGAAGCTTTTTGGGGACTGATGGATTCTCCAATTGAAAAATGCTGCTGATGGCATTAACAGGATTAATTCAAACCACATCTATTCTTTGATGGAATTTTTTCACGCGAGGTCAAATTTTAACGCTATGGTTGTTCAATTATTGACTGTGGTGGCATGTATTTTGCTATTTTTGATAATGAAAAATGTTTCGTTATCAATTCAATATGACGAAAGTAAACTGTTTCAATTTTTCTATCTTTTGCTTAATGCTATCAACCAATTATTGTTGTCTAAAAGACTGTCCATAACTGATCACATTAGGCATATTCGTGTGTATATATATATATATATATATATTCATACACACGTACACACACACTTATGTATGTATGTATGGATTACAATTTAGATATTTTATTATCATTATGGATATATATAGTTTCAAAGTGGATGCATACCACTACACTCAATATATATATATATATATATATATATATATATATATATGAGAGAGATTGATTTTTGTATATATGCATATATAAAAGAGAGATTGATTCTTATATATATGCATAGATATGAGAGAGATTGATTTTATATATATATATATATATATATATATATATATATATATATATATATATACATATTAAAAGAGTAGTAGTTCTCAAAATATCTGAAGCAGATTATATGGAGGGAAACAAAACAAACAAAAACATGCGTCTGTTCGTGACATACAAGAACGTTCAAGTTATACCGAGGACACAGTGCACATGCACTGGAAGAGATGTCATAAACACCCAGATGTAGTCCAAAACAACATCCCCACCCACCTTTCCTACCCTCCCAGGTTTCATCTGATGTCTTCGATCTCATTCTTCCGACAAAATTCCTCCATTGTTCCATTGCTATACATAATGCTTTTCACTCTCACCTGTAACGATCATCGCAAAACCCATTTTATCCTCAAATAGGTCGTGGAGGCCAATTGAAAGGTAGATATTTTAGTGAAGAAGGAGCAACAGAATTCAGGCTATTGTCAGTGACTAAAGAAACATAACCGAGGAAAATAGATGAAAGGTTTGGATGAATAAAAGAAAATCGTTCTCACAATTGTGTCATCTGATAAAAAACTAAATTGAAGACCTCCAGGAGGTCAATGGTTTCAATGATGGGCGGAAACGAAAAAGGAAAAAAAAAAGCTAGGTCTGGTTTGTTAGTCAATAGAAACCTCCACATGACACATGTCTTAGCAGCATGCACTGTGGGGGATGATTGATTAAAAAATTGGAAAAAGGTTTGATCAATGAATAAGTAACTTCCCTCACTTTTTGTTGGGCAGAAATCACCAAAAAAGGTCTGAATTGGAAAAAAAAAAAAACAAAAACAAAAAAAATCGAAGATAAACCACAGGATCGATTTAGCATAAAGTTACGTTGCAAATTGAACTAAAAAAAAAAACAATTTAGGGGTGAGTTTGAAAACAAAAAAATAGTAAATGTAGAGAATTTCAGCCCTCTGGCACCATTGGTACAGCCAGCATGCATCATACATAGCCAGCTGAACCAGCTTAAAAACTCAAGAAACCAATGTTTACAGTTTTGGTTGACGGTATCTACAAAAAAAAAAAAATTTTTTAAATCAAAATAAATAAAACCAGCTTGCAACTGTTTTGTTCCCATGGCACTACATGAAAAAAAGAGTCCCTCTCCTTACAGGTAGTAGAGTTGACAAAGGCCATAGAATGGTTCGGCCTAAACATTGTGAGAATACAAGAAGATTGGGGTTAATTCTTCAAAAAACCCATTCAAAGCTTGTAGATGTGTTGTGTAATAGATATTAATAAGACAGACCTTCAAGTGATCCATGGTTCTAGTGTCAAGGTTATGTATGAAAGATTATTTTCAGAGGTTAGTATCCATTCTATTGACAAAAGAAACATGTCTGTTTTTGAGTGCATATAGAAGATAAGATATGAAATTGGTTTGGAATAAAAAGGGAAAAGAGAATGTTGAATATATGTTAGAAAGTTTATTAAACAGAAAATTTTTCACGGGTGTGCTTTTTAAAATGAAAGGTTTACACAATTGAAACAAAATATAGTTTTGCTTTTGATTATAAATACCAAGTATTCAACTTTTCCATTCCCAGTCATTATCTTGCTGGAACATTGCTGACAGGGATGGAGAGTACCCCAAACTGTGCCCCCAAAAGCTTTATAAGTAGCAGTTCACCAACCACATTTTTACTGACATTATACAATAAAAATATATTTGTATATACATGAATTGCATAAATAATAATTCAGACTTTGGGGCAGTTTTTTGCAAATTGAGTGAAAATGAACGTCTATTTATTGCAAAGTCTCCTTTTTCATCAAACCTCACTAAAAGTTGGAGGAGGCCCCACAAGAAGCCAAGCCCCCTATCCCTACTACTTAGGCTGAAAGAAAAGTTATTTACTCGACAGTTTTCATTATTATAGCCAACCTGATATCCCAAGTAGATTGAATAGTCTCTTATCTATCACAGTCATTCTCAGTTTTGATTTTCAGCGAGAATACAGATCTCATGATGTAAGATATTTATACATATTTATTCACAGGGTCACTAGAACTGACTGGAATTATAAAACACATCCCCAATCACAACTTTCGAGTCATTTTGAATTTGGTCCATGAAAGTGTTGCAGACATTCAAATGATTATTTCTTTGTTAACTTCTGTTAGCAAACAAGGCACTAATTTTGTAGAAACACATTTGATTTTCAAATCTTTGGTTGATATTTACTGGCATGAACTCTGAAACAAACCAGTTACCTCGGATAGTTCACCAATGGTCTGATTCCCATCTTTGGAATTGATTGGCAAACTTTTTCAAGATTTTTGTTATTTTGGCTGGGTTGGCTAAATCGAGGTGACAAGTGACATCTTACCGCAATTTCTCCAACACTTTAGTTCGCACATTAAATTCTTTGCATACTTATCAATTCTCCCAAGCAGTCATAACTTGTATATTGTAGACATTGCCAAATCAAAAATCAAAATAAGTCCCCACCCCTGCCTTATCCTCTTGCCTTCAAATAAATGCCAACACCCGCTTTATCTACTGAGGGGAAAGATTCAAGAGTTTTCTCACCGCTGTCATTCTATAAGCAGATTGCCAGAGTACATGCATATGCACAATTCTGCAGTCCTTGGGAATCTATCTTTTTCTTGGATTAAACTATTTCACAAACAAAATATGACAACAACAGAGACAAGACAAAAGAAGGAAAGAACTTGGCAGAAATAAAATAATGCTCTCAAAAATCTAAGGCATCTTGGAAGAGTCTTTTTTACTTTTCTCTCTGTTTATCAAATTTATCTAATTTTAGTTTTATATTTCCAAATAAGCTACCTATCATTACTTTTTTTTGACTTTGTATCCACAGCAATATCTTGATTAGTGTGGGTTTTGATGTAGTTCGGTGCAGGTATTGCTGTGGAAATTTATGTACTAACTGAGAAAAGAAAGAAATATTAGATCATAATGAAGCCTTGAGGTTTTTTAAACATTACGAAAAAAGTTTGAAAAAAATTAACTGTACAAATCAAGTTATACCTGTATATCTGCCCAGAAAGGAAAAAGTGAGTAAAATGCAGAAAACACAAGTTCCATCTAACCATTAGGAGAGAGGTTGTCTTTGTGTTTGTTTCATGCATTTAGAAAATATCACTCAGATTATTTTTTTTTTTTTTACTTGTGGAACTGCTTTAGTATTTGATTGGAAATAAATTTGACTTAAAATCTGAGAGTATTGTTTTAAGTGATAAAAAACATGGAAGATTCTAGGCCGTTTTTATCTCTTACTAATATAAGTAAGATTCATGCTCACCTTCTTTTCAAAATTTTATTCAAGAGAATCTATGTCAGCAAAAATTACATCTGTTTGGTAATTGTAAAATACAGAAATAATAATTAAAAATGAATGCACTTCTCTTCATAATTGGATATGCTATGAGACGGATTCTCCAGAACAATCTTTCAGTGAAGAAATTCATAATCATAAAAAAGGAGGTGGGGAGGGCAAAAAAATGTCAAACTCTGATGCTGCATTTAAACGATTGAAGGAGAATTTGTGATTCAAAATCTCTGAAAGTTGATGTTTCTATAAAAGTAAGCACATCGTAGACATAAGAAAAAAATCAGGAAAAATTTAAAAAAACGAAACAACAGAATATCTCAAGTAAAAAAAAAAAAAAAGTAGAAATATATCATGGATACTAAAATGGTAAAAAATAATTACCAAGACTATTTGTATTTGGTAAATTGAATTTGAAGCGCAAAAAGAAAAAAAAATAATGCAATAAAAAAGACTTTTGGTTCTTCCTCGTACGCCATCCTCCATTTTGGCGATCCCACAACTTGGATATTTTACTCTTTGAAGTATTTTTCTCAAATGACGGCTAAGGCTGGGAATAAAATATTTTGTGTCAGTTTTTATTATATCAAGCCCCAACTTGTCCGAATCCACGCTTAACTCACTTAACCTTCCTATGTACGAACAAGTTGTCAGTTCTTATTACACGCAATGAATGTACTTTGATGTGTGAATTTTGTGATTCATCATTTATTTTAATTTCTGTATATGAAAGGCCAACCAAAACTAAGGTGTCGTGGGCCCTCAAAGTCTAAATCCAGCCCCTGCAGGTAAGGTATTTTTCACTCAGAGGATTGATGCTACACAATCTTCCTACCCACAATATCCTCATCATTATGGCAGGAGTAGCTATATATTTCCAACTGGTATCAGTGATTGATGTTCGTACAAAGCTTTCAAATGCTGATTTTCAAGGAAACCATTTCTTCTTAAAGCATTGGCACATCACAACATTCTTATTCGTATTTCCCTGTCAGTTGCTCATTGGCAGTTGTTACCTTTCCTGTTTTAAATTAGATGCTATTCCAGCAGAAGAAAGTCAGATGCTGATGATGAACTAACCCCTAAAATATTAATCCCAACTCTCTAGAATGGTGGCCATTTTTAAACAGGAAAGATAACAATTGCCTGTATATATTTGCTACTCGTAACAGTGATTGATATTTGTGCTTAGTTAAAAGCCAGGATTTCAAATGCTGATTTTGAGGGAAGGCAGCTCCTCTTCACTTGAAGAATTGACACAACACCATCTTCCTACAAAAACATTTCATTGCAATTGATGTCGTTGCCTACTAAGGCGAGAATAATAAAGATGAAAAACTCCCTTCATATAAGTCCTGTAGGGGTAGATTCCGGACTTTGAGTAGAAGTACGGGGGGGATGAAAAATTGAAAAAAAATTTTGAGCATGTCTAAATTGAAAAATTTTTTTTACAAAAGAATTTTGGAAAAAAGAAAATAAATTTCAAGATTGAAGATAATGTCGAATTATTTGTGTCCTTTATTCATAAAAATTTCTATATCTAGAAATCAGTGTTGTGTTTTGCCCAAGCAGGGACGACTCTTTTCTCCCTGACCACAACCCTAGATTTCACCTGGTCAGCGTTAAAAATGAAATTACATTCTGAAACTATTTGCAAAACCAACCATTTGTACTTGTCACCCATACTATGATTAATTTTTGACCAGAATTTTCTTTGGTCTTAATTAGAAACCATCAACCAAAACTGTCACCAAAGGTTTCTTCACTTTTCAACTTTGTATGGCTAGCTTGCTATGTATTTATGTATTACATGTAAAGGCTGTACCAATGGAGCTATAGGGCTGAAAACTGAAGCATTTAGACCTTATGTTAAGAGAAAAAATTGCTCTTGTTTTTTGAACCTACCCCTGGCCAGAAAAAAAAAATGGATTAAATGGATTTTTAGTTAGGGTTCAGTTTGCAATGCAACTCTATGCTAAATTGATCCCTAGTTTCTATCCAGAAGCATTCACGCTTATCTTTTCGAAAATCAAGACTTCTTAGCGATCACCACCCAACAAAAGACGAGAGACGTAACATCTATTGATAAACTTTTTTCCAATCTTTTAATTGATCACCCCCAACACGACATCCTACCAAAAGATGTCGATCATGTGACAGGGTTTCTATTAAGCGTTTTCTTGTTTTTTTTCTTTATAGCGCAAACTTCCCCAGACAGCAGTGAATAAACAACGCAGATTGAAAAAAAAAAAGAAAAGAAGGATAAGCTCTTGGCAAGACTCAAACTCACCTCCCTTTTGCCCCAGGGGAGCCTTGTTAAATGCACCAGCTGCTCTTGATTGAGATGAAAGAAAATATTTGTAATAAATCAATAATGATAATAATAATAATAATAATAATAATAATGGTTGGCAATTCTCCCTCTGATGTGAAAGATAAAATTTTCCATCAGACAATCTCAAAAGAGAAAGTGCAACAGTGGAAAATAATGTTAATCAATATTTGATAAATAACCAGAAAGTGATACGTATTAACAATATGGATGCAATCTCACTGGAAAATTGACACCCGAGAAATTTTAAAAAATCTGGCAAAAATCAGTAAATTATTCAATTTTAATAAAATTTTAGATACTTACTTAATGAAGGACAAATTTGAAAAAAAAAAAATTTTCATTACAAATAATGAAAATTTTTTTTTTTGTGTTACTTTCCCCATTTTATTGATTTGTCTGATCTAGACGTTGCCTTTTTACCTCTCTTAGAAAAACATGCCAGAATTGCTCTAACTGGGAATTTTACTTTAGGAATTAAAAAAAAAGGAAAATTAATTAAAATATTTTTTTTCTCAGCAATTTTAGTTTTATTCAATTAATTATAATTTAGGATTTTGATCAGTGTTTAATGAAAAGATTTTATTATCTAATCGATTACACTCAGTTTGAGCAGTTCCTTGGCACTTTTTGGGGAAAGGTAAGTATAATTAATATCTCAAGGGATTTATCTGTTAAATGTTTGAAAATCAATGAAAACAGTGATGTATCAATAAAATAGATCATAAAATAATAAAACGTGAGGTAGGAATAATATGAGAAAAAATTATTTTCCTGATATATGGAATGAAAAAATTTTTTTCCCCTAATTTGTTTTTTGATAAATAAGTATTGAAAATTTTATTACAATCGTATAATATGCTGATTTTTGCCAGATTTCTAAAATCCTCAGATGTCAATTTTCAGCTGAAAGTTTGAGATATGTCTTATTCATGTTTTTAGCTTCTACAGCACAATTTTTAAAATTTTGTTGCTATTTGACTTCGTATCTTATTAAGTAAGGATTCATAAATAAAAACTCATTTTATATTATGCCTAAGATCATATCTTGCAACTACATTGTATACACGTTACAATGGCTTGATATAATGTGGGTTTGCTTTTGATATCGTTTGAGCATGGAACTCAATTTTCAAAACAGTAAATTTGGCTCTCAAAATACAAATATTAAATTCAAAAACTGAAAGACCCCTACTGAATCTGGTTACACCAACTGTAAAAAGGAAATGAATTAGATAAAAACATTTCAAGAGCCAATAAATGAAACTCATTGCCCTTTCTCTTTCTTCTATCATGCCTTACCCCAAAGTTTTCTCTATATTTCTGCACTAATTAGGGTTAATCTTGAAGAAGTTAGGGATGTGGTCTAGGCTTGGATAGAAGTATGTAAAATGGAAAATTCATTACTATGTGGACTTACTTATAATGTGGTAAAAAAACATGGACTCAGATTTCTGTGTTATAAAGGGACTAAAGTAATAGGATCAACTTCAAGCCAATTGCACCAATTGCTCCATTTTGATCCCCACAGCTCTTTGAAAAAGTAGCAAACTTGCTTGTGAAACTTTAAATAAAGTATATAACCAAAAAATAATGGTAATCTATGTTTGATGAATTACCAAAAATGTGGGGTTAGTTCAGCTCTTATTAGTAAAATCAAAAAAACTTGCCCAAAGAATCTTCATAAAACATTCAACACTTGACTTCATGTCTAATAAAAAAAACTTTTAAAGGTTGTGAGAGATAATGTTTATCAACATTTGATAAATAGACAAAAAAAAAACTGAGCTTAGTTCGCTTCATATTTCCATCCTGAAAATGATCTGAACAGATGAAAAAATATGAATAAAAATTCACAACCAACATCATCTGCATGATATCTGGTCAGTCAGTCAATAGAAACCATCATCTTTTGGCAGCATGACATGTTGCTATTGATCGATTTAAGAAATAGGAAAAAGGGGTGATCAATGAATAAGTTTCTTCTATGCCTTTTGTAGGGAAGTGATCACTAAAATGTTTGAGTTTTCAAAAAACAAGAGGATACAAACTAAGTGATCAATTTAGCATAAACATACAATGCAAATTGAATTCCCAATTGGAACCTATCAAGGTAGGGAATTTAAAAGAAAACATTTATAAGGAGTAAATATTGGAATTTTTGGCCCTTTAGCTCCATTGGTGCAGCCTGTATGAATGATACATATTTTATAGCCTGCAGGATCAACTTGAAAACTGAAAAAACTATTTTGGCAGTTTTCTGGAAGCTGGGCTAGTCGAGTTCATATTAGTAAAACCAACAGACTTGCGCCAAGAATCTCAATACAAAACATAGCTCACAGACCTTAGGCAAAAGGCTTAGGTCTTAAACAGACTATAAAAGCTAAAGAAAAAAACATGGAAAAATCATCATCATCAGCCTTTTAGCACCAATTGTTGGACATAAACGGTCCTAAAGATTTGCCAGATCTTTCTATCATGGGCATTTCAGCAGCAATATTTTCTGAACTTGTCTCATTCCCCATGCTGTCTTATTTTTTGCCAGTCACAGTTTCACACATGATCTCTGGGGATCTCTTGTGAATTGTGATGTTCACTGGTTGTCTAAAATTCTTGCAACATGATCTGCCCACTACCATTTGAGTTTTCTAATTTGATTCCGTTCTTTCTCTAATATACTGTGCTGTCTTATGATCTCTCCATGTGATGTTGAGTAGGATTCTCGCCAGTGTACATTGCATGGTTTTCAGTTTGAGGGTCAATCTTTTGGTTAGGTTCCAGGTTTCAGCTCCAAAGGTGACTATCAGGAGGATGCATTGGTTGTAAACCCTTCTTTTCAAGGGGATTTTTTTCATTCTTGTGAGCTTGCTCCATTGAAAGCTTCTTAACCAGGATGATTCTTTCCTCAATTTTTTCATCTTTCAAGGATTTCATGAAGACTCATTATCCTAGGTAGATGCATCGGTCAACATTCTTTTGCACTGCATTCTTTATTCTGATTATTGTGTCTGTCTTCAAAATGTTTGTTGTACATGGCATTCGTTTTCCTGTTCATGTGAAGACCAACAATCCTGCTTTCTTTATTCAGTTCGTCTAGCATTATTTGGAGATTGTGACAATCAATATTTGATGAACAAACAAAAAAGTGAGATTAATTTGGTTCATATCAGTATTACCAACAAACTTTCCTAAAGAATCTTAATACAAAACATAGAACACTGAAAGACCAATGTTAGTCAATACTCTATGAATAAACAAAAAGCCGGGGTTAGTCTGGCTATTCCATCCTGGAAATAATTTGAATAAACATGGAAACATGAATAAAAATTTACAATCAACATTATGTGCAAGATGAAGAGATTGAACCTAAATTTCTGGATTTGTGAACTTCATGACTTCTTTTGTTTTTCCTTTCAATTTTCTTTAGCAAAAAAAAAAAAAAAATCGTAATGACTGATTGTTATTATGAGCACTATATAATATGCATTGAAAATGTTAATGCAATGAACTCGGAAGCACGAATGGCTGGCCAACTCGCAATCCTCGCCCTGCTAGTTCGGATTTTGTTTTAACTAACAAGGAAACGCCAGTCGAATAAAATTGGTTGATTCATTAGCTACAAAGTGATTATGTTGATCATGCTATACCTGAATCATAAATCATAGATGAAGTTGAGATGAAGTGGCAAATTCATTTCCGAAGCAAACAGATGAAAACAATAAAATATTAAGACTCAATCTGCGTCTCAAAGCAGGTAGAGACATGTAAATGTAATTGCACACATATATACACACATTAATTATCATATATATATATATATATATATATATATATATATATATATATATTGGTAATACACTATACTACATGTAATATGACACGGCCCTGAAAATGAATAAATAAAGCTATATATTAAAATCTTAGCTTAAGGGGAAAGGGTACCTGATCAACACTGCGATTGTTTTTAAATCCCTGAAACGGTTACATGGTAAACAACTGATGATTCCAATGAGAAAAAATTCACACATAGTGACATAATGTCAAATTCTGGGGGGGGGGGATTAGATAAATTTCATTAACTGATATATGGAAATAGGTGACTGAAGTGACATGAATTTTCAGGAAAAAGATTATTTTAATACATTCAGAGTTTAAAGCTGTAAAACTTTCTAGAATATATATATATATACATATATATATATATAAAAGGTCTAGTTAGTTTCAATAAAAACAGTTATGCAACAATGTCTTTTGTCAGCATGCAGTGTTGAGGGTGATCAACTGAAAAATTGGAAAAAGGGGATGAGCAACGAATGCTACTTCTCTAGCTTTTTGTCAGTAAATGTCTTAATTAAAAAAACACAACAGGTTGGCACAAAATGAGGAATTGATTTAGCATAAACCTACATTGCAAACAACTTTGTTTTTTTAAATTTCTCTCCAAATTTTTCTTTCTCTTGATGTCATAAGGAGTGAATGTTTAAAGTTTAAGCCCTCTAGCTACATTGGTGCAGCTTTTAAATATGATACTTACATACATAGCAAACCTGACCAGTTTGAAATCTGAGAGAAACCTATCGTGACAGTTGTGGTTGATGGTATCTAAAATGTATATAAATGGAGGTCTAGGAGTATTGCCCATATTATTTCAGTTCCTAGATCTTGTACGTGAATAGCCAATAAACCTGCAAAACCAAAGTGGGAAAGATGGGAGCAAGGCCTCTGGGTCGGATAGATGCCCAAGCTGGCTGTAGAAGTCTGTTTATATAAATTGTGAATTTCATCATTCTTTTGACAAAATCTATACTTTCAATAAATTCATAACATCATTATCTAATTTTTTTTCTCGTTTTCTATCGCCTTATACCACATGTCAATGAAGATCGTGTATCCTCTTATAGAGCTAAGATTGTGGTTTTGATTCGATGGATTCATTGAGATATTTTTGATATCTTGGAATTTCGAGAAGCTCTGATCAGATAAGAACCATAGCATGGAGCAAAACAAGTGATTGCTTGGAGTTGGGACAGGTTTGGATAATAGGTCGCCTTTAGAGGACCTCTCCATCCAAACTCATGAGGATGGACATTATCATCTGCCAAATAACCAGTTGACTTGCAAGCCAACAAAAAGTTCTTTTCTCGTTTATCATGAATTGCTTGAACCGGGATAAAAAATTCTTGCAATTTGCAGACACATACGAAACTAAAACAACTACGTATGTACCTATATATATTTACAACAGACCTTAAAAGAAAGGTTGACAACCAATGCATCCTTCCATTAGTCACCTATGGAGCTGAAACATGGAATCTTGCGAAAAGACTGATCCACAAACTAAGGACCATGCCACAAGCACAGGAGAGAGTCCGTCTCAGCATCACATGGAGAAATCAGAAGACAGCACAGTATATTTGAGAAAAACCATTAGAAAAATTATATGGCAATGGGCTGATCATATTGCAAAAATGTTAGACAACCGCTAGATATGACAACTGACAATGTGGATCCCTAGAGATCACACATGAAATTGTGGCTGGCAGAAAGAAAGATATCATGACAAGCTAGACAAATTCAGAAAGTACAGGCATGATGACACCCATGATAGAAAGGTCTGGTGGATCTTGGGAAAGGTCTATGTCTAATGATGGACTCTAAAAGGCTGCTGCTGATGATGATATAAATAAAATTGTTCCCAAAAAGCTTTTTGTAAAGTCTGATAAACTTTTTGGTAATAATTCTATTTAGCGTCATAATATATACATTTTCAGTTGTAAATATATATGGGTGTGTCTTGTTGTTTCTGTTTAATGTGCGTCTATCAATGACAGGAATTCTTCATCATTAATTGTTGGAACCAATCTTCATGATAAAAGATGAATATACATGGTCTGAAACGGATGAATGAGCAAATCATGGGAATTTTAAAAGAAAGAAATCCCTCCAAATCCAACCAAACACAGAGAAAAAACATTCTTCCTCCGGAGTTTTCATTTAGATTGAAATATTGGATGTTGTCCTGAGTGTAGCTATGGTTTTCTTCATTTTGTCTACAGTGAAATATCCATTTATCATTGACAGAGACTATCTTGTCCAAAAATGACATTTTGCTGAATTGGAACAGAACAGAAGGATTAATGTTGACTCATAATAAATAATAAATCTGTTTCCACTCGATAAATTCATGTCCAATGCATTTTGTCTGAATTTTTTTAAAAGCTGGTAAACAACTTGATTCAATTGCCAGATTCACCTCTGATCTTTCTCCAAGTATATACCAAACTTGTCATAAGTATTTGAACAAGCGGACAATTTACTTCTAATCGCTTGGTTAAAAACAGGAATGTTATGCAAGAAGAACCAAATTTTTTGCAATCATTATAACAAGGCATGCATTTAGTCATGTTTTGTGGTTCTGAATGCTGGATTTCATCAAAATTTTTTTTTATTGAATTAAATACTGTAACTGCCAGAATGTAAACAGACAGTGAGACTGAAGGATGGTTTTAAGCATGCTATTTGAGCTTTTGCTCCAACTTGGAGAATTTAAGGCTTAATCGGTAAAGCAAGCCTGACCAAATGGTGCTTCACCTTGGTTATTGGATGTGGGTTCAAATCCCATTGTGAGCTCATTCCTTATTTTCTGACTGATGCCGTTTGGTCACTGCCTGAGGGAAAATCGATTTGAACAAAATGTCATGATAAAAATACTAATGAAATTAAGATGAAGGTAAAAAGTAGTCATAAAAATTAAAAAGAACAATAATGATTCATAATACTCTTTTTCATAGATTTTCCAAACAATTTTTGACTCATGCTTGCACCTACTGTAACAGAACTATGAGTTCCAGTGATCCACAGTCAAGCATCTATGCATTTATTTCATACTAAACAAGAACAATATAAACAGTATTGAATATGCATTTTATCCTCTTTTCATAGACCATCAGGGCCATACCTAATGATTTTTATAGAGAGTGCAGTGCAGCTCTACAATCTGCTGACAAAGTGGATGAGCAGATCTCTAATTTCCCAACAGAATGGGCATGCAGGATGAATATACAAATGTTGGAGAGCCAGAGGGGCCTACCATGCCCCCGCCCCACCTATTCTCCACTATATAGTTTTTCTGATATGTAAATGTTTGTAGTTTATGATTTGGATAATTACATGATATTTTTAGGGGGTAATGTTTTCTTAGAAATTTAGGAATTGAAAACACTGATTATTTGGAAATGTTTCTTTTGACAAAAGATTGTACCATAATCGGAGGTAAAGATTTCAACGCCCAGCTAATTTGACAACCTTGGAGGAAAGTTTCTGACAGAAAGAGCATGAGAGGAGGGGTGAAGTGTGGTACCACCCAACTCTATGCACCGCTGTAAATAATACTTATAGAATATGCATACACAAGCAGAGAAAAGTTGAGTAAACTTCAAAGGCACTGCTAAGATTTCCCTAACATTGTGAAAAAGATAGTTGTAATGATCAGAAGTAACTAAAAAGATTACAATGTGAACATATATCTAACAATGATTGGAGAAATCTTCAGGGTTGTATGTGTGAGTATGTACCAAGATAACTCAACAACTGTCCATAGTATTAAGTTTATCAGGCATTGCAGTATCAAGTTTGAACCTGCTTGGATCTGTGGTCCTCAAGAAATTCAATAAAAATTGATAAAAAACTCAAAAGGTATATATTATAGACCTTTTATCTAAAGTCATAGGTATAAATTTAGATATAACGTATCTTAATTGGCAATGGATCTAAATTTAGATATGAAATATCCAAGTAATGAAATGATTGAAAGCTTTAGTTCTGTACAGCGGACAGAAAATTATTTTACATGACAATTATGACAGGCTGTTCAATAGACCAAAAAGTCCGACCTCTCCCACAAACGTGGAAACAGGTACAGCCTTAGTTTATAAAAACATGTATAATTGTGAATATATACACAGACATACAATGGTAGATTACATCTTCTTAGCAAATAGGTATTTTGATAAGTAGGGAATGTAATATGAAGGAAAAGAAGTATATATATATATATATATATATATATATATAAATAAATGTGTGTGTGTGTATATGTGCATGTATGATTGTCTTTACAAGAATGTGTTTAATGATACCTTTGCTCTACAGAGTGGGGGTATTAGCACATGCATAAAATAATGGTCCTCAATCCTTACATGTAAGCAAATGTTTACATTCAAACTCAATTGCATTAATATATATAGATATTTATAAGCATGGAGGTGGTGATTTGTTAATACATCAGCCTACCTGAATATGTAAGAAGATCAAAACTGATAGATATGAACTAAATGGTATTTGTTCATGTTCAGATACAAATCTAACAATCCTACAATTTAACTTCTATAGTCTTCCAAACAGCCAGGGGCTAGATCGAGCAATGACAACTGAATGGAACATTTCTAACCCACTTATTCTACATCTACCATATCTTTTGGGTAACATGGATGGGTTAAAGCTCAAAAAAATGAAAATTATGAAAAAAAACCCTATTGAACCAATACTGAACCGTATTGGGGTTTACTTTTGAAAGAAACGATAGGCAAAGGAAATTCTCATGACTGATGCCAAGCTCATTTGATTAATGCATTGTAATTTGAATTATTGATATTTGGTATCAAGCTATATAACATAATACCTATATAGCTATATATCTATCTTTTTACTGTAAAACAGAAATAAATACATAAGATGATACTATATTTTAAATCGTGCTGAAGTTCAGTCTGCTAGGGGTGCCAGGACCCTAAGGCTGGCCTCAGTTGCACACTTAGGAAGAAACAAAAATCTTCATATAAATGATTGTTATATTAGCCTGCTGACATACACACACACACATACACATTTCATTTCAACACAGAAACACACACATACATACTTATATCTTGTAATACATATGCCTATGAATAGAAGCAGGTTGGGATGTATTTGTATGGGGAGTGGTTGGATTATTACGGGTGTGGTGAGCTGTTGACAGTTGGTCTTATGAGTCACTATATTTGTGGCCACCTGCTTAAATCCACTTTATATGCAGCCTATATATATATATATATATATATACATATATATATATATATATATATATATATATATATATATATATGCATATGTGCATGCATGATATATGTATGTATGTATATATATATATATATATGTGTGTGTGTGCATATATATATATATACACAAACGTATGTGCAAGATATATATATATATATATATATATATATATATATATAGCCACACTGAAGAGTTGTAATATGACAAAACAGCTGTCTATGAATGACGCTATATATATATATATACATATATATATATATATATATATTTCTTTATATTTACTTGCACACACATGTAGGGGCATCAATAATTCCACAGCTTGATACTGAACAGATCATTCATCTTACAAAAGAAATAATTATCTTTCAACATGATCTACTTCCTTGTCAATGCACTTAATCCAGTGATATGCATTAATCACATTGTCCAATTTTTAAATTCTCACTGTATAATGCTCGATCTAACGATTACAAGTCAGGCTACAAACTTATTAAACAACCCTTATATATGCATATATATATATATATATATATATATATATATATATATATATATATATATATATATATATATATATACACACACACACACATAAAAATGGAAGCTCAACAATACATAGACATTATGAGCAATGGAGGGTGAAGGTTAGTGCATGTGGAGGGGGGGAGGCACCCGCTTTGTAAATTATGACTGAATTAATAATTCATTATTTAGATTTGGCTTATCGAAGGGAAATGTTTGAAACTTCCGCCAGTTTCCAAGCAAACACAGAAATTGATAAATGGGTTCATTGGTTGATCGGGCACATTAAGGGACACGTATGCACAAAGGTTTGTGTGGCTGTATGTATGGCCATATACAGTGTTGATCTTAGAAAGCATTGACCAAAACTATCACCATAGGTTTCTTCAGTTTTCAAATGAATCTGGATGGCTGGCTGGGTATGTTTTTGCTGTGCATACAGGCTACAACAATGGAGTTAGAGGGCTTATAGATTTAAACGTTCACTCCCTATTATATCCTGAAAAAGCATGTTGGGTCTGATTTTAAAGTTTGATTTACAATGCAAGTTTATGCCAAATTGGTCCTTTATTTTGTTTCTGGTAGCGTTCATGCTTTTTTTTTTCCTAACTCTGACTTTTTAGTGATCACCGCCCAACAAAAGATGAGAAGTAACCTTTTCACTGAGCACCCCTTTCTCTAATTTGTTCAATTGATCACCGACATGACATGATGCCAAAGGTCTTGGCCATGAAATCTACTGAGTGACTAACCAGACCTGTCTATGTGTTGACACAAAAGTAAATATGCATGTGTATTAATACATTAAAGTACAGAGATGCCTTGAATAGCGCGGATTTTGATGTTGTATGGGTTAATGCATTGTTGTATTACTTAACTTGAGTATGAACAGAGAAAAATCCATTTAAAATAAAGACCTTGAAGAGTGAGGTTTTGAACAGTCCAGGAAAGTTTAGAACAGCTTAAGCACACTAACCAAGGTATACCTGTATATTTAATACATATACATGTATTTATGTACATCGATGTACGTCTTGCACTCAGTCAAACATCCATGAAATTTGAACACATTCATCAATCAATCCATCTTGTAGCTTACCCAGCATTTTCTG